>BSBM01000904.1:41915000-42415000 GCA_027924585.1 Larix kaempferi
GAGGATGATGGTGATGAGGATGATGATGATGATGGATATGATGATGATGGTGATGAGGATGATGATGATGATGGTGATGAAGATGGTGATGATGATAATCACGATGATGATGATGATGATGATGATGATGATGATGATGAACAAGATGATGATGATGGATATGAGGATGATGGTGATGAATATGATCTTAATGATGATGATGATCACGATCATCATCATCATCATCATCATCATCATCATCCGCATCACCATCATCCTCCTCCTCATCATCCTCTTCATCATCACCATCATTATCATCATCCTCACCATCATCATCATCCTCACCATCATCATCATCCTCATCATCATCATCATCATTGTCATATCCCCCTTCCTCGTCGACATATCCATGATCATCATCATCATCATCATGTCCTCATCACCATCATCATCATCATCAACATATTCATCACCATCATCATCATCATCATCTTCACCATCATCATCATCATCTGCATCATCCTCCTCATCTTCATTGTCATCTCCCCCTTCCTCATCAACATCTCCATCATCATCATCATCTTCACCATCATCATCATCATTTGCATCACCATCATCATCATCATCAACATCTTCATCATCATCACCATCATCACCATCGTCACCATCTTCATCATCATCACCATCATCACCATCATCCTCATCACCATCACCATCATCATGTCATCATCATGTCATCATCATCACCATCATCGTCATCATCATCATCGTCCTCCTCTTAATCATCACCATCATCATCATCATCCTCACCATCATCATCATCATCCTCATGATGATGATGATGATGATGATGAGGATGAGAACGGTGACGATGATGAAGAGCAGGACGATGATGAGGATGATGAGGATGGTGGTGATGATGAAGATGATGATGATGATGATGATGATGGAGATGTTGATGATGAAGATGATGATGGTGCTGAAGATGAAGACCCTCCTCCTCATCATCAAACCCTCCTTGCATCATCATCACCATCATCACCATCACCATCATCATCATCAACATCTCCATCATCATTGTCATCCGCCCCTTCCTCATCAACATCTCCATCATCATCATCATCAACTTCATCACCATCAACATCTTCATCATCATCAACATCTCCATCGTCATCATCATCATCATTATCATCTTATATCCTCCTTATATCCAAAATTAGAGAAGCTCCATATGATGATGAAAACTATTTAGATGATGCTGATGAAGATGAAGATGATGATGAAATTCAACCCCATAACTTGCATACAATCGCTATAACCTTTAACTCTTAATCTACAATCCTTATAACCCTAACCCCAAAACCCCTAAACACCTAGAAGCACTTAAATGCACTTACGGATTATGGGTTAGAATGGGGCCTAAAGGCTTTTATGGGGGAGGGTCTCTAGGACTAAACTGACACATTTAAATTTGTTGGGTAATAAATGCAGTGAACGTTACCCACCGAACTATACAACGTTTAGTAGGGATGCGCACGTGCTCCCTAGTGCTTGTGTGTCCCTACTGAACATGAAATTTAGAAAATCGCACGTGCTCTTCTCCTGCATTTTCTCCCTGCTTCATCGCGTTTTGTTCGTTGTTTTCACGCATAGTCCGACAAGAATTTACATTTTAAATTGAATACATACATGATTGGGTGCTTCCTTGACCATTTGGATAGAATACACAACATTTGGGGCTCTATTTGGCTCTTTGAATTGAATACACACCTCTTGGGCTCTATTTGGATCATTTGAGTGAATACACAATAGTTGGACTCTATTTGGCTCCATGGATTGAATTCTCATGCTACTTGGACACACATGAACTCTTCTTACATATAGTGGACACATCAAAAGAGAATTTTACATTTGAAGCAAAGAGCAATCATAATCCTTGAGATATGGTGACAAATTTATCTTGTTAAATGTATTTTAGTCTTCATTCACTTGTTTGAATGGCATCTATTTTGGTTTTTCCTCATGAATTGTATGATAGATATATTTTATTCTTCTTAGTCTTCAACATAGACAATAAAACATGTTACCAAAAAAAAACTACCACATGTACCAAGCAATGCTTTCAACCTTTCATGAAGATAATAAAAAAAAATTACTTGCATCACCACCAATAACATTTCATAATCACACTCCTCTATCTAGTAGACAAACATTTGTTGAATTCCTCATGGTTTCACTACAACAACTCACACAAACACCTAAATAATTGAAAACTATTAGTCTTTTGGGGCTATTTTCCCTCATCCATACCAGGAAAATGAAGTGAGTAGGATCTTCTCCCTTGTAGGGAATTTGCTCTTACTAACATCCCATACCACCATCCAATACCATCCTCCTAAGTTCCTAGAGTTGTTGTTGTAGTTATATGTAGGGCATTCCCAATATATTTTAACATTATATGAAAACATTCTCACTAAATGTTGTTGTAAATAATCAATTGCTACATCGAGATTTAATAATCATGCACATCGAGTTTTAACATCTTATTTGTTGTTCATTCTTGCAGGGGTAATATTTTTGTTTTTCTAAAAAATGCATTGAATATGGGAAACAGACGTAATAATAAAAGAAATTCTAGAAGGAAGGAGCTACCCCCTGAAAAGGCCCTTGAGATAAGAGAAAATGCCAGGTTGTACATGGAAAATCGTAGAAATAAAAATGTTAGTGCCTTAGATCCATCAACAAGCAATGGCGAAGTGGTTAAAGTCAATCAAATCTTTCCTAATGTCGAGTATGAAGGGATGTATGCTGAACAAGTTCTTAATTGGCAACCTCCCCAAGAAGAGCACACACATGGTGAACACACTCCCTTGCAGGACCAATTTGTGAACAAAGGGGCACAACAAACCATTGATGAGACTCGTACTTCCTTGCAGACTCCCTTGCCTCGACTATCAAGTGGACGACGAAGAACTCCCAGATGTATTCATGTGGATGAATGTTCATTTTCAGGACTTGAATTTAAGATGCCCAAATGCACTATTGATTTCCATTGTAGCAAGATAATCAAATATTTTTTTGAATCCAAAACCGATGCAGCAAAATGTCAATTATTTCTTGCTTTGTTAAAATCACATTGTCTAGCTCATGTTAAAAGAATTTTGGGCATAAAGGTAGTTAGAATTTCAGAGGCCAATGATCATGTTGTTAGAAATCTACAATCTGCATTTAATTTGATTGGAAAAACTTCTTGTACAAAATATTTTAATGCGGTCCGTCGTGTACTGTCGAAATTGATTGTAGACAAATCCACAAGGCAACGTCGCCTACTATCACACACATGTAAAATATTTAAAGTAGATAGAAAGAATCTTCAAAAGTATTCTTCCATTAGAGAAAAACTTGAGACCCCAAGCCAAAAACATTGTTGGGCCTTTGTTGGTAGGTTACCTTGTTCAGACATGAAGCTCATTGATGCTGTTAAAGAACTAGTGCAAAATTTTTGGCATGATAACACTAGACCGTCATCGAGTCAAAGAGATGTTTTAAAGTTGAGAAAAGGTGTTAGGGTGGGTGAATCCCATGTCAAGCAATTCCTTGACATGGCACAAACAGAACTCTATGAGAGGTTCAAGAATGAGCACACACAATTGAACTTGGGACAAAGGTCCTTTGAAAAATGCAAACCCTGGTATGTTAGAATTTGCATTGATCGCAATACATGTTGTTGTAGATACCATGTAGAATTTGAGTACTATTATGATACATATAGACATATATTTTATGATTTTCATACTAACATTGTGCAGGATTTCCCATCGTTACAACGACCGAATGCATCCAGAGAATTTATACATAGCATAATGTGTCCAAGACCTGAAGGACAAAAATATTATAAAAGATCATGTTTATATGGGCCATGTTCCAGTTTTAGTGGATTTGCATCATTGAGCCGCTGCATCCGCACAACCGAGGGGCACGAATTTGGGAGGATGTCAGTAAAAATGCAGAACTTCAAGTTCATAACATATCACGTAGATAGCCTTCGAAGGAAAGTAAAAAAATTGCATTTGTGAAGTCACAGGTAATCTAAGTTTGCATACTTTCATAATGTACATGTTGAATTTATACATATATATTTAGAGTGCAAATGTCACATTGTATTAATGACCTTGGTTTTGTCGCACCAGGTACAAATTTTTGATTTCGTGAAGGAATTCAACCAAAAGACCGAGTAGTATGTACAACATGTCCATGTAGCACGGTGGCAGGATGAACAGTACAGATAGTGCAAGGACACCTTTCCCAATGGCACAATATTGTCGGTTGTGGACTTTGCTGAAAACTACACCCTACAACCACATAATGAGATTCAAAGTCAATACTACCATTCAAACCAAGTCAGCATAATTGTCCATATCACGTATAGGCATGGGCCAGAGAGAAGCAACGACATGAGGATAATATTGAAAGAGACCATCTTCTACATCAGTGATGACAACTGAAAGAGAGATGGAAGAGCAAGGTAGGTGTAGAGCGAACGTAGTGTAGAAAAAATGTATAAATATAATGTAGGAGATGATAAAAATAATACAATTGGTTGGGTTTAAATAAGCCCGTCTTGCACCTTTTCACCAAAGGGCACGACTATAATAATAAATTAATATTAATTATATTTAATATTAATTTATTATTATTTTATTGTTACATTGCCTTTCCCTTAAGGGAAGATTTGTCCTCAAAGCTTATTTGACAATAATGATTATGTGAACTATTGCATCGTCTCTAATGTGGACACCTGTATGGTTTGCTACTGGCGGGTTTTGTCCCTAGTTCTATTTCGATTATGTGTTCAATTTTTTTGTTTGGTGGGAGCTCCATAGGTAGTTCTTGAAACACCTTGCGATGTTTTTGAATCATCTTTTGTATCTCTAGTTTTTTGTCCCTATCTCCTTCACTTGTTAGAAGCTTCATTTCTTGACATTGAAGTATGTACATTGTTGCATCCTTCCGAAGTAGCTTTTCCATTTGATGTGATGTAACCAACTGTCCTGGAGGTGGTTTGAACCCATATAATTTGTGTGTTTTCCCGAACACATGGAATTCAGTAAAATGTTCTTGGTGATTTGCGGAGTAAGTACACAAGGTTTGTAACCATTGTATTCCTAATACTACATCGACTCCTTCCAGCGGTACCGCAAAGAAATCCGATTCTAAGTTATACTCTTGTATTTGTAAATTGACTTGGTGACATTTCCATACGTTATCAATCTGCTTTCCATCTACTACCATAATCTTTATGTTAGGTACTAGAAAAAAAAATAGGTTAAATGCCTTAGCAAGGTTGACATTAATGAAGTTATGGGTGCTTCCAGAGTCGATGAGAACTGTGACGTTATTCTTTTTGATATGTCCTCTAAGCTTCAATGTTTGCGGTTGGGGGATTTCAGTAATAGCAGCTAATGAGATTTGTGGGGTGTCATCCTCGATTTCTGTGTGGTAGTCTTGTTGACTCTTCGCATCGTTCTCAATTGGTTCCTTGACTTCCAACTCTGCTTCACAGGCATACAATTTCTTGTGTAAGCATCTGTGCTTAGGATCCCATTTGTCTCCACAGAACTTACATTTCCCTTCCTTTATTCTCTGGGCCTCTAAACTGGGCTCTGTTCCTTCTCTAAGTTGAGGCAGTGTATATCTTGGGTTCCCTGTGTATGTTGATTGGAGGGGGGTCCTTTTGGAGTCGTCTTGGTCGAAATTTGTATGAACGGATTTGCTTTCAATGATCCTAGCTTTACGTCATGCTTCCTCCATGGTAGAGATTTTATGTAACTCTAGTTCATCACGGATGTGTTGTTTTAGGCCATGTATGTAGGTCTGCAATCTTTGGTCATCGTCTAACTTTGGAACTCTAGTTGATAGTGCTTCCCACTCACAGGTGTACTCATCGACACTGCTTTTCTGTTGTAACCTTGTGATTTTGGCAAAGAAGTCTTTTTCTTCAATGCCTTGGAATCTTTTAATGAGGTCGTTCTTGAAACTAACCCAGTCGTGAGAACATATTCTTGTAGTTTTATTCCACCATAAGTACCAGTTGTAAGCGTTGCCTTCTAGATGCATGGAGGCATATTTAATTTTCTCCTCTTCGTAATGTATATTGTGGATGTCTAAGTATTCTTCATCTTTGTTAACCCATGCTATGCACTGTTGTTCGTCCTCGTCGTATTAGGGTAGCTCAACTTTCACCCATATTTGGAGTCCTTGTGTATATGAGTATGATGACGACATGTTGTAAGGATCCGACTGCCTCGGTGTTCTAGGAGAGTTTGGATGCAGATCTTTTGGTAATGGTAATATGTCCAAGATTGTGTATAAAACTGCCTTATTTTTCTTTTGGTATTCTTGTAGAGTGTGAACGGTGTTCTCTATTCGTGACGTGATTTGTGTCCAAGTCGCTTCCAAATTGTCACTAGTTTGATTGATCTTTGCCTGGAGTTCCTCATAGTTCTTGTTAATCTTCTCATTGATTGAATCAAACTGGGCATTTAATTCACTCATTGATCTGGTGATTGGAATCTTCTCGGTGCTGAACATGGATTTATTTTTATTTGGTGTACGAAGCCAGCCCGCCACGATTTTTTTTTATAACAAATTATAATAATAATAATTATTATAATATAGTTTTTTTAAAATTAATAATAATATTAATAAATATTATTAATATTAAAGTACTAATAAAAAAAATTAAACAGCTGACCGTGGATGATGGAGGCGATGTTAGGGAGGCGGAACGGCGGTGGGTGGCAAAAAGGTGGAAGGGAGGTGCGCGAGAGGGGGTGGCGGTGGAAGGGAGCTTGGATGCAAGGGTGGCAGCAACGATGGTGGGGGTGGCAGTAATGAAGAAGGGCAGTGTAGCGAAGGAGGGAGTAGAGGGGGTGGAAGGCGGTAGAGAGAGATGGACAATGGCGTGAGCAGGCAGTGGGGATTTGCGGAGCAGGTGGCGTAGTGGAGAGGGTGTAGGAGGTGGTGGTCGCAGGCTTAGTGGAGTAGCGCGGGATGGTGGAGGATGCGGGCAGTGGTGGAACACATGGAATGGGGAAGTGGAGAGGTGTGGGAGGGCGCGGAGAGGGTAGGGAGAGTAAGTTGAAGGATATTGTGGCAGAGGTGGGTGCAGATGGGATACCGGTGGACTGGAGAGTGGGAGAAGGAATCATGGGAGAAGGAGCGTGCGATGGAGTGGAGTGGGGAGCAAGCTGGAGGAGCGCGGGAGGGAGCATCGTGTAGGTAGAGGAGCGCGAAGGCATATGGGAGTGGTGGGCAGTGGAAATTGGAGTGGAAGGTGGTGGCTTGGTGCCAAGATCCAAGAGGCTCTGATATGAATGGAAGAGCAAGGTAGGTGTAGAGCGAACGTAGTGTAAAAAAAAAATGTATAAATATAATGTAGGAGATGATAAAAATAATACAATTGGTTGGGTTTAAATAAGCCCGTCTTGCACCTTTTCACCAAAGGGAATGACTATAATAATAAATTATTATTATTTTATTGTTACAAGAGAGGTATACAGATGGATCGGCATTGGATATGGTCAGATGGTTGTGCGGACCAGTTCAAAAATGCACGTGTATTCCAGTGGTTGAGTATTTTTGACAAGACTTATGATGTGCTGCATGTATGGATCTATTTTGAGACCAGACATGGAAAGGGAGAGCACAATGGGGCTGTCCAGAGCATGTCTCAAAACATCCCTACAAAGGGAGGAGATGAGGTACATGAGAGACCCTCATATTCTAAATGTAGAATCCATAGTTCAATGGTGCGAAGCAAAAATGTCAAATTGAACCATGGAGCAACACATACCAACAGGTAGAGGACATGTTGTCAGAAATTTCTGGAATGTAGTTGATATAGATCGATCGCATTCTTATAGTTGTAGTACTGTGCAAGGCACTCATGGATTTCATTCGGTTTGAATCTCAAACAACCCTTTATTTGACATATGGATGCGAAAACTTGCTTGCTTTTGTGGGTCTTGCAGCAGTTGTGAGTGGGATGAACGCGAATCAATGGATTGGGTTGATGAATGGGATCATGTATCACCTACAGTGGGCCCACATGCAGTTGTTGAAACAATCCAGTTAGAGGAAGGCCGGTCCTCTATTTCGAATGAATATGATCATGTATCTGATCTTGTACAACTAGGTAAACATTTCTGCATGCATATCCCAGTTCCCTCCTTGTTTTTGTAATTATCCAGGTTATCAAACCTCTACTTGTTGGAATATGACCTCAAAATTCATTTTTGCAGGACACATCTACGCAGTCATTGCCCCAACAGATAGTTCAATTGGGATGAATTATTGTTTGGCATGATGCATCCAGGGGAAGCAAACCCTCCTTGCATCATTAACTGATAATGAAGGCATTACCTTTTCGACTGGATCAATGGTTGTTCAAGGGGAATATCTCATAGTAGATGGAAAGGGACCAAAGAGAAATGGCTACAAATACACGAATTATCGACTAGGTTCACGGGTGTATCACTTTACTCACATGATCGTTGGTACAAACATCCAACTGCAAACAATGTCAACGAAGACATCAAACAAGGTACGCTACTTATGAGCTCATGCAGAGCATGAGAGGTTCTTCGAGAGAATAAAAAACCGAGAGGATCAAGAAGGCCTAATTGATTGAGGTACATAGTAGAGACATGTGATTGTTTATTCATGCATGATTAATGTTATTCATGTTAGATAGTTTATTTGATATCGTTATCTTATATCGTTTATTTGATGTTTGAGTTATGATTAAGTTATGATTTATAGCCATCTGATTGTTTATTCATGCATGATTAATGTTATTCATGTTAGATAGGAATTTGATATCGTTATCTTATATCATTTATTTGATTTATGAGTTATGATTTATAGCCATGTGATTGTTTATTCATGCATGATTAACCCTAGAAGCACTAATATAACCCTACAAACATAATCTAGCCCTAGAAATCCTAGAAAGCTAAACTAACCCTAGAAACACTAATTTAACACTAGAAAAATAAGCTAGAATACTATAAACCTAATCCAGTCCTAGAAACCTAAACTAGCCCTAGAAACACTAATCTAACCCTCGGAAACTAATCTAGAATCCTAGAAACCTAATATAGCCCTAGAATCAGTGAACCACCACACGTACCCTCAATAGGGGGTATTTGGACTCCAAGTGGGATAGGATCACTATTAGAAGCGTTTGTCACATCACACAAGTACACCACTAGAGAACTCAACTTATAGAATCCAAGTCTACATGTCTATCTTGGTATTTCGATCCTCAAACCCTAGGTCGTACCAAGATGCCCGCAGCACCCAAATATGGATATTGCCCCTATTTTCTCTACCACTCACTCCATTTGGAGCTTTAGGAATTGTTTCAATATTGGTCTAGTACTTGGATGAATATGAGGAGCATTTGGGAGCTATGATTCTTCTTCATTGGCTTCTTGAGTTGGTTCATAATTACCTTCATCCACATAATAATGGATAATTTCATTGTTGTTCAAATATGTTGGCAACGAGGGCATGTTAAGGCTTTTTTCATTAGTGTTAGTAACAATATTCATATCCATATTCATGATGGCTTATGATAACCATTCATGCTAGGGTTTTTGGCTTTGCAATGTCATTTGTTCATTGAGACTTCTTGCCACTTGAAAACCTTCAATCATATTCAATTCAATAGTGTCATTTTGAATCAGTTCTAGAGAATATGTATGTGGTTCATGTGATGAAACAACTTCCATATTGTCTTGAGCTACTTCATCATCTAATTAAGTAGCGCTAAAATGTTCATCATTGTCACCTAATGGTTGGAAATGTCCTTGAGGGAGGATTTAGACCTACCTCACCCATGTCAATGCTTGATTTTTTGGAGGTCGACCTCCCACCCCACATGTCCTTTTCAAAAAAAAATTGTTCTCTTGGTTTTGTGCCCACCCAAACTTTTTTCATGCTTTGGGCAACTTGAGGTATATACCCAAACCATAAAACTCTTATATTATGTTGATTATGTTGGTTATTGGTTCCTCATCAACATCTCCATCATCATCATCATCTTCATCATCATCTTCATCACCATCTTCATCACCGTCGCTATCATCATCAACGTCTTCATCATCATCACCATCATCATCATCATCATCATCATCATCTTCATCATCATTGTCATCTCTAGGATCCTCATCGACATCTCCATCATCTTCATCACAATCACCATCAACGTCTTCATCATCATCACCATCATCATCATCATCATCAACAACATCTTCATCATCATTGTCATCTCTAGGTTCCTCATCAACATCTCCATCATCATCATCTTCATCACCATCACCATCATCATCATCAACATCTTTATCATCATTGTCATTTCTAGGTTCCTCATCAACATCTCTATCATCATCATCTTCTTCGTCATCATCATCATCATCATCATCTTCATCACCATCACCATCATCATCAACGTCTTCATCATCATCACCATCATCATTTTCATCTCTAGGCTCCTCATCAACATCTCCATCATCATCTTCTTCATCATCATCATCATCATCTTCATCATCATCTTCATCATCATCGCCATCACCATCACCATCATCATCAATGTCTTCATCATCATCACCATCATCATCATCATCACCATAAGTGCCCGGTGGAGGATTTTGCAAAGTTGACTCCTGTGTGCAAAAATTGCACTCCCTTACTAAGCAAAACCCTAGTTTCCAAAATGGACTTACAAGGTGACACCCGGGCCAGGGGACCGGAGGAGAGTGGCACCCCTAGCACTATACCAATGTCCCGAATCCAACGAAGTCGACTGTTTGTCAATAAGAGCCACGGTAATCATTCTATGGCTCATTCTGTCTCGCATCCAAAAGGCCTTTAGAGACACGTGTTAGATATCTGTCGGGGGCATAGAACTCCAAATGTGCAACAAAATCGGGTTCCAGGGAGTACTGCAAGTGTGTGTAGGGAGGTTCTGGCTGGGAACGCTAGCCATAAGTTCCTGGTGGACGATTTTGCAAATTTGACTCCAATGTGCAAAAATTGCACACTCTCGTACTGAGCAAAACCCTAATTTCCAAAATGGACGTACAAGATGACACCGGGGCCATAGGACCAGAGGAGAGGGGCACCCCTAGCACTATCCTAATGGCATGAATTTAACGGAGTCGATGGTTTGTCGATCGAAGCCACGGTCGTCATTCTCTGGCTCATTCCGTCTCACATCCAAAAGGCCTTCAGGGACACTTGTTGGATACCTACCGGGGGCATAGAACTCCAACCGTGCAACAAAAATGGGTTTAGGGGATTCTTGCAAGTGTGTCTAGGAAGGTTCCAGATGGGAATGCTAGCCATAAGTGCCTAGTGGATGATTTTCCAAAGTTGACTCCCGTGTGCAAAAATTTCACACTCCATTACTGAGAAAAACCCTAGTTTCCAAAATGGACCTACAAGGTGACACCCAGGCCATGGGACCGGAGGAGAGGGGCACCCCTAGCACTATCTCGACATCCTAAATCCAATGGAGTCAACGGTTTGTCGATCCGAGCCACGGTTGTCATTCTATGGCTCGTTCCGTCTCGCATCCAAAAGGCCTTCAGGGACACCTACTGGATACCTGTCGAGGGCATAGAATTCCAACCGTGCAACAAAACTGGGTTTTGGGGAGTCCTGCAAGTGTTTCTAGGGAGGTTCCATCTGGGAATGCTAGCCATAAGTGCCTGGTCGACAATTTTGCAAATTTGACCCCAATGTGAAGGCCTTTCCAATATTGCTCAAGGGAGCCATTTCTCGTCCAAAGGCCCCCGGGCATGCATGGCCACCGTGGATAGGTCCACAATGTCCACGTGGACCTGTGGGAGCCGATCGAATCCAAGTTCGCTTTCTAATTTGGGTCCTGCAGCTCCGGAGCAATTCCTTAAAGCGTCTCTGAATGGCCCAGGTTGCACAAAAAAAATGCCCCTAGCACCCAAGCTGTGGCTCCGATCGTGAATCCGTCGATTCTGATGGATCCGGGATGCGGGGTTTTAGCTAGCCCCCTCCCCCCACAGCGTTCCTCAGAGTTCCAGAAATGGTGCCAATGTGCCATCTCTGGAGCTAGGGTTTTGCTCAGTGAAGGCCTTTCGAATATTGCTCAAGGGGGGCATTTCTCTTCCAGAGACCCCCGGGCCTGCATGGCCATAGTGGACATGTCCACAACGGAAATACACACATGTGGGACCCGACATAATCCAAGTCCGCTAGCCAGTTTGGGTTCCGTTCCCCCAGAGCAAATCCTCAAAGTGTCCCCGAATGGCCCCAGGGCACTTATGGCTAGATGTTGATGAGGAACCTAGAGATGACAATGATGATGAAGATGTTGATGTTGATTATGATGATGGTGATGATGATGAAGACGTTGATGATGATGATGATGGTGATGGAGATAATGATGATGATGATGATGATGGAGATGTTGATGAAGAAGTTGATGATGATGATGATGATGATGGTGATGATGATGAATACGTTGATGATGATGGTGATGGTGATGAAGATGATGATGATGATGATGGAGAAGATGATGATGATGGAGATCTTGATGAGGAACCTATATATGACAATGATGATGAAGATGTTGTTGTTGATGATGATGATGATGATGGTGATGATGATGAAGATGTTGATGATGATGGTGATGGTGATGAAGATGATGATGATGATGAGGGAGAAGACGATGATGACAGAGATGTTGATGAGGAACCTAGAGATGACAATGATGATGAAGATGATGATGATGATGATGATGTTGATGGTGATGATGATGAAGACGTTGATGATGATGGTAATGGTGATGACGAAGATGATGATAATGATGATGGATAAGATGATGATGATGGAGTTGTTGATGAGGAACCTATAGATGACAATGATGATGAAGATGTTGATGATGATGATGATGATGGTGATGATGATGAAGACATTGATGATGATGGTGATGGTGATGAAGATGATGATGATGATGATGGAGAAGATGATGATGATGGAGATGTTGATGAGGAACCTAGAGATGACAATAATGATGAAGATGTTGTTGGTGATGATGATGACGATGATGATGATGAAGACGTTCATGATGATGGTGATGGTGATGAAGGTGATGATGATGATGATGATGGAGAAGATGATGATGATGGAGATGTTGATGAGGAACCTAGAGATGACAATGATGATGAAGATGTTGTTGATGATGAAGATGTTGTTGATGATGATGATGATGGTGATGATGATGAAGATGTTGATGATGATGGTGATGGTGATGAAGATGATGATTATGATGATGGAGAAGATGATGATGACGGAGAAGATGATGATGATGGAGATGTTGATGAGGAACCTAGAGATGACAATGATGATGAAGATGTAGAATTAACTTGAAGTTTGATTATGATTAGAGCCATATCAAGTAAGAGGATGTTAGGAGGGAAACATTTTATAATGTGCCAACTTAGGATTGTTTGAATGGTGTTGATGTCATCTAATCTTATTGTTGGCTTTGTGACATTTATGATGATAATGAACGGAGTGCCAAGATTGTATTTTGACTTATTTGTGATCATCTATCTAGTTGACATTCTTCTTTTTAGCAAGACATGGGAAGATCTTTTGCATCAATTGGACCTGGCACGTATTTGTAACAATGTGTAGATACAAGTTGGTCAACATGAAATACTCATGCAAGCAAACATGCACGGAGAATTGATCATGTGAAGATTTCAATTATTGGTAATGGCATTTCACATTGGAATTTCATTTCATCTCAGCCCTTCAAACTAATTTTTTTTTACGTTTTGAATTTTTACATTGCCCTTGACACGAAGTTTTAGTGACAAAATAACCCTTCAGCAATGAAGTTAGACTTTAAAAATATCATTTAATAATTTGTTTTTATTAAAGAATAATTCGTGGAAGTTAATGTTTGGCCACATGTAATGCAACAAAACAAAACTTTCAATTTGAACATGTTGCATTAATGGTGTAATTGAAATTGTGACATTCTATTCCAAATGACTTGGCTTTAAAGACCAGATAAATATAGTCTGCCCTTTATAGAGGCTATTCATTAAAAAACACATTTCTATTGAGATTGTACTATGATGTTCTCCCCTTCCTTTGTCAAAAGAATATTAATAAGGTTGTTTTTCCAAGGTATATGATGTTTTGGATTTCTCAAATATTATTGCATGTGAACTTGCACATACCAAGCTACAAAAAATCTTTCACAGAAATGGATTTTTCTATGTGAATAGATAAGTGAAAATATTTTAGCAACAAGACCTATAAATTTTAACTTGGAAGTATTGGAAATTTACAAAGTGGGATTGAGAGGCTTGATGGCGATTGTAGTAGTGGGAATGGTATTGGTGAGAATGATCGTGATAGTGGAATTAAACATTAAGATGATGACCCTAGAGCTTGGATCGTAGCTTAGAAACACGAGAGACTAGCCTAAAAACCCTAGTTGGTAGAGCAAACCCTAGTTTGTATTCTAATCACAATGAAACCCTATTATGTAGGCTAAGATCTAGCCCTAAATTATAATACATATAAAAATTAAATCATTTTCATTGTACATGTATATCCATGTGCATACATTTGAATCCAAATCACTATACACATATATGCATAGTATCTCATCTATATAGCAAGGGTCCATCATTAACTAGAAAATCGTTGTACCTAGCACCAAATACCTAATTTAGAAACCTAATGGTTTGAAATTGGTTGTACCATGAAGATTTTTATATGGTGGATATGCACACCTATTACAACCTTCTCAATGGATGGAAAACCTAATATTATCATAACATTAGTAAAGCTTAGTCCAACATGTAGTAATGATTACATGTTCTAGTGTTGATGGCGCACTAATGGATGCATGCAACTTGATGAGGGTGTATGTGTGACTCCATTGATGTAATGCAAGTCCTAAATGTCTTTAACAAGTGTCTGAGTGTCCAATAGATGAATTAGGATGTCCTAATACCCCTCAATCCCTTCCAGACAGAATTCGAAAGCATTTGGGGTATTGGGGTAACAAGTTGGTGTGTTGAGGTGGATATAGCCTAAAAAATACACCTCATAGTAGTCATTTATTGTAATGTCAACTATATGTGTTTAAGTCAACATGTCTACATAATATTAGATCACTATCACATAATGATAAATTAAGGAAGTCCTAATTGTAAATGGTAGTGGATGTGATGGTCATCAAATCAAAGGTGGTTATATCCGTGAGTAAGAATTAATGAGCTAGCTATACATTGTGCTCAAGGTTGTCTTATTTGTATGGTGACAATTGATTAAGAAATGATTCCATAACTTGGTTATTAATTTGTTGCATGATCTTAAGTAGACAAAATGGTCAATATAAATACTAGTGACAACATTTCATTATGTTGAGTATGGACATTCTGGATCTCATTATGTAGAGCTATTAATAATCATGTTGGATCTCATTTTAACCTTTTGACAACAATGGACATTTTTTATTTTTAAGTATTCTTTTCCTAGTACTCAAGTTCCCAATATATATCTTATTTGCCATGAGGTGTGATTTGTCCATCCATTTATTCTGGTTTTTTTTTAGATTAATTCTCACACATGATTTTGTTTCAGTTAGTCTATGTTTATAATGTTTTCTTAACATAGATACCATTACAAAATTTTACATGTGGAAAGATAAACCAAGCTGAACTATGATATCCAACTTCTCTTCTAAGATCGAGGTAAGCTTCAGGTTGATTCACATTATCAACTAATGCATGGACATCATTGGTACCAAAACTTAAGACCGCATACCATGGACGATAGAAGTAAAAACCAAATTTAGACAACATCACATCATGATACACACAACATGAGACAACAACATTAGACAACAAGATACTAATATAGACAACATCGATATAAATCACATAACTGAAAATCCATGTACATCAAGGCTACAAAACTCATCCAAACATATACAATTTCTGGCAAATAGTGGAACATGGTTCCCAATGTACATATAATGGAAACTCGTTCCCTATAGAAAATGCGACAACTCATGCCGTAGATCCAAAATACATGGCAACTCATGTCGTAGATACAAAGTACATGGAAACTAATGCACAAAAGTGCCACATCATGGCTAATGGACATAAAATGGTGTGTCAAGCATTGTGACCACCCCTGTCACTCCCAGGAGCATCTCCAAAGTCAATCTTCCTACTCTTCGAGCCACTGGTGCCTCGGGTCTTGTTCTCTCTAGGAGTATACCGTCTCTCTAGGCTCTGGAACAAATGATATAAGATACTGTCATTTTCAAGCATTTGCAACATTTACCACATTTATAAAACAAATGTGGGGCTTGAATCTTAAATTAATCACCTCTGATGTGAGTGGGAAACGTGAGGCAGGTGTCTTGGATTTGCGGAGCGTCTCAACAATTCCAGCCTACAACATTTACAACAATCATTTCATTGAAAAGTAATAATTGCTTAAACTAATTTTTGTTAATGGATCAAAATATTTTCATAAATTAGCTTGATTGTCACTGTGAACACCTCCGACGATGGACATGGCTGGGCTTCTGGGCTAGTAGGTGGAGCAGATGGCTAGACAACCAGCTCCGATGCAGTCATGGGGGGGGGTGTAGATGTAGTGGAAGCCACTACAGGTGCAACCATTGGAGATACAAATGAGGATACTAGAAGAGTAGATGCCACAATAGTGGCGCGAAGTGGGGATGATATGGTGGGAGAAGACATGGTGGTATGGGGTGGAGGAGGACATCGTGGATTATGAACCCTTGCCGATTGTATGATAGAGGGTATCGAACGAAAAGTAATAGGGGGGATGTTGAGGGATGGTGCATGGGAGGGAAATCCTGCATAGAGCGAGGAGGATGGACGAAAGGGAGGTTGTGGACGGAGAGGGGAAGCTGGAAGGAAGGGGGAAGTGGACGAATGGGGGAGGATGGATAGATAGGGGGGCATGGATAAATTGGGGAGGATGTATAGATGAGGGGTCATGGACGAGTGGGGGAGGATGGATGGAGGGGGGAATATGGTCGGAGAGGGGAGGCTAGATGGAAGGCAGGGGGTGGATAGATGGAGGGGTCTAGATGAAAGCGAGGGGGGGGACTCATGGGATAGGGTGGAAACATAGGACTAAAATGAGGACCTGCAGCTGTTGGTGGTACCTACATATACATTTGTAATATCACAATTTAGTAAACAAACAATAAATTAAACCATAGTAAGTCGTAACAATTCAAATTAAAAGCGTGCTTATAACTACACATTGTACCTGTGTATATGGTGATCTTCCAATCCTTGGCGGGGATGGTTGATCACCATAGTCAGGGAACACCTGTGGAAACAAAAATGCATGAATGTTATGAACGTGTTAAACAAGTCATTATTTAGGAAATCAAGATATTCATAAACATTGTACGAACTATCAACATGTATGCCATAAATATAAATACTTAAGTAATATAAATGACATAAGTAATAACAATATTGTGTGAGCTACTGAAAATACCTTCATGTGAGGTGCCGCAATTTCAGTTGTAGCTCCCATTGCTGCATCCAGGTTGGGAGATCCTACGTTCTCCCATGTTGGTGTCTCAGCTTTGAATAACTGTACATTGAAATAATAGTTTATGTCAAACAAAAATAATTTAAAAATACTTTACAAGTTATCAAGTGATGATTGAAAACACATTAAAAAAATTTCTAATATGATCAATATAACATCCCTCGATAGAGCTAGGGAAAGTGTTCCCACAATGGGGACAAAGATGTGCCATTGTCTTCATCGAACTGGAATGCCCAACATGTCTACCACCGGTCACAGGTCTATCCTGGCCCTGTCGTTAAGGCCCTGCACCTGGATCTCTATCAAGGTCACCCGACCTCTCCACTGTAGTCACTGCTAAAAAGAAGGTGTGTCTGAGGAGTCCACATGCAACATTCTTCATTTCCTCCTCGATCTGATCAAGCTTGTGGGGTAACTGAGGTGGCTGGGGAGAGGGGTTGGGGTCGCGCCTAGGAGCTGGTGGCCTTCTTAGTGGGTTCCTCCTAAAATTAGGTCGATCTTGGGCAGAGCCATGCCCAACACCTTGGAACTCAGTTATGTCAAAATAATTGACATGTAAACCGAGCATAAACTCATCCCACAGTTGCCGAAGGAAGTACTTTGGAACCTCCCTATTATTGCAAGGAGGTTTATTGTACACCATGAACCACCTTTGCATCCAATTGTCCCTCCATGGTTGGTAATGACACAAATCCATACAGACACGTGGATTTCTAGTGTAGGGTGGTTGTTGTGTTCTTGGATCGGTGAACACACTGTATAATTGGGCCTTTGTAATATTCAAATCTTTTACTGCTTCCTTGAAAATTTCTGTGGAGTAATACTCCCGCATCCTAGCTCTATATTCAATAATGTCGGTTAATTGGCGATGTGCATGGATAAGGGAGTCAATTGAGCTCTCATTTGATGTCACAAGAGACACTCGAGATGGTTCCCCCGTGTTTCTTAGTTCTCGAGTGTGCACTTTCATTTCATTTACATAATGGTTAAGGTCATCTTGTTCAACATTTGGTTGGGTGTTTTGGTTTTCTTCGGCATTTGTATTTTGTTGACAATTTTCTTCGGCATTGGGTCCAAGGTTTGGGTTTTCTTGTGTTCCACTAGACTCCGGGTTAATATTTTTTTCACCCATTGTCTCAGTTTACAATCTGCAATTGAAAATTGGTCAATTGTTTTCAAAATTTGGAATTATTAACAATTTAATAAACAAAAAAAATCAAAAAAATTAACACAAAGAATGAATAAAATGACAAAAAAAATCGAAATTATCTATCTAATTGACATGTTGATGAGATGGTGGATCGATTTGGTGGGTTTTGGAGTGGAAATTGCCTCTTCTGGTGGTTTTAGTCACGGGCATGCGGAGGAAAGTCACGCATGGCTCCAATGACAAGAATGGGAGAATTCGGCTCGGTTTCTTTTTTTTTAACAGGAGCATGTGTGCGCCCCTAAGTGCACATGTGCCAACCACGCGCACGCGCCAAGTACGCGCACCCCGCCTCGATTTGGTATCAAACCTAGCAACGCGTGCGTGCCACCTCAGGTGTGCACACGTAGTTGTTTTATTCCCGCTAGCGCATCCCCGTTGCAACAGTTTTGGGGAGCAACTTTGTGCACCTGCCCTGTAGACCCTATCTCTGGTTTTTGTTGTAGACTGGACAACATTGGCTTTCACCAACATACTTGTTATACCTTGTAGCTTACGAAGCTGCTATTGCATCTCATCCCATTGAAGAAGAATCTCCTTATCCTCTTCTTCCGAGAGCACTTTCAGAGGCATAAATTTAACCTATCAGTAAAGCCAACTGTTTGGAAAAATTTAGTGTCCCTAGTCCAATAATTTTCAACATTTGGTAACCAAGGATAAATATATTGAAAAATATCTTCCTCCTTGTTTTACCCATTTCTTAGCATTTCTCATCTTTACCAATTATCTGTTGAATTTGAGTTAGAGTCCAGCAGAAATATATGTTCAATGAGTACTCCACTTCCACTTCTAGAGTAAGCATTACTTTGGGATAGTGATTAATGCAACTACCATATAACTAATACAACTACTATACAACCAATACAATCAATATGGACAGTACACTTGTCTCATCCTTGTGCAATCTAGGAAAAAAATAGATGTTAGTTCACCCCAAATGCTAAGATAAGATATAAATTGTAATCTAAAGCTCTTAATTTATCATATCCTTATTTAGCTAAGTTGGCATTATTGAAGGCCCATTTTACACACATTTTGACAAAGTCTCAATGTCAAAACCAATAAGTTACAATCCAACAAATTACAAACAGAGATTCCTACTGCTTGAGTACAAAACACTCACGAGAGATTGAGAACGTTGGCATCTCTATCACTTTGTGTGATTCATATCTACTAAGAAAAAAAATGATCCACGGGTCTAAAAACTGTTTTAAGAAGAATTATGGTTACATTTATAGCATTACATTTATTTAAGTTAGAATGATACATCATTTATTAAAAGGACTATGGGATAAAAATTTGTTAGGAGATAGCGATATTGTTATTATCACGGATATTGCCGCCTGAAATGGAAATGGATACAATTATGTAACCATTATAATATGCATTACAATTAAACGGGACACTTCATTGAACTCAGCTTATTACAATTATTTTCATTGAAGTCAGCTTATTACAATTATTTTCGAGACAACTCTCTATTTTGTGTTTAAGCCTAAAATCCATCCAGCAATGGTTTGGAAGCAAATCCTTCCACAATAGTACCGGCCAGAGTATTTAATATCATTATTATTAAATTATAATAATTCTAAGGTGGAATCTAGTCCCATAGCTCAGTACAATAACACTAATGAGAGAGAGCATCGGTTCCTTCCCATTCCATCATAAATCTTTCTACGGTCTGCAAATTTTTTACTTCCAATGTCTCACAGCTAGACTTTCTGAATGCTTTCCCACAACCAAATGCGGTATTGTTTCTTAATACAAAAGTGTGTATATATAAACAGCTTCATGCCTTCCACGTCGTTCCAATCTCTAAAAAAAATTCTGAAAAATTGAATATAGTTTCAACTCCCATCATTGGTCCACTTAATTTTTTTATAAAATTTTTTGAAAAACCGAATATACTTTCAGCTCCCATCATTGGTCCACTTAATTTTTTTTATCATTAAATAGGTTAAAATAGGTTAGATCAAGGACTTCATGCATTGCACCTCGTTCTAACCTTTAAAAAAAATTCTGAAAAATCGAATATACTTTCAACTCCCATCATTGGTCCACTTAATTCTTTTTATCCTAAAATAGGTTAGATTACATAAAAATTTAAAATATGTAAGGCACTTTTGGAGAATATAATATATTTCATTTTTGGAAATATTTATCATGCAATATGAACGTTACTCTCCTCAGATCCAGTTGATAGGTGGTCCTAGTATGGAGGTTTAAAACATTTCTCCTTTGCAACCATTGAGATATCTTCTTGGATCCTTCATAAGCATTACTTTTGAAACCTTAAAATATCTCCATCACATTCTAGAATATTTTCCTTCACGTCCTTTCTATATCTCCTTTGTAGGTTTTTATCAGTTCCCATAAACATATCTCTACTTGCTTTGATATATCTGTTCACAAGAGAATGTATCTCTTTGCAATGTTCCATCTTTCATACCATTCAAAACACATTTTATATATTAATTTTCAAACTATATCTAGGTCATGTATAAAATTAAGTTTGATTAAGATTTTATGAAGATTATATTCAACTCTATGTATGTAATGCTTAAGAAATTATTTCCCCTTCCTTTGATAGAGTGGCAGTAAAGATGGGAGAAGGAACATGCGGTTGATGGAAGGTGGGAAACCATTAATTGACTGAACACACGAGTATCACCATCACATTATATATATATATATATATGTGTGTGTGTGTGAAATGTTGCTGCTACAATACTCACACACGAGAAGAGTGAATTGAATTTTTTTATTTGGAATTTGAAAGATCACATTAGTAGTGTGTGGATGTGGAGTATAGCTAATGGATAATGAATAGGGTTGTTACATTTGATATACCAAGAAATAAGGTGAGTGGATTAATGGAAGAGTGAATTGAATTTTTTGATTTGGAATTTGAAAGATTAGATGAGTAGTGTGTGGATGTGGAGGATAGTTAATGGATAATGAATAGGGTTGTTACATTTGATATACCAAGAAATAAGGTGAGTGGATTAATGGAATTGGAAATTTTGCATGTTTATCATGAAGATGAACCCAGAATATGAGGCCTCATTTTGTGCACCTAATATTAATGAGCAATGTATCATCTTAGATCTTTCAAAACTCAGCTTATTTTGTTTCATGAAACCAATAGAAATTAATCGCTCACTGTCTATTACATTTCTAATCTGTGAGTTGTAGTTTCTTTGGCTACTAGTTACACCAATAGGTGTTCATATCTTAGAATTTGGGGTGGATTACGAGCAAGTGTATTGTTTATGTTGATTTTATAGCAGTTGTTCCAAATTTGAAATAAACAATTATAAAAAAAATAATATAAAGAATAGTTGGTAGCTAACACACAGTTAGTAAACTATAGATGTTCACTAACCTATAAATGTTCATTGGCCACAAGTTAAGTTGTTGTGCTAATAAATTAATGGATTTTATGACCCTAAGTTAGGTTAAACACACAATTGGTATAAATTTTCAATTTTCTTATTAGTACTGGTAGGGCAATGCATGGTAAAGGAATGGCACTCCAACATAGTTGCTACCACAGAATAATGTCCCCTACAGTGATAAACACTTTTCCAAAAAATATTGCAGAGGATATGGAGTGGATGAAAATAAATCATAAGATCCGCAATCTCCCCTGAAAGATAGGGGATTACATATGCCAATCTTTTGTCATTCATAGTGAAGACCTTTGAGTCTAAGTTTCAGTCCCCTAGCTCTTGTTTAAATGTTTTGTTTAAATTGAATTTGAACTTCACGCCTTGATCTGCGTAGTAGAAGTGGCAAATAGTTTGTTATAAATTCCAGTTTATATGTACAAGTGGATAGATTCAAGATAGTTTAAACTTATCAACCATAGGAAATAACTTTGTATACTATTTAATATGGTATGAATGCTTCCTGTTTTTTTTATAGGAATACATATTATTCTATTTAATATGGTATACAAGCTTCCTCTTTTTTTTTACAGGAACATATATAATTCTATTTCTATTTCCTTACACTGCCACACAAGAGGGAATTTTAAGACATTAGATTGAGACAAAATATTTGTTTATATATACTGTAGCTTTATAAGCAATTAATTATTGTCTATAAAAACTTCAAATCCTTTCTCTAATAAACGTTTCATATTAAGAAGATAATAAATTTTGCAGTATTACTTGAAGATAGGAGCTTGCAATTTTAGTGTGACATGTAATTATCATCATCCACATGGAAAAAATGGATTGGGAGGACAAATAGAGATGGTTTTTTTAGGCCTTCTTATGTGTGAGGTATGTTATCTAAACTTTGAATGACAATATGGTTTGGAACTGTGATTTTGTGAAACATTTAAATTTGCAATTCATTTGATAGGAAAAAATTTCATCATAATGTATTTAAGTTTAGACAAATGTATTGGGAAATATGTGCATGCACATTGAATATCAATATATTTGATATGTATGTTGATTTTTTTTGTATAGGGAGAGAAATAATGTGTGTATTAAATGCATACTATCATGAAAATATGGAGTTCACTACAAGTTTAATCATTCCCAACCTTTAACAATAGTACCTATTTCAAGTTATGCAAGTTCTGGATCTCTGTAACATCTTCATCATCATATCCACCTGGGATTTTGTGTTGGCCTTTGCCAAGTTCACCCTGTGTTCTAGGTCCTCGACCGTAAGGTATCATGATGTCAAAATTACATGACCATCATCTTTTCACCTTCCCAAAGCCTAATACCAATTACCGTATGGAACAAAAACCAAGTGATTCCTTGAGTTCTTCGTCCAATTTTCTGATCATTTGTAGCCTCTTATTTAGGATCTGTACTTACTTTATACCATGCTTGCTTTAGAATTACCCCATACTTATTTTTGATGGTAAACATTCATCTATTGTATAAGAACATAGATTCTAACTTTACTTTTATTTGACAATTTTCTTCTATCACACACTGACGCATGGGAAGGCCAATTACTATTGAAGTTACATCTTAAGAAAGCCGAGAACTATGGACTCAATTTGTTAATATGATACTTTCAACTTTATTTTAGTATCATATGTTATTTTCCTTAAAATTTTATTGATCAGATGACATCATACACAGGGAATATCTTCATAAGATTTTTATTTATGTATATGAAATAAAATTTGAATAATTTTGGGTATAGGAATTACAATGGTGTACCTTGCTACTTAATACTAGTTATTTATTGTTCTAATAGTATCAATATGACCTTAATGCATTCACATAGATTCTTAATTCCATGGTCATGTTACAAGTTTCATTGTGTGGAAAAGGGCACTCCATCCTTATTGTCCACCTAATCAACCATAGAAACCTCCACTCCATTACCATGTATCCAAGAAAAGAGGTGCTCCATTTGCATTGGACATAAGGTAACAATGTTAGGAACCCATGTCAACCCTTCTATTTACTTTGTTAGTATATTGTTGTTGGACGCATATGCTTTGTAATTCATGCCATAGTATTTGTTGATCCATAGTTTGTATTATTGTTGTTGGACGCATATGCTTTGTAAGTCGTCCCGTAGTAATTGTTGATCCATAGTTTGTATTGCCCCATGGTTTCTATTGACACATAGTATTGACCCATGGTATTGGTTCCTAGACTTAATATATAAGTTTGTGTTGAGACCAATGAAGGTACGATGAAGTTATTTGTATTGAGCTTGCTCAAAGGAGGTTTCCCCCTCGAAGTGGCCTCCGATCAATAAAAGCGATTCTGAGTTATGTTATTTCTGCTATTCTCATTAATTAATTGTTGCAGGTTCTTCACATCTGGTATCAGAGCACTTTCTTGGGCTCGCTGGGTGAAATTTCTGCCAATTTTTTTTTTTGCATTTGTTGCAGCTTCGGATCTAGGAATAATCCCTATCTGCTTAAGTGTGGGAAGTACTTGTGCATAATCCCTAAAAATCATTGTGAGGAGTACCACAGGAACCCCGAAGTAGCTCTCCCATTGATAGGACCTTCCGGCGAAAAGGGAAACGACCCCTACCTGATTGACTAGTTTCCACCCATGAGGTAAACCAAGAGATGTCGTTTGTGGCAAAGCAGTTATCAATTTTACTTGAGCCATGGAGTGAGGGGTATTTCTCCAATACGCAAGTTGTCAGACAACATTGGTGGCCAAGTGAATCCCCTGAACCGATAGGAAGCCGAACATACCTGGGGTCAATATCTATTTTCAGCTGAACTATTGCCGATCACTTCCGCATTGTTGCAGATCCATTCTGAAAGCCGGTTCTAATCCATCCATTTCAGATCCATTCTAAAAGTCATTTCAGATCCATCCATTTTCGATCCATTCCGAGCCGTTCCAGATCCCGCTATTTCCGATCCATTCCGAAAGCCATTTCAGATCCATTCTGAAAAAAAATAAAAAATAAATCTGTTTTTTCACCATATATCCCTTGTTTTAACTCTACTTTCCCTGAAACTTCACTGACACCCCTGCAATCCCATTCTGCATATTTCATTCTTGAGGACCCTATCCCAAATTCCACTTCTCAAAGCCAGAAATCCCACATTTGTCTATTTTTAGGGTTTTCCATAACTCCTTCGATTTTCACCCAATCGCCCTCAAATTTTGCTACTGTGTCCATTCCCTATTTCTTCTTCTTTGTCCCTCTTTGACAAATTTTCCCATTCTTTCACCCTGCTTCTTAAATCCTCATTTTCTACTTCCCTATCCATTCCAAAGTGACCAAAACCTACTCAAACCCCAATTACCCACCCGAGTTTTTCCCAAATCCAAAATTCCCTTTATTAAATAAGCTTATGTTTGTGTTTTTCTATCCATATCCCCCCCCCCAAAAAAAAACTCCTGGTTATGGTTGTCACTCGTGCAGGAGCAAAAGCCATGGAGGAAGCACTTGCAGGCATCCAAACCAAGCTCCAGGATCTAGATGAAAAATTTCTCGGCCTCCATCTTGAGCATTCAGCCATGAACAACAAACAGTCCGAGTCTTCATCAGACAATGGGTTCTCTTCTTCCAACAATTTTCGTGGTCCAAAGCTTGAATTTCCTCGCATCAATGGTATTGATCCGACTGGATGGATTTAAAGTGCAAAACAGTATTTCAGTATGCAAAATACTTTTGATGTCCAAAAAGTTCCACTTGTATCCTTTCATTTGGAACAGGAATCCCTTCAATGGTACCATTGGTACATCAAGGCTCATGATGAGCCAAAATGGACAGATTTTTTCAAACTCCTTTTGCAACGATTTGGTCCTAGTGCTTTTGATGACTTCACTGGAGCACTCACTAAACTTCGTCAAATTGGCACCGTGAGCGAGTATCAGATAGAATTTGAGAAACTAGCCAATCACAAAGAAGGATTGTCTGATGAATTCTATAGGAGTTGGTTTATCAGTGGTCTTAAGGATGAAATCTGCTCAGAGGTCAAAATGTTTTGTCCCAACACAATGATGGAAGCCCTGGGGTTGGCTAAGTTGGAAGAAGACAAGATTGCAGCTCAATAGCTCTCTAAACCCACTTGTGTTTCATTCCGAAATATCAGTTCTCAATGAACTCCCATCCCGCCAGCTCCTCGACCAACTCTTATCAAGCATTTGTCTAAAAAAGAGATGCAGGCACGTAGAGAAAAAGTGCTTTGTTATAATTGTGATGACAAATTCACTCGTGGACATAGATGTCTTGAACAAAAGTTCTATCTCTTCGATATGGATTCTCCGCTTGCTTCTAAAATTGGTGAAGAAGCTCCAGATACAATGGAAGATCAGGTCGACATTTAGGAGCCACCTATTAACCCCCCATCTCAAGATGACCAACCAGAGATATCTCTTCATTCTTTATCCAGCGTCACAACCCCCCAAACAATGAGAGACAGGGGTTACTTCAAGAAGCTTCTTCTTACAATACTCATTGATTCTGTTAGCACTCATAACTTCATTGACCCTCAGATCACCAAATAGGCTGATTGTTTTGTCCATCCTTGCTCCAACTTTGAAGTCATGGTTTCCAATGGGGGCACCTTACTTTGCAAGGGGAAGTGTCACAATGTGCGTATCTCTCTTGAATATTATAACCTGCGCTCTGACATGTTTTCCTTGTCCCTAGGAAGATGTGATGTAGTTTTGGGCATGCAATGGTTACGCACACTTGGCCCCATCTTATGGTATTTTGCTAAACTTTGGATGCAGTTTTTAGTCAATGGGAAACAACACAAATTTACAGGCGTACAACAAGGGTCTCTCTGCATCATCAATTCACATTGCATGGAAAAGATCCTTAAGAAGAATTCACATGGTTTTATCGCTCAACTCTATTCCATTCATATGCACCCATCAACGGTCTCCCCTACTTACTTGGATAGATATGCAGGTGTCTTTGTTGAACCAGTGGGCTTGTCACCTTCAAGAGACCTTTCTGGTAAGACTTTAGCCGCATCTACATCTCAGCAACAAATGCTGGCTATTTTGCATGCAATACAGAAATGGCAGCCATACTTATTAGGGAATCGTTTCTGCATCAAGACCGATCTCCAAAGTTTGAAAAATTTCCTGGAACATCCGGTCTCCTCCCCAGCACACATGAAATGGGTTATCCAACTCATGTGTAACATCCCCCTAATTTCCTAAAAATTTAAAATTTTTAAAACAACATTAAATGTTTAAAACTATAAATGCGGAAATAATAAATGTTTAAATAAAGCAGCATTAATACTGAAGTCCTAAATGATGAAATAAATTAATCAACGAGTCTCTTAACTAATAACATATTTAATGACATCGACACATCATACTATCTTTAAATTGATTACGACACAAGTTTTTCTGGTAATAACTGTAACTCGAAATATTTTGTGATAGAGTTTTATTGACAAGGTAGTGACAATTGTTCTATGATGATGATGAAAGGGGTCCTACGAGGTACCCTGAGGTTTACTTAGCTATGTCAGCTAAATCTTGTGAACCTATTCTTATTGCGCGGATTCGCAGGTAAGAGTAATGTGACAAATCAAGTGTTAACAGTATTTATGTTTTACGAATAGCCGTCAATATTTGGTAGAATTTCTAAGTTCTTCCTTGCTTCAGGTATGGATCTTTGTCTAAATCTTAGATGTGTTGTTTTGGCCATAATTATATTTTGCAAATGTCGAATAAATAAATATCTAAACTACATTCATTAATGACTATCCTTACCATAGGTATTGATTCGTGATTGATTTGACTTCGTACAAGCTTTATACTGTAGAACTATGAAACAATCATTATATTTGAAAAACATAGATAAATTGGAAAAGAGTTTTAAATCTATAGTATTTATGCATTCCTTATTTTATAATTGTGTGAACAAACATTTTATTAGAATGATACTGGTAAAAACGTGAAGGTGGGTAACACTTTTGTGAGAAATCACAGCAAAAAAGTCTTGGCAGACGTTATTCGGCCGATTAAAATTTAGTATTCGGCCGAATAAAAATTTTATTCGGCTGAATAAGTTACATTATTCGGCCGAATAATGTACTAGTTATTCGGCCGAATACGTACTAACAGTTCTCCGTCAAGTTTAACCAGGATCCTCGAAATGTGTGCAAAGCACTGCCGGATGGAAAAAAAATTTGCGTGTTTGTTTATTCGGCCGAACAATTATTCGGCCGAACAATTATTTGGCCTAACAATTGTTCGGCCGAATAATTGTTCGGCCAAATAATTGTTCGGCCGAACACGTTTTCTACATAAAAGGCCGGCCTCGTCCGCAATTTGGCTATAGCCATCTGTCATTTTCTGGACCCCGTTTGCGGGCCCGTTGCTGATCTTCGCCACCCTGCATGGTCGTTTTGACGATGCCTTCCTGCTATTGAAGGTCGCCCGCTGCCGACGGTCGCCCGATGATGCCTTCCTGCCTGCTGTTGATGGCGGTTTTGACGATGGTCGCCCGCTGATGCCTGCCTGCCCGCTGTTGAAGGTCGCCCGCTGCCGATGGTCGCCCACTGATGGTGGTTTTGATGATGCATGCCTCCTGCTGTTGATGGTCGTCTGCTGTCGATGCTCGCCCGGTGTTGATGTTCGTTCGTGATGTTGATAGTCGTAAGTTGTTGATGAATCCCGTGTACATGGTGTTGATCGTCGTAGGCTATTGATGAACCCTGTGTTTGTGTTTTGTGCTGTGTCTCGGCCCTTGTCTCTATCCGGTCCTCGTTACTCGTTATAATCTTTCAACCGCTTTTTGAGACTGCTTGTTAAGATAGTTGGAAGCTGCCTTCGTCGAGGAGACTGCTCTATGCTTCTACGAAATTTATGTTCAGAATAGGGAGATTGCTGCTCGACGGATTCGTGTGGAGGTGATGGGAGCCTGGTAAGTTTACAAATACATTTATCATTTCTTGGTAGGTTTGTTTTTAATTTTCCAATTTTAAATCCTAATTTTATGCGTATTTTTTAGAATTGTAATGTCTTTTGGATATGTGGAAGTTTCTACAGGTTAGTTCGTTTGTTGGAGGGTGTCGTCGGTGCTTCGTTGGTTGAAAGTTTTTCGTCGACAGGTATGTTTCGAAGATGAGTTGTGTTGGTTTGTTTTTATATTCATAATTTTATAGTTTTTGGTTGATAACCCTTTTACTTGTTGGTTGTAGGGAATAATTGTCGTTCAGCGAGTTCGTGGACTTATCCGTTGTGGCATTGCGGTTCGACAATCTCTACTGCGATTCTGGTTTAAGGTACGTCACGTTTCTCGATCTTTTGCATTGTCAAAAAAAATTGTAGTCATTTGAAGAAAATTACAAAAAATATTTGAATAAAGATTTAAAATTAGACTGTTAATGTTTTTTACATTTATTTTTATGTTAATTTGGGTTAGCAGAGTTTAGGAACTATGTTTATGAACAGAGTTTAACAAGTTCATGAACAGAGTTGTTCAACTCTGTTCATGAATAGAGTTGTTCAACTCTGTTCATGAACACAGTTGTTCAACTCTGTTCATGAACACAGTTGTTCAACTCTGTTCATGAACAGAGTTGAACTTAACAACTCTGTTCATGAACAGAGTTGAACAACTCTTTTATGAACAGATTTGTTCAACTCTGTTCATGAACAAAGTTTAAAGGTACGTCACGTTTCTCGATCTTTTGCATTGTCAAAAAAAATTGTAGTCATTTGTAGAAAATTACAAATAATATTTGAATTAAGATTTAAAATTAGACTGTTAATGTTTTTTACATTTAATTTTATGTTAATTTGGGTTAGCAGAGTTTAACAACTCTGTTCATGAACAGAGTTTAACAACTATGTTCATGAAAATGTAATAGTGTTGTAAGGCCTTTCAGTTTGTAGAATTAACATGTACAATTAACTGTATTATATTTTCTATTTGGTTATGAGATGATTATTAATTTTGTCTTTATGTTGCAATAGTAGTGATGCTAGAGTTAGGAGATATGTCTTCAAGTGTGTAGAATTAACATGTACAACTTCAATATGGTATGAGTTGAAATTTGTATTGTAAGATTACTATACTACTACAATTAACTACATTATAATACAACTTCAATATGGTATGAGTTGACATTTATATTTGCTAGATTACCATACTACTACAATTAACTGCATTATAAATTATATCTGATTATGAAATGATTATTAAATATGTCTTTATGTTGCAATAGTAGTGATGGTAGGAATTTTATTTAATTAATTATGCTAGAGTTAAGAGAGGGACTTACAAAAATGTTAACTTACTGTTTTAGACACCCCTACATTTGGTATGTAGTTCTTTATTAGATATATCTTTAAGTTTGTAGTATTAACATGTACACTTCAATATGTCGTATAAATTTAGAAATCATATCAAATGGAAAGAGTGGAGTCTTCGAAGCGAAAGCGTAGGAGGTCATCACATTCATCGAGAATTGGTGTTCGAATCGGTACTCCGAGGTTGTCGAATTCACCTCGGGGTTCAAGTTTATTGTATGGGTCACAGTCATCTGATCACCATCAAGTTGATAGGGGTACACATGATTCCCCTCTATCTTCTGTGGGAGAGCGTTGATCTCAACCTTCTGTTGGTATGAACATTAATGTTTCAATACATGTATAATTTGTATTTTTTTATGTTTCGAATTGTTGGACAAGGTGAACACTTGACTAAGGCTATATTTGAAGTAGAGTGAGGTTCGAAAGATGTGCCTAATTCGACAGAGTGGGAGGAAGATCAAGATAGGATTGGAGATGATGGGATAGATGCGGGGGAAGAGCAGGGTTGCGGAGATCCTCCTAGAGCAAGGACGACATATGTTCCACTAGCTGAGGGTTGTACACCCATATCAACTTATCCATCTGATATACCTGATGAGCTTCCATGGGAAGGTGTTGTGCAACAAAATATTCTTGAAAGTTGTAGATCCCACTATGACAGGTTGAACAATGATCTTTGTTCTTTGGATCTCCCTCCAGAGAGCAGACAAAGTCTAGAGATTATTTTGGGGTCATTGCAAAAATTCATTGATGCATATGAGGAACTTGGACCAACTACGAATGGTTTTGTTCATTTGATGCAGAGGCGAAGGGACCAAGTTATGGGTCTAGACAAGTGGGAGGTTGTGAAGGAGAGAGTCACCAGAGAACAAGCAAATTCAATGTTTAATTTCAAAGAAGGCCTTAAGCGAAAAATGTTGAAAGTGCAATATTTCAAGCATCCTCAAATTGCACATTTAATATATGATCGATTTCTTGCAGCTTATGGTCGATTGCCATGGAACGATGACGTTCCTAATTATTTTGCCATATTTTTCTATGCGGAGTTTTTTTTAAGTATGAAGCCAAACTATACTGGTGTTCCTTCTGACTTTTATGGAGTTGGAAAGGGTCGAATATATAATCGAAAAGGTGCTCTTAGAGACCCTACGACTCTTCAACCTCCACCTGAGATACCTCGTCCACCTAGGGTTGTGGCTCTAAGATCAGAGATGGAGCCCACATCCCAACTTGGGACAACTGCAAGGGAATTGGTAGGTGATGGTTTAGCGTCAGCTCTTGTTGGAGTAGAAGTTGGATTGGGTCGAGAGAGGGCTCGTGCTACTATTCGTCAGAAATTTGTTTACAAGACGAATGACGAGGTAGATGGATTGAGTATCGATGATCTCAGGGCTTATGCTAAGTCTTATCGCGATATAGCTTCAGATGTGTTATCCAATGACACATCGAGTATGGGAGAGGTTTGTTGATTATGCTATGACAATCTATTTGATTTTTTATTATTCATTTTGAATTGAATTTTTCGTTACATAGTAATAAATATATTAAGCAAATGTATTTTGTTTGCAGTTTTCTAGAATGTTAAATGCACATAATTTTTGAGTCTCCAGTAGTCAAAATGAAGAGCATCCTAGTCAAAATGAAGAGCATTTTGGAGAGGTATATTAGTTATAATATTTATGGTTAAATTTGATATTTTTGTTTTTTTGAATTTTAATAAATTTCAATGTATCTTATTGTTAATTTGACTTATCCATGCAGGTTTCTTTAGAATCGCACTTTTTAGATGATTTACCATCTCTTGTGAGCTAATGATTTTAATTTTTTTGTTTTGGTTTTAAGTTAATTGCTTAATTTATTATATGTATCTACTATGTTTTATTTATTAACAAAATTTAAATTTTAGGCGAGAGACCATTTGGAAATTGGGGGTGAAGATGTAGGTTCCTTGATGAATGCGGATATTGGCACCGAGGTAATTTTGTTGAACTAGAAATGATCTCTGATATAAGTTTAATATTTTATATTTTTTGGATTTATTTGAAAATTGTTTGCATGCTTTAGGATTCATAAATTACTTTTGTACATGTTGCAGCTTGGCTCTTTGAGATCCTTTGGAGCCAAAGGGAAGTCTCTAGTGGAAAAAAGTGGTGGACATGCAATCAAAGAATTTGATGTATGACTTTTTTAACAATTGAATTGTTTTTTATGTATAAGTTTAATATCTTAATATCTTGAATTTAGTTTAAAATTGTTTAAATAATTTATGATCTAGATTTATAATTTGTTTTTATGTGTATTGTAGGTCGAGTTGAGTCCCAGGGAAGGTCCAAGTGGAAAATAGTGGAAAGATATTGGTTCAGATGGATAGTGGTTCAGACTTTATTATTTTTGTTGCTTTATATATATATATATTGTAGTTGTTTTGAACATGAGGGATATTTATTTTTTGATTATACATATATGTACATTGAACTCACATGTTCATGAACTTATTTTTGGATTATATATGAGTACATGTTAATTATTTTTCATTTGGTAAAATGTTTAGAACATGTTTTGTATGAATGTTTAAAATGTTTTGATAATGTTTAGAATATGTTTTGCATGAATGTTTAAAATGTCTTGATAGGTGCAATCTAAAGTTAGGAAATGTTGAATGTTGAGAATGAATGTTATGGAAGAATGAATGTTGGGAAAGAAGAAATGGGAGGTGTTATGAATGTTTAAAATGTTAATCTAAAGTTATGAAATGTTCAATGTTGAGAATGAATATTATGGTAAGAATCAATGTTGAAAAAAAATGAATGGGAGGTGTCAAAAATGTTTGAAATGTTAAGAGTGAATGAAACATTTGATACGTGCAATTTAAAGTTAGGAAATGTTGAATGTTGAGGATGAATGTTATGGAAGAATAAATGTTGGGAAAGAATGAATGGGAGGTGTTAGGACTGTTTAAAATGTTAATCTAAAGTTAGAAAATGTTCAATGTTGAGAATGAATGTTATGGTAAAAATCAATGTTGGGAAAAAATGAATGGGAGGTGTCAAAAATGTTTAAAGTGTTAAGAGTGAATGGAACATTTGATACGTGCAATTTAAAGTTAGGAAATTTTGAATATGTAAAAAATTTTCAATTTTGTGAGAATAAATGTTATTAAAATGTTAAGAATGAATGTTTGGAACATTTGATAGGTGCAATTTAAAGTTTGAAAATGTTGCATTTGTAAAAAAATTTCAATTTGTTATGTTGATAATAAATGTTATTAAAATGTTATGAAAGAATGTTTGAAACATTTGATAATAAAGTGTTGAATCATAAGAATGAATGTTTAAAATGTTAAAGATGTTAAAATGTAAAGAAATGAAATGATAGGAATTTTTGATAGAAATATGAAGTTTTAATAGGTTCAATATTCTAATGTTTTGAATGAAAATTTATGAATTGTTTGATAAAAGTTTAAATCTTTTGGTTGTTTGATTCATATGTAAATTTTAAATTTTAACTTTAAAATGTTTTTCATATGTTTATTGTTTGATATGCATAAGTAAATTTCAAATTTTAACTAATGTTTTTCATATGTTCATTGTTCAGGTACTTTGTAGTTCGTGAATTTCTAAATGTTGAAATCATGGCAAATGGGGATAATGATTTTTTGTTTTTTAATCACAAGTGAGGATTTCCGGATTGTGAAGCTTACGCTAAGTTAGAGCAATGAATTTTAGACAAAAATTCGATGAATTTTTATCGATTTGTTGTAAATAATCATTGCTCTAATTTAGCCTAAGCTTCACAATCCAGGAATTCTTGTTTGTGATTAAAAATCAAATGATTGTTATCTTCATTTGCCATGATTTCAGTTATGTGAACTTACATGTGAGAGATATATATTATTTTTGTGCAATAATCATTTATTTAAAAACTATATAGATTAACAACTTGTTTTAAAAAACTCATTCAGATCATATTTATGGTGAAGTATATTAAAGAAACATGTTCAATGGATTAAAAGAATACAAAATTTAGTAGGTTTTTTGGTGATTTTGCATTGGCATCAATCAATCAAAAGTAAAAATTCGGGGCGGAGTGTGGGGATAGCCACATCCGTTATCTCATCCCTTAAGTGGTCTAATAGACATATGGAGACCCGAATAAAGTACTTTTGAATTCTCAAATAATATTTGAATTTATTTTTAAGCATGTTAAAGTACAACCATTTAAGCTTTTATGTAGTTGTCGTTCAAGATAATATTCATAAAAATTCAATGAAAAAATATACTGTGCACAACAATTGTGACACATGGACAAAAAATATATTGTACACAACAATTGACATGGACAAAAATATAGATCAATTTATCTTTGATATATAGTTAAAAACATCGCAACGGAATGCCATCCTCAATTATCCGTTCATGGTCACATATGGATAGTTTCCATTTTTTGGTTTTTAACTATTTTTTTTTATGGAACTTGTACCAACCTTATTCGAGATGCACATACTAAATGACTATACTGACAACATATAACATCGGGCTCATAATCTCGAAAGTAGACATAATTTTTAGTCACATGCATATGCTGAAAAAAATAGCCTTTTAAAATGATGGATCCTCTTTCGTATGTAAATCCGTTGTCATTGTAGTCCTCCAATAACTTCATTTTTCCTTCAGTGCATCGCATCAAATAATATTTGACATTTTTGTTGTTGTCTAAAGGTGCAATCACAGTGAAAACATCTCCTGCGCAAATTATAATTGGTGTTAGCGTTTTTAAATGAATTAAATTGACTATACTTATGGCGATGGACTAGAATGACCAATTAACTTAAAAGTCAAGTACAAGTTTATTACCTTCTCTAATAAGATCTGAAATTCTATCGCCATTAGATGATATTGCTATTTCTTATGATTCTAACTCTTCTACACTTGCCAGTGGCATTTTTTCTTTTGGATTAATCTCTGTGTGTTTCCAAGCTTTTACGTAGTTGTTTGTTATGTTTTCACAAACTTCTGTAGATTCAACATTTTCAATGCAAATATGACAAAAGCATGATTGCTTTCTACTGTCAAATGCAAACACGTTTTGAAATGATTTTGTTTCAATAGAGTGAAGATCTCTAGTCCCATGTATGGTGCTAGCGTCATATGGTATTGATCTATTTATATCTTGGACTCCAACAAGCCAAAAAAACCTACACAATAAATGATGAATCACATTCAAAGAACAACTTTTAATGTTAATGTACATGTACTTAAATGTTAGTACATACATTTTTTTAAAATTCAAGAAATAATATAAATTAAAAAAATAGTGTACATACCTGCGCACATTTTTTGATTGTTGATTATAATCATGGATTCAATTTAATTGACACCATTGGACAACCTTTGCCGCTGAATGAAACCGTGCAAAAGAATAGTTCATTTGCCATCTTCAAAGTGCTCTTTTTACGCATGCTCCTGCACCATCATGTTCACCTTTTCCATGCCCAGTTTCAAAGAAATTTCAGCGATGTTTAATGTTCAGCGCTTTATGAAGTCGACATAACCAAAAAAATGATCGTGAAGATTTAAATTGACCTGCACATCCATCAGACCATATCCAATGCTCATTGAATTTAACTTCGCGCTTTTTCAGTGAGTCATAGAAAATATTTTCTATACAATGTTGAACAAAATGTGTATCGTGTGTACGATCATCGCTGATATAGAAGTGATATTCTTTAATCACATCTCGATTGTCACATGTGCTTTCAATGCCATCAACATCCTGTTGAGAATGTCTATATACAACATGGACAAATATCAAAATTTGGTCAGAGTGATAGTATTCACTCTGTATCTCTTTTTGTGCAGCAAATGTATAGTTTTTAGCAAAATCAACCACGGACAAAATTGTTCCGGGTGGAAAATTTTCACGAGACTGTTTGAATTGAAGATCTTGCCATCGTGCTCTATGTGAATGCTGGGTGTATTTATAAATTTCGCTTTAAAATTTTTTGAGAAAATCTGTTACACATATCTTGTCTTCTAGCAAATCAATTCTTTTGGAATGTGAATCACTAGAACTTGTACTATAGTTGATGTATTTGTATCTCCTCCAATCAACATTTACATTTGACAACGATTGATCATTATCGATAGGATATTTATTGTGGAATATCACCAAATTTCCACAATGGTGACAATGTTTTCCATTGACACATTTCTTTGAATAAAATACTTCATTGTGATTTCTCACATAAAATTTGAGATATGAATTCACGTATTGTCGGTGGAGGTGGTGAATTTGTCCAAAACATTTTACCAAATTCAAGAAACGTGTCATAATATAACTGAAATTGCACACGATAATGGCAACCACATGTATCACGTATAGTAATAGGTTTAACATACCATGGTTTTTGTTGCACAAATGTAGTGATTGATATATTAATTCCACGATAATCTTCCTTGAATTTATTGAACAATTGTACTTGTGTCATGTCCATTATATGTTTTGGTTGGCTTTCATATACATTTCGTGATATTATTTTATATATCACATCTCTTGAATTTGGTGAAACTCGAGCATGTTCCAACCAATATTCTCATACAATATCTTTAACACCTGCTCCCAATTTATCTTTGTAAGGTTGTCTACAAATAATTGCCCAGCAAGCAAGTTCATTATTTTCATCTATTTGCATTCTGAATTTGCTATGTTTGTATAATGTCTTTCTTGATGTTCCAACTGCTTTTGCTAGTTCTGTTGTCAAATGCTTTTGTTTAGTACTAGCTGAAAGAATTGCTGTATGAATTGCTTTACGTGCAGCACTGATATCTTTCTTCCTGGATTTTTCAAATTTTTTTATTGCATCACCTATATTTTCCATCACATTTTGTTTCAATTTCGACTCTTTTGTCGCTTTATGAATACCCAATAATGATGTAGCACCTTCTAACTTCTTGGACACTAATAAACATCTCAAAATTTGTGCTTGTCCTGCTATTGAGTAATTCTTGAGAACTTCATCATAAAATTTTGTAGCACGATATCGTGCAACATGCATTGGTAGTTTTTCTCCATATTTGTCGCAATCAATGTCTTCTAACATTTCATCATCAATGATAAAAGTACCTATACATCAAGTTAAATTTAATTTAACATATATCCAAAAATAAAATTCATTATAAAAAAATGAATTTGGAAAATATATGATATATACATACCAGGTCCAATTTCTGGATCTTGAACTTGATCTTCAATATTGACTTCATCGACATTAGCATGTAAATCACTATTTAGATCTTCTACAATGTTCTTTTCAACTTCAATTTGTTCTTCTTGTACTCTATTTTCAATTTCCATCTCTTCAACGTTATCACGTAAATCTATATTTATATCTTCAATAGTTCTCTCTTCCGTTTCGGCAAGCCTTTGTTTTTTGGCAATATATCTGAGTTTTTGTTTCTCTCTATTACCATCATTATCATGTTTATGATCACCTTTTTTTTTACGTTTTCTCTTATTTCCCATGGTTGTTTAATCTATAGATGATAAATTAAAGAATCATGTTACTTTATAGTAAAAATAAATAAATTAAGATTTAAAAACATTTATGGAATTTATAAAAACATGAACTGAAATTTACTTCACCTTATAAAAATTTTGTAAGAGTCTTTCGAAGAAGATCTCTTAGGAATTAACTTTCCTTTGAAAAAACTCTTTGAACAAAAATCTTCTTTGAAAAAAACCTTCTTGGAAAGAAATAAGAAACTCCTTGACAATAAATTACCTACCCATTGGAAAATAATAAGAACACCTTGTAAATAAATCTTTGTTGTAAAAATTATTGGGAAAAAAACCTCTTTGAAAAAATATCTACGAAAAAAGCCACTAGAAAAAAGTACTTTGAAAAAAAACTTATTTGTAAAATATCTTAGAAAAAACCATTGTAAAGAAATAACTTATTTGCAAAAATACTGAGTAATAACTCTTTGAAAAAACTCATTTCAAAGAAATAAGAAGTACAAAACTACTTTGGAAAAAAACTCTTTGCAAAATACCTTAGCAACACATCTATTTGAAAAAACCACTTTCAAATAAATAAGAAGTGCAAAACTACTTTAGAAAAAAACCCTTTGCAAAATACCATAGCAAAACAACTATTTGAAAATAACTCTGTTCTTTCATGATGTCTAAAAATAGGAATAGTAGACAGCTGTAAATCAATATGAGCAATTTTCTTTTCTAACTGAGCTGGAGAAACTAAAGTAGAAAACATATACAAGTTAAAATCAAACTCTGGGAGCTCACACCCCCCTAAATGTGGAATATCATCTGAATCAGACTCATCAGAAGATGAAGAGGATGGACCACATTTAGCTAAAACAGGAGGATCTTCTTCAGAATCAGTATCTGTACAGGAAGAAGATTCAGAATCAGGTAAATAAATAATCTCATCAGAAGGATGAGGAGAAGAAGAGGAAACTTTGTACAAATCCCACCAGGTGGGATCCAAGGTAGTGCAGAGAGCTGCAAGCCTTGGACGGGATTTTCGATCAGGACACTTACTTGCCCAATGTCCTTTCTTTCCACAAATGAAACATGTATCACCAGAACCCTTTTCTTTCCTTCGTCTCACAAATCTTTTATATCTTCCTTTGGGCTTTTTATAGAACTTATTTGATTTGTGCTTATGTTTATAAGGTTTATCCAAGTGATACCTACCATCAGAGGTAAAGAAATTCTTTTTCTTTTTCTGCTTTCCACAATGGCAATCTCCTTTGCCAAGGCAACCTCTGTTATGTGCACCACACCCCCAATATGGCATTTTTGCAACCTGTTTGCAAAATGAAGCAGAGAACATTTCTTGATGTCTTTTAAAATATTTATCTACTCTTTTCTGGAAGCAGTGCTCTTGCCATGTTTCTAAAATGTGATTATGGAGCTGTGCTAAAGAAAGAGATCTTAACTGAATGTTCTTATCTTTTAATGCCTTTTCAACTGCACCTGGAACATGTCCAGGGAAACTACGGAGGTAGTGCTTAAGATAGGCTGGATTGCCTGACTTTCCTGAAGATATTATTAATTTCTGCATATAGCAGAAATATTCTTCTGACTTACTAAGATTACATAGCCTTGCAGACATAAACAACGATGCCATGTGATCATAGTCTTCCTGATCTTCAGGACCATAGAATTCTCTCCCAAGGGCCGAGAGAATTTGTTCATCTGAGTCATTAGCAGGTAATAACTCATTTCTTGCTTTTTGTGGCAACCATCGCCACCATTCATATGTCAAACCTGACAGACCAGCAACCAATTGTGCACCGATCATTTGACCGGTCAAATTACGGTCTTGTTGCTTTTTATACAATATCCAGTGAGTAAGCAACTATATTGCATTCTTAATTTCTTCTCTAGATTGACACTGAATATTTAAAACAGGTTGTTCTGGCATTTGTGAAATCAAATTGTTTAGATTATTGATACCAAAAGACATCACTTTGGGAGCAACAGATACAGCTTGTGCATCTGGCATATGGGTATCAAAACCTTCTTGCTGAGTTCGCCTTTCATAACCAATTCTTGGTCGGTTAGAGGATTCTGCCATCATATTCAAATCTCCTATTATCTTTGGATCTAAAACAGGTTTATAATTTTTAAAAGCATCGATCCATTCTTGAATATCTTGCTTGATTGCATCTGATTCACCAAAATCCCATTCAGGTTTTTCTTCATCAGGGATAGATCTTAAAGCTCCTAGAGAGGCTACCTTAGAGTGACCCTTCTTAGCCAACCTAAGAACATGATCAGGAACTACATATTCCTTCTTTTTCAGTTCCTGTGTTTTAACAGTTAAATCTGCTAAAACATCCATTCTTCTTTGCAGCTTATCTGAAGCTACAGCTATTGCTCTCTCTATCTTTGTGGTATCATGCAAAAGATGATCCAGGAGTTCAAGTTTGGTGATAACCTTATCTAATTGTTCTTTTTGAGTAGCACAACTAGATTTTAACTGCAAGATATCATTAGCCATATCATCCAGATTGTGTGTTGTGCAAATCTACTGAAGATTGCTCCAGTTGGCTAATTTTATTTCATCTGAAACTGTCTGTTCACTTGGTGAAGATTTTATGGAGATAAATTCTCTCTTTGAACTTCCATCAGAAGCATACTGTCTAAAACCAGTTTCAAGGAGATTTCTGCCTGGGAAATAAGATTTTTATCCTAGGCTGTTGGTAGATTCGGCAGAGGCATTACTCCTAGGAAAAGCAGAGAACATACCTAGACTTGGAAACTCATGCAATGACTTTTGTTTCTCTTTTTGTATTAATTTTGTTTTTATCTTTTTGCAGGTAGGACAATCTGCATGCTGACCTCTATGTTCAAACTGAGAAAGAACAGAATAAGACTCAGTATTTACAAGATTATTTTGAACAGGAGAGGAAGATTCTTCAAGAGACTTTTTTCCCACTTGATCAGATAAGGCTTGACGACGGGCATTATGATATGAAGACATAGAATTAGACTTGATCAAAGGGGGACCAAATCTTGGAATTGGTTCTTCTGGATTGGATATGAAAGAGGATGAAGCTTCGTCAAAGACTAATGGCTTTGGATTCATAGTAGCTCTTACTCTTTCTTGGTGTCTCAGCTCTGTGTATTTCATTTCCCAAGCTTGAGGATATTTGATACCAGTCCAGTTGAAGGTAATGGGAGTGGCATTTTTGGACTTGGATTTTGACAGACGAGGATTGTCTTGGGATGATTCCACCACGCTGCAGTCTGCAGACATCTGATGGACATGGGAATGGAGCTGGGGTAAAGTATCATTTCCGAAACGAACACAGACACCACCTTTTAATTGAATGATCTTAGAACCAGTTTGCATATCAAATCCTTTGGGGAGAATATAAGCCTTCAAAATATTATAGATATGGGGATCTTCCAGACTAACAGAGAAACGAGGATATACAGTACCAAAAGCAGGGCCATCGTGCAAAGGTGCTGTGAAGCCACCTATGAAGGCATCAGAAAACTTATTATGACGGGTATCTACAATACAACATAATGAAGAAATAGCAAGACGCGGACGGACTAAGGGACCTAGGCCAAGCTTAACTGCACCAAAATGTGCATATCTGAACTTACAACATTTAGCCCAGTCAATTTGTGCTTTATCAAGAAGAGTGATATGAATGGGTTCTTGATTGTCTGTAAAGGAAACATCAATACTAGAGACTTTAATTTGAGTAGTGGAATACAGATTCCACCAATTTAATCTGTAAACATCTCTAGGTAAGATCTGAGGTAATTCCCAGTTTTCACTCGGATTCTGTTCATGTATTGTGATATAAGAAGCATCATCGCCTGAGGCTGATGAATTAAACTGACTGCTTCTTCTTTCTACTAAATACACTTCTCTATCATTGGATGATTCGCATTCTAAATTGGTCAGCTGAACTACGTCCATTGAGGAATCCATTTTTCTAAGGTAAGGGCTGACTTCTATGCTGTGGGTAACTATGTAGACTTACTCCCCTTCCCGCGGGCCTTACTGCTACTCTGACTTCCACACTACGCTTATACCTTAAGGATTCTCACAATTTCCTCATCGGTCATTTGCATCGACTACAAGACACATTTGTTCATAGAATGTCTAAATCATCAACCAAGCATTTTGTACACTTTTAGCAGAGCAGAAAATGTAAAAGTATGAGATAGATGAATACCAGAATTTAACTTGAGAATTGAAACCTCTCTGGCTCTGATACCAAACAGCAGGATCTTGCGGAATTAAACATTGCTTGAGCCAAAATATTCAACACATTGAGAATGTAATAACAGCTTTGAGAGAAATGCCATCAGCACGATACAAATTGCAATTGCTGCTATTATTATTGCCACAACATTCATCTTACAGACACAGTGGATCGACCTCGGATTGCGAAGTTCGTCACCACATTAATCACTCCGGACTTATGCCTAAGCACAATGTCTTGGGTCCTTTGAGATTTCACTACTTCCCGAAGGCATGTAGCTACTTTCAGGCTCCTGGGAGTCCCAAGATATGCTTACTAGCATACCCTCACTTACAGACATTTGACAGAGGGAGTCTTCACCTTTCTGATGCAATGTTATACCCAAATAGGCAACTTGCAGAGCATACGGGTTCGGCTCTTACAGACACAGACTTTTTACAGAATGAGTCTTTGCCTTTCTAGTGCAATGTTATACCCAAACGGGCAACTTGCAGAGCATACGGGCTCGGCTCTCACACACCTAGACACAGTCAAGCAGACTACTTGCTCAGACGACACTCTAAATTGCAGAGCGGACTACTTGCTCATGCAGACCCGAAAACTTCGAATGAATCAAATGAGCTCGGAGGCCTCATATTTATAATTCCCTAGCCAGTATACCGGTAACTGATGACTTACACTAACCAGTAAAAGGCTTTGATTCCCGGGGCATGGTGGGACCACACCATGTTATCTCGTCCCTTAAAGGCAGCGCCATGTGGGGACCCGGTAATCAGACTGACAACCACTGACGGGAAAATATTCTAATGGCTGACAAACATGGACCATCATTATTACATCAATCATTATTACAAAATATTGGGGAATAAAGCATCTTGAAAGAAAGTGTCATGGCAGACAGCATAAAACAAGGAGAGGCCCAGCAACGGCTTCCTTAAAAGATATTTACAGAGATATGTTTTCTACTTCAGTTTCTCCAGCTCAGTTAGAAAAGAAAATTGCTCATATTGATTTACAGCTATCTACTATTCCTATTTTTAGACATCATGAAAGAATAGAGTTAAGAGAGGAAAAGAAAGCTTTGCAAGCTCAGTTGCAGGCTTTGTTAAAAGAAAAGGGAAAAGAGAAGTTATCTCTGACTTCTAATCCTGCAGATCTCTATTTTAATTATCCCAGTGGACATTCAGATAGACAAGCACATAGAGCAGATAAGGAAAGATTGTTGAGAATAAAGTTGAAAGAAAAGCAGCAACAAATGAGAGCTCTAGTTAAAGAAGCTGATGAAATAAAAAGTGCTTTGACAGTTCTATTGATTGAAAAAGATCAGTCATCTGAAGAGGAATTGTCTAATGAGATAGAAAGGGTGTGTGGGAAACCAAAAGATTCTCCTAAAAGTTCCCCAGAAAGAACTCCCTCTCCTGATAGTTCTCCTACCCCTAAGTCTCAAAGTATCAGTTTGTTAGGTGCAATCTCTCGTCCAAAGATGCTTATAACCCTTGAATTTTTTCCTGATGAATTTAAGTCATATCAAGTTCAGTGTTTAATTCATTCAGGATGTCAATTCAATTTAGCAAGGGGTAATGCCATTCCTCAATTTTATTGGGAAAAGACTAAAGAGTTTGGATCTGCTATTGAAGGTTCTCCTGTATATCTAACTGATAGAGTCAAGAATTTCCCCATCTCTCTGTCCTCTGTAAAAAGTTCTATATCTCTATTCCGTTTAGATGTAGTCAAAGAAGATTGTGTTTTAGGTTCTGAGTTTCTAACCACTGTTAGTCCATTTTCCATTGATACTCAGAAAATGATATTTTCCTGTACGGTAAATAACCAATCAGTTTCTTTGCCTTTGAGTCATACTTTTGTACAGCGTTGTAAACCAATAACCCAGTCTCCTCCTCCTCCTCCTCCTCAGTCCAAAGTTTCATTGGGAAAAATGGAAAGATGTATTTCTTTTGCAGAAGTACATGGTGATAAGTTTCTTGCAGGGATCACGGAAAGAATAAAAAAGGATTGCTGCTCAGAAAGCCCTAATGCTTTCTGGACTAGAGAAAAATATTTTGTGTCACTTCCTTTTGATCCGTTGTAGAAGATCAAGCCAATGAAAGCTTCAGCTAGGCTCATGAGTCCTAGTGAAAGAGAATTCTGCTCTAAGGAAATAAAAGATTTGTTGGCTAAAGGTTTGATTGAGCCATCAAAAAGCCCATGGGCATGTAGAGCCTTTGTGGTGAATAAACATTCTGAGCAGAAAAGAGGTAAGCCTCGTCTGGTAGTGAATTTTAAGCCCTTGAATGCTGTGTTCCAGAAAATTAGATATCCTTTGCCGGATAAAGCTAGTCTTTTGCAGAAAATCACTGGTTGCACAATTTTCAGTAAGTTTGATTTGAAATCAGGGTTTTACCAGATTGGAATTGAGGCTAAAGATATATTTAAAACTGCATTTGTGGTACCCCATGGCCAATACCAATGGAAAGTTCTTCCTTTTGGAATTAACAATGCCCCTTCGGAATTTCAAAAGAGAATGGACGATATATTCAGAGACATTCCATGGTTAGCAGTGTTTATAGATGACATTCTTATTTGCTCAAAGAATCTCCAGGAACATCTAAAACATCTGCAGCAGTTTTATGAATTAGTTTTCAAGCATGGGTTGGTTCTGTCTGAAAGTAAAATGGAAATAGGCAGAACAGATATTGAATTTTTGGGTTTACATATTAAAGAAGGTCAGGTTGTTTTGCAGAGTCATGTTCTCCAGTCTTTTGAACATTTTCCTGACAAAATCATTGAGAAAACCCAATTACAAATATTTTTAGGGTGTTTGAATTATATCAGGCCATTCTACAAAGAGCAAGCTGCTGATATCCATTGTTTGCAGCAAAGGCTTAAAAAGAAGCCTATTTCTTGGTCTGAAGAAATGACTTTGGCAGTTCAACAGATAAAAGCCAAAGTAAAAACCCTACCAGCTCTCAGTCTTCCCCAGGGAGTTGGAAAATTGATAATCGAGACAGATGCATCTAGTACCACTTGGGGTGGAGTTTTACTAGAGGAAATTGAAGGGAAAGCCAATATTTGTGGCTATGCATTTGGTTCATTCAAAGGAGCAGAGCTTAACTATCCAAGCAGCCATAAAGAGATTTTGGCCGTAAAAAGGACAGTTAGCCATTTTATTTTTTATTTAAAACCTGTCAGATTTGTTAGAACAGATTTAAAGATCATGCCAGGTATTTTTAAGAATGAAAATCTGATGGCTGAAAATAGCAGTCGAATATTAAAATGGTTTCTCTGGTTAAGTAACTTTGATTATGATATTGTTTATAAACCAAGGTATCTTAATTGTTTTGCTGATATGTTGACTCGTGAGACTGTGCAGAAAGAACTTCCACAGTTAAATATGTTTTCTTCATGAAATGGATCTGGTTCTGGATCAGGCCCGAGTCAATCTTATATGAAAGACAGGATAGTTGTTGATAAAGGCAAAGCTCCGATGCAAGAAGAAGAAGAAGCGCTCAGAGCACCTCCAGGTTCTTTATTCCTAGCTCCATGGGATAAAGACATTTCTGAAGAAGAACGCCAGTAGTTATTAGATTATGCTGATTGACAGGAAGCCGAGAAATTTCTGAGCCTCACTTTGATTAAGCAAATTCAAGAAAGTCCCTGTAAGCTGCAAATTCTTCAACGTTGGGAAAAGGGTGCTTTCAATGGTCTCAGAAATGCCGAAGAAAAGCTGCGGCAGTGTAAAGAAGTTTGGGTTGATTGTAATGAAGAAGCAGAAGGACCAATATGGTATGTCGATCTTGGTGAAGGAGATCTTACATGGACTACCTACAATTTAATTCTGCAATTCTATCATGAACAAACTTCTATAATAATCTGTGCTGATCCAGGAAACATGAAGCACAGAAAATGGTCAGGATGGACAGAAGTATTTCTTGACAAGTTCTGTCCAAGGTTAGATTGGGTGCACAGAAGAGCTAATTTCATTTTGCACTTAGAAGCTGATATGCAGGCCGCTGATCAACATAATCAGTGGTTCAAGTTTAAGTTGAGACACCATGGTGGCAGATATACCCCATTGCAACATATTGTAACTGTCACTCAGAAGTTTATTAAAAGGGATGATCAAGGAAAAAGATTGGATACCAAAGTTCATCGTAGGACCCTGCCTTTAAACTACCGGGTTGAATCACAATTCGCCTCAGAGTTTGTTTTTGGTCCAAATGAGAATCTTCATGGTTCAGATGTTGAACAATGCTTTGGTGATCTCCTGTACCCTGACATGGCTGATGAGTTCCCAGAAAATGAATATTGGAGATTCGTTGAATCTCAACCTAACTACATTGATGAGGAGATAGCACGAAGAGAACTCGAAGAGCATCTTTATGACCAAGGTGTACTTGACTGTGTATGTGGTGGTGTTCCTGGCCCTAAAGGAACAACTGTTTGCGTGTGCGGTTCCGGTTATGACATACCCTGATAACCCATTGAGTTTCTCCGGGAATGAAGCTGCCGGTCCGACTGAAGAATCTTTTCTCTGTAAATATCTTTTAAGAAAGCCGTTGGTGGGCCTCTCCTTGTTTTATGCTGTCTACCATGACACTTTCTTTCGGGATGCTTTATTCCCCGATATTTTGTAATAATGACTGATGTAATAATGATGGTCCATGTTTGTCGGCCATTAGAATATTTTCCCGTCAGTGGTTGTCAGTCTGATTACCGGGTCCCCACATGGCGCTGCCTTTAAGGGACGAGATAACATGGTGTGGTCCCACCATGCCCCGGGAATCAAAGCCTTTTACTGGTTAGTGTAAGTCATCAGTTACCGGTATACTGGCTAGGGAATTATAAATATGAGGCCTCCGAGCTCATTTGATTCATTCGAAGTTTTCGGGTCTGCATGAGCAAGTAGTCCGTTCTGCAATTTAGAGTGTCGTCTGAGCAAGTAGTCCGCTCGACTATGTCTAGGTGTGTGAGAGCCGAGCCCGTATGCTCTGCAAGTTGCCCGTTTGGGTATAACGTTGCACCAGAAAGGCAAAGACTCGTTCTGTAAAAAGTCTGTGTCTGTAAGAGCCGAACCCGTATGCTCTGTAAGTTGCCTATTTGGGTATAACATTGCATCAGAAAGGTGAAGACTCCCTCTGTCAAGTGTCTGTAAGTGAGGGTATGCTAGTAAGCATATCTTGGGACTCCCAGGAGCCTAAAAGTAGCTACATGCCTTCGGGAAGTAGTGAAATCTCAAAGGACCCAAGACATTGTGCTTAGGCATAAGTCCAGAGTGATTAATGTGGTGACGAACTTCGCAATCCGAGGTCGATCCACTGTGTCTGTAAGATGAATGTTGTGGCAATAATAATAGCAGCAATTGCAATTTGTATCGTGTTGATGGCATTTCTCTCAAAGTTGTTATTACATTCTCAATGTGTTGAATATTTTGGGTCAAGCAATGTTTAATTCCGCAAGATCCTGCAAATAAGAAGTGCAAAACTACTTTGGAAAAAAACCATTTGAAAATTATCTTACCAAAACAACTCTTTGAAAAAAACCCTTTCAAGGAAATAAGAAGGAAAAATACATTTTTTTTGCAAAAATACTTTGGAATACACACTTTTTAAATACAATCATTGCAAAGAACTTCCTTGCAAACATGTTTAAGAAAAGAAATATTTTGAAAAAACTCCTTGCAAATATGTCTTGTAAAAAAAACACCTTCAATGTGTCTTTTGGGAAAAAAAAAAAGGAAACATACTTTGTAAAAACCTCATTTTGCAAAAATTGTCTTCTTTGCAAATATGCCATAAGAAAAGAAATATTTTGAAAAAACTCTTTGCAAATATGCCTTAGAAAAAAAACACCTTCAATGTGCTTTTTGGAAAAAAGAAGAAAAAACATACTTTGTAAAAACCTCATTTTGCAAAAAATATCTTCTTTGCAAGTATGCAATAAGAAAAGAAATATTTTGCAAAAACTCCTTGCAAATGTGCCTTAGAAAAAAAACTTCTTCAATGTGCCTTTTGGAAGAAAAAAAAAGAAGAAACATACCTTGTAAAAACCTCCTTTTGCAAAAAATGTCTCCTCCTTTCAAAATTAGTTTAACAAAAAATATGCGAATTTAAAACATGCGAAAATAATGAATCAATTTTTTGTTTATTTATATGAGTATAGAAAACATAATTTTTTTTTTTTTTTTTTTTTTTTTTTTTTTTTTTTTTTTTTTTTTATTTCGGCCGACGAGTTTTTTCCGTTGAATTATTCGGCCGAATAACCTTCACTGTAATTGACGGTGCCGTTACGGAAAAAGGTTATTCGGCCGAATAATCTCTGAAACATGAAACATTCACATTTCTACAGAATTTTCAGGTTTCTCCATTTTCGAAAAGAAAAAACCACCCCATACACAACAAAACGAATGTCGGACTTGATACCAATAGGTTCATCATTGAATCTACTTTACATGAGTATAAGTTTTGTTGTATATAGATAAGAACTGGTATTTTTTAAGTTTTATTTCCGTAACATGTGTCGAGTTAGGATTCAACTCTTTAAAAAAACGGCGAAAATAAAAATCTATAACTTTAAAAATACAGCACCAAAAAAATCAAAAAAAATGTGGGACTCTTAATTGGCGTGTCTACTTCAAAAGGGTGTTCATAGTTTTTTCGCTTTTATAGCGGATTGAGAGAAAAGTGGCGCAACAAAAAAGTTGTTGAAAATCGACTGAGTTTCCCCATTGATCGACTTTAAAAAAATATAATAATTAGTATATAGATCCATTGGTTACAAACTTATAGTCAGGCACTAGTACATTGTGTGTAGATTGTCGTAGCATTTTTGGTTTTTGCAAAAAACAAGTCTAACAACGATTTTAGTGGCGCAACAAATCATAAATATTTTGTAGTCTTTTCATTTTATAAGAACACACTGTCAAACATTTGCGAAATCGACATATCAAATCTTAATAATAAAAAATTGAAACAATTATGAATAGAAAGCTAACATAATTCTATAAAAGTTTTCTTTTTACTGTAAAGTGAGATTTTAAACAAAAATATCACTATTGTTCGCCCGAATTTGAAAAACATGAAAAAACCAGAATTATTTTCTCACGAGACCCCACAAAATAGACACCCATCTTCATTTTTTCACCCATTATATTCAGGATAATACTTGCCCCTATATCATACTTGTGATGAAACTAATGTGAATTGCATACTATGGAGTTAACTCTATCATATTTCATGATTGTGCAATGGAATGATACTATAAGCTTTTGTGAAAAGAGATAATAATATGATGACTATATCGATGAATAAGAAATGAATTCTAAACTATGCACCATGCAATAAATCTATATCATAATAAATATAATTCTTGCATTTGAATTTCCATCGTAATGGAATGTAATGAATTATACAATGTAACAATAGTTTTTAATACTGGCAGGTGATAAGACGGGGTAATAAGTATTAGAGTACAAGTGTGCTGGCATCATTAATGAGACTGGTCTTAGTCATTTAAGTCACCTAACTACTGTCTTGGCATGGAATTATAGTAGATGCTCTCATGGCCGAATAGTACGTGAAGCAGTTCACAAAATACACTTGGTCGTCGAGCTGTATCAAGCTTCGATCCTGGGGTCTACTGAGTTGGTAACAACGTGGATGAAATAATAAATGAGATATTAATGTAGTGGTTGTCCAAATCTCAACATGCTTGGTTGGAAGAAATATCCATCGTCGATCTTGTGGACTCTCGGGCTTTGAACTGAAACCCTAATATCCACTATGTCATGCGGTTGTTAGTTTTCTTGCCATTCAATGTGTTGGAAGGGCTCTGTGGAGAGGCCGACGAGCTGAGAAATTTCAGGATTTAGCTTAACTAATGTTCAGGGATCCTTCCCGAGACTTGATACCATGAATTGGTGAATGTGATTCTTGAAACTTGTAAATAATTTTAAGAACTGTATCTTCTGTGAGAGATTACAGTGGTTTTAGCTGTGGAGGTTTTAATCTAGGGTCTACTTTTGTTTGTATGTTAAAGGAGTAGTCTTTAGGGTTTCTGATTGATAATAAAGAACCAGGGGTCAACTATTGAGCATGGATATACTACTGCTGCATAACTGGAACTTCTTTGTCAAGCTCAAAGGTACGATTCGTCAATACTTGTTGGCTTTAAACAACTCTTACTCGGAAAGGAAAAGTGCAGGTAATGTCTCATCTTAAGTGTTTAAGTTTTCTGAATGCTTGATAAAAAGTAAAAATCTCTGTAGTTTATCATTTAATCACTTGTGTTGTTTTGTGGCAGGTTTTCACTTCGTTGAGTGGTTTCAGTGGTTTGAAGCTTGAAGGAAAAAGTTGTTGCTCAGCCGCTGGGTAATCCTCAGAGGTTCACTTCCTCGTAGACAACCCTGGCACTGTGTGGTCGATGTTTTTATGTTTGTTATGAGTCTGTTACTTAGTTTCCTGGCTAGGGTTTCTTTTTGTCCGTGATGATGATATTTCGATCATCAAAAGATGAAAAGTCTGAGGATAAGATCCTCGGCTCATCTGGTTACTTTGCTTTACAGCACTTAACTATAAGTTTTGTTTAAAATGTAACTTGTTTAAGATATGTAATACTAAAGGATGAACCCTCGTCAAATTTTTAAAAGAAGAAAAATGTTTGTACTTACAAAAGTTTTATGTGCAATGTATACATTTCAAATCATCGATGTTTGAGTAATCAGTAGTGTTTTTTATGAGATATGAGAGAAAAGGGCTGACTCATTTCTAAGATAAAGAGGTTCTGAGCTACAACGTTTTACACTTAGATTTTAAATAATGATAACAGACTAAATTTACATATCTCAAAAGGTTTCTGTGCATTTTCTTTGCTGATGGAAGTTAATAGATTGGCTAGGAAATACGTAGTTGATCTTGGGATTTTGATCGAGAGCCGTAGATCAACTCATTTTACTAGAAATGAAACCCTGAACTCGTAACGTCAAATTTTAAGTATGAAGCTGTTGAACGCGTCATGAGCCTGTAATTAATTTATAAATGATCTGCTTTCTCGTAAGGGTTTCAAAACTGTGTCTAACGTAAAGCAATGAAATGTTAAATAAATCAAATACAAGATATAGATACTGAAATGAATTAGTACAAAACAAAGATGTTATTATTTTCAATGGATGAGTATCTATTTATTGTTTACATGTGACCACTCTGTAAAAAGGATAATTGTAGCTGTTAAAATTTCTAGAATAAGAAAAGTCTGAACCCAATGGATTTATAATAATTAAAAGCATAGTATTATCCTCCTAAAATAGATAGAGGAAATTGGAAGATCTAGATCTGTATAGAAATAAGTGTTTTTCTTTTGTTATTAATTATGAGAAAATAATATACATCTGTTTATGATATGCTTGTTCTATTTCCAGAGTCTTAGACATACAATTGAAATGGCGAAATTTAAATGAAACCCTACAGTTTAAATCTATCTAATCACTTGGCATTCTGCCCTTCATTCATCTATCCTAATTGTACTTCTCTATACTAGAGTACTATGCAAACACAACATGAGGAAAAGTATAGAGAAGGTTATCTAATCGATCATCTCATCTATTAAATCAATCTCAGTAAGAAATCATATTTAGATCAAAATAAAATAATTTCTTCTTTATGCTTTTAACTGTATTACCTATTGATAAATGCAGAATTTATTTGACTGAAAATAACAACAGAACTGTAGAACCTGATAATTTGTAGGAGAAACAAACCACTCAAGGAGCCTGTTCCACCCAACCTACTCCTGAAGGTAACCAAATTACTTTCCTTAGGACCCCCGAGCCTATTCACTGAACCACCAGGAAGAAGAATCTATAGAAGCTTTAGGTCCTCAAATTGCAGCAGCCATGTAGATCATCCAGTCATAAAGACTCAGCAGTCAAAGACACCTGCACCAGCACCTTTGGTTTCCTTCTCAGAATAATTAGTAGACTCACAATGCACTACCACTTAGCCTCCCTATTCAAATCTCTCAATGATCACCTGATACACATGAGGAAATATTTCTGCAGAAAATATTGTAGAGCTACCTGCTCAATTCGAATTGCCTTATCTAGGCTGCCTAGGCCTTTTAGTGGTTAACTTTGTCATTAATGAGCTAACAACTCTCTTCCACCCACCTAGGGGATAATCCCACAAATTTAGGGGTAGTTGTCCCATAACCAATAGTTAGTGGTGGAGTGAAAATCCTGTCATCTGTCCCATGCCTTCTAACAACTTCCATTCCTCCTAGTGGGTCAGTGAACACTCATTTAATAGCTCCCCTGAGTGTTTGTCTCCTATTTAATTTATTAAATAATAATAATAATAATAAGTCATTACAGTCATCCTTGACCAGATTTGGTCATAATTACAAAACTTTGTAATTAAAATTTAACATAATGTATTTTGCAAATAAAATAATTAGTCTCAAAATTTGGGTAGGTGACATACACCCCCCCTTAAGTGTCAACATCGTCCTCGATGTTGTTTAATCACTCTCTGAGTGTTCCTGAAACAGAGTTGGGTATGATGCCTGCATACTATTCTCCAACTCCCAGGTTTCCTCTTCTGGGCTAAGGTGCTTCCATTGCACCTTTACCTGCCCAATGGTGTGATTTCGGAGTAGAGTTTCCCTCCTTTCGAGGATATAATCCGGTTCCACCTGAAAATCACCGTCTAGTTCCACCTGTACATCATTCCAATTTACAACATGAGTAGCATCATGCACATATTTCTTTAAAAACAAAATATGAAAAACATTATGTATTTTTAAATTTGATGGAAAAGCCAGTTGATATGCCATGGGTCCAACCCCTGATAGAATTTTGAAAGGACCACAGTGCTTGGGTGTCAGCTTGACACAACTTCCCAATTTTAATGAACTCTTTTTCGGTCTTACCTTAAGAAAAACATGCTCACCAACTTGGACCTCTTTATTGGTCCTCTTAAGATATGATTGACTCTTCTACCTATCTTGGGAAGTTTTAAGATTTCTTTGTACCTGTTTCACAATTAGTTCTAATTCCTGTAACAATTCTGGTCCTAGACTAACTCTATTTACTGGGTCATTCCAAGAAATTGGTGTATTACATTTCCTACAATAAAGAATTTCAAAAGGGCTAAGCCTGGATGATGCATGGTAATGATTGTTATAAGCAAATTCTACTAAATGCAAGTAGTCCTCCCACTTGCTAGGCTGGTCCTTAACATACATTCTTAGCATGTCTTCCAATACCTGATTCACTCTTTCTGTCTATCCATCCGTTTGTGGATGAAATGTTGTACTGAATTTTAAGGTTGTATTCAACCCTTTAAACAAAGACTTCCAAAAATTTCCCGTAAACTTAGAATCACGGTCTAAAACTATTATCTTTGATATTCCATGTAATCAAAAAATCTGCTTCATAAAAATTTCTGGAATATCTAGAGCCTTATGAGTAGTCTTTACAGGTATAAAATGTGCTGCCTTGCTGAGTTTATCCACTACCACCATGATGGAATCATTCTGTTTCTGATTCTTTGGTAACCCAGTAACAAAATCTATGCTTATGATCTCCCATTTCCAGCTAGGTATAGGCAATGGCTGTAACAGTCCAGTTGGATGCTGATGTTCAACCTTCACTTTTTGATAGTCAAAACACTTAGATATATATTCTACTACTTCATCCTTCATTTTGGGCCAATAGTACTATTTCCGTAACATAGTGATGGTTTTCTGATAACCTGGATGACCAGAATAATGACTTTTGTGCATCTCATCTAAAATCAGAATTGTTACTTTTGGTATGTTGGGTACATACAATCTGTTTTTGTACAATAACAGTCCCATTTCTTTTAAACTGTAATCTGCCATAGAATTTTTAGAATTGCTATCTGTTGTCTTTTTTTGTAATTTTCTGTATTCTTCATCAGTTTCAATCCCTTCAAAGATCTGATTTTCTAAATCTGTTGAGTATGTACTGAGGGATGAAATAAAATTCAACTTTGCTTTACAACTTAATGCATCAGCAACCTTGTTCTCTTTCCCTTTTATGTGTTGAATTTCAAAATCATATTCACTTAGAAAAGTTAACCATCTAGCTTGTCTAGCGTTTAAATTTGTCTTATGTAATAAATACTTCAACCCCATCTTGTCAGTCAACAAGGTAAATTCTCTGCCAATAAGATGGTGACGCCACATTTTTAAGGCGTGAATTACTGCTAGTAACTCCAAATCATATGTAGAGTAATTTTTCTCATGTATTTTTAGCTTCCTAGACTCGTATACAACAACATGTCCCTCTTTTGTTAGGACTCCACCGATTCCATCATTACATGCATCGGTGCATACTATAAAATCCTTATTAGGATCTGCAATCCTTAGAACAGGTGTTGTAATTAGTAATCCCTTTAACTTCTTAAAACTTTCTAAACATTTTTGATCCCATACAAACTTCTTCCCCTTCTTATGTAAGGAGGTTATGGGGTTTGCAATCTTTGAAAAACCTTCTATGAATTTTCTATAATATCCAGTAATACCCATAAATGATCGTACATCCGACACATCTTTATGAACCTACCATTCATTAATGGCTTTTATCTTACCGGGGTCAACCGAGATTCCTTCCTTAGAAATTATGTGTCCTAAATATTGAATCTTATCCTTGTGAAAGTCACATTTACTAAACTTAGCATATAATTGATGATCTCTCAGAACTTGTAAGATAGTACATAGATGTTCGTCATGTTCTTTCTTGCTTTTAGAATATACAAGAATGTCATCTATATACACAATAGCGAACTTATACAAATACTTGTGCAAAATATTGTTCATTAAGCACATAAATACTGCCAGGGCATTAGTCAACCCAAATGGAATGACTACGAACTCATAATGTCCATATCGAGTTCTGAAGGCTGTTTTAAAAATATCCTCATCCTTCACACGAACTTGATGATATTCTGACCTCAAATCAATCTTTGAAAATATCATTGCTCCATGTAGTTGATCAAATAGATCATCTATGCAGGGCAACGGATATCGATTCTTGATTGTCATCTTATTCAGTTGGCGATAATCTATGCAAAGTCTTAAAGTCCCATCCTTCTTCTTAAAAAAAATAACAGGTGCTCCCCAAGGACACACGCTGGGTCTTATATAGTTTTTATCAATCAGTTCCTTCAACTGTGATTTCAACTCATTTAATTCCAGTATATTCATTATATATGGAGCTTTAGAATTCGGTACTGTACCTGGTATTAATTCAATGGTAAAATCTAGATCTCTCTTAGGGGGTAATCCTGGAATCTCTTCAAGAAAAACATCTTAGAATTCTTTTAGGATAGGTATATCTTCTAGTTTCAGTTTTTCCTCTTTAGTAATTAATTCCTCATTTACTACATTCACAGCAAACATCTGTCATCCTTTTCTAACTGCTCTTTTCACTTGCATAGCTGAAATATGTCTAAGTGATGTCTTTCTAGGAATACCCTTCACTTCTACTATTTCTCCTTCATCCTTTAGACATGTAAAACATTTCTCATAACATATTAGGATGACATGATGCGCTTCTAAACAGTCCATTCCAATTAAGATATCATAGGATCCTAAAGTTAAAACATTTAACTTGGTTTGTGTCTTAAACTTATTCATAGATAAAACACAACTTTCAATAAATCAGATACTTTTCTTTTTGTCCCTATTGCTAGTCTAACTAACCAGGATTTATTGAATTTTTCTGTTTTCAAATTAAAACTTTCTACAATATCTGGTGATATCTAACTCAAGCTAGCACCTGAATCAATCAAAATAGTAACAGGGTGGTTTTGTAGCATAGCTTCAATCTCTACCATGGAGACTTGATGCTCTACTTGTCTGTTGTCTAGAGCTGCATTAATTCTGGGCATCTCCCTTGCCAAGTCTCCCACAGTAGGTTCAGCTTGTATGGAATGAATATTATTAGCTGTCTACTTCATTTTGGGGCATTTGGAAGCATAATGAGGACCTTGACACTCAAAACGTTTTATAGGTGCCTTTTGGTCATTGGTTCTGGTAACATTGGGAGTATTTCTAGCAGCTATAAAATTCTGAAGGTGATTATTTCTGGGATTGTTCCCTTGAAAATTCTGATTCGGAAAGTTTCTCTTTTTGAAACCAGAATTTCCATTGAACCTGAATTTTTTCTTTTTCAGCTCAAAGTTGCTGGGCTTATGATTTTTCCAGTTAGATATCCCTTCTCTTTTCCGGTTAGTGTCATAGAGGAAAGTTGCTTTCCTCATGGCCTCTTCTAAGGTATTTGGATTGTCATACTCTATTCTGTCCTTGATGTTGAAAGGTAAACAACTCAGATATCTTTGAATCTTTGGTTTCTCTTCCACGAGGTATGGCACATACCTTAGCAGATTTAGAAACTTACTGTTCAGCTCTTTCATGTTCATATTTCCCAGCGTTAAATCATAAAATTCCTTGGATTTTTCTTCATAATATTGTTCAGATAAGAACTTCTTCTTGAAGTACCATTTAAAAGTGCTCCAATTCACATCCTTGTCCTTGATTCCCTTCACTCTTTTGATGTCCTACCACCAAATATCTGCCTTCCTGATCAAGTTGTATATTGCCATCTTTGCCTTTAATGATTCTGAATAATCATAGATTTGAAAATACTTTTTCATGCCGGACAACCATGCTTCAGCTGTCTCTCCTTTCTCAGTTTCACCATTGAAATTTGGGGGTTTAATTTTCTTGAATTCCCCAGAAATCTATTCATACTATTTGTGACTTTTTCTTTTGGATTTGTAATCTCCTTTGCTGCTATCACTTCAATAATTACGGTTCTTTTTGCATTTTTCATTAGCAGCTTCTGATGATGTTGAAATGCTATCTGCATCATCAGTTTTCATTTTCTTACCTTTGTCTCGATGAGGTAAGTCTTCAATCTTGGAGGTATTTTCAGTCCCTCTATCCTGTTCATCAATTGGGAACTGATCGAACAATACTTGGTTAAGTTCTTCTTGTGCTTTCAGAATTCTCTCATTGTCCTGCTTAACATATCTTATTTCTGCTTTCAACTCTTGAAATGCACATAACAATTCAGATGAATTGTCATTCAATTCGCCATGGACTTTTTCTTCATAATGTTGTCCAGTACTACTGTTGATGTGACTGTTTGGTCGAATTCTGTCCTCCATATTTTTAGCTGATCCTTCCATACCTGGAGCTTAGAAACAACATCTGTATAACACAAATAGTTTAAATTGAATTAATAATATTTCTACTGTAATGAAATTTTCTATTGCATATTCTTTGGACCTGTTCAGGCCTAGAGTTCGAACGTGAGCTCTGATACCACATGTAACATCCCACTAATTTCCTAAAAATTTAAAATTTTTAAAACAACATTAAATGTTTAAAACTATAAATGTGGAAATAATAAATGTTTAAATAAAGCAACATTAATACTGAAGTCATAAATGCTAAAATAAATTAATCATTGACTCTCTTAACTAATAACATCTTTAATGACAGTGACACATCATACTTTCTTTAAATTGATTACGACACTAGTTTTTCTTGTAATAACTGTAACTCGAAATATTTTGCGATAGAGTTTTATTGACAAGGTACTAACAGTTGTTTTATGATGATGATGAAAGGGGCCCTACGAGGTACCCTGAGGCTTACTTAGCTATGTCAGCTAAAGCTTGTGAACCTATTCTTCTTGTGCAGATTTGCAGGTAAGAGTAATGCGACATATCAAGTGTTACGAGTATTTATGTTTTACAAATAGCTGTCAATATTTGGTAGAATTTCTAAGTTCTTCCTTGCTTCAGGTATGGATCTTTGTCTAAATCTTAGATGTGTTGTTTTGGCCATAATTATATTTTGCAAATGTCGAATAAATAAATATCTAAACTACATTCATTAATGACTATCCTTACCATAGGTATTGATTCGTGATCGATTCGACTTTGTACAAGCTTTAGACTGTAGAACTATGAAATAATCATTATATTTGAAAAACATAGATAAATTGGAAAAGAGTTTTAAATCTATAGTATTTATGCATTCCTTATTTTATAATTGTGTGAAAAAACATCTTATTAGAATGATATTCACGATAATACTTGCTCCTATATCATACTTGTGATGAAACTAATGTGAATTGCATACTATGGAGTTAACTCTATCCTATTTCATGATTGTGCAATGGAATGATACTATAAGCTTTTGTGAAAACAAATAATAATATGATGACTATATCGATGAATAAGAAATGAATTATAAACTATGCACCATGCAATAAATCTATATCATAATAAATATAATTCTTGCATTCGAATTTCCATCGTAATGGAATATAATGAATTATACAATGTAACAATAGTTTTTAATACTGGCAGGTGATAAGATGGGGTAATAAGTATTGGAGTACAAGTATGCTGGCATCGTTAATGAGACTGGTCTTAGTCATTTAAGTCACCTAACTACTATCTTGACATGGAAGTATAGTAGATGCTCTTGTGGCCGAATAGTACGTGAAGCAGTTCACAAAATACACTTGGTCGTCGAGCTGTATCAAGCTTCGATCTCGGGGTCTACTGAGTTGGTAACAACGTGGATGAAATAATAAATGAGATATTAATGTAGTGGTTGTCCAAATCTCAACGTGCTTGGTTGGCAGAAATCTCCATCATCGATGTGGACTCTCGGGCTTTGAACTGGAACCCTAATCTCCACTATGTCATGAGGTTGTTAGTTTTCTTGCCATTCAATGTGTTGGAAGGGCTCTATGGAGAGGCCGACAAGCCGATAAATTTCAATGTTTAGCTTAACTAATGTTTAGGGATCCTTCCCGAGACTTGATACCATGACTTGGTGAATGTGATTCTTGAAACTTGTAAATAATTTTAAGAACTGTATCTTCTGCGAGAGATTACAGTGGTTTTAGGCGTTGGAGGTTTTAATCTAGGGTCTACTTTTGTTTGTATGTTAAAGGAGTAGTCTTTAGGGTTTCTGATTGATAATAAATAACTAGGGGTTGACTCTTGAGCATGGATATACTACTGTTGCATAACTGGAACTTCTTTGTCAAGCTCGAAGGTTGGCTTCGTCAATACTTGTTGGATTTAAACAACTCTTACTCAGAAAGGAAAAGTGCAGGTAATGTCTCATCTTAAGTGTTTATGCTTTATGAATGCTTGATAAAAAGTAAAAATCTCTGTAGTTTATCATTTAATCACATGTGCTGTTTCGTGGCAGGTTTTCACTTCGTTGAGTGGTTTCAGTGGTTTGAAGCTTGAAGGAAAAAGTTGTTGCTCACCCGCCGGGTAAGCCTTGGAGGTTCACTTCCTCGTAGACAACCCTGGCACTGTGTGGTCGACGATTTTATGTTTTTTATGAGTGTGTTACTTAGTTTCCTGGCTAGGGCTTCTCCTTTTCCATGATGATGATATTTTGATAATCAAAAGACGAAAAGTCTAAGGATAAGATCCTCGACTCATCTGGTTACTTTGCTTTACAACACTTAACTATAAGTTTTGTTGAAAATGTAACCTGTTTAATATATGTAATACTAAAGGATGAACCCTCGTCAAATTTTTAAAAGAAGAAGAACGTTTGTGCTTCCAAAATTTTTATGTGCAATGTATACATTTCAAATCATCGATGTTCTTGTAATCAGTAGTGTTTTTTATGCGATATGAGAGCCAAGGGCTGACTCATTTCTAAGATAAAGAGGTTCTAAGCTACAATGTCTTACACTTAGGTTTTGAATAATGATAACAGACTAAATTTACAAAGCTCAAAAGGTTTCTGTGCATTTTCTTTGCTGATGGAAGTTAATAGATTGGCTAGGAAATATGTAGTTGATTTTGGGATTTTGGCCGAGAGCTATAGATCAACTTATTTCACTAGAAGTGAAACCCTGAACTCGTAATGTCAAATTTTAAGTATGAAGCTATAGAACCCGTCATGAGCTTGTAATTAAGTTATAAATGATTTTCTTTCTTGTAAGGGTTTCGAAACTGTGTCCAACGTAAAGCAATGAAATGTTAAATAAATCGAATACGAGATATAGATACTGAAATGAATTAGTACAAAACAAAGATGTTATTATTTTCAATGGATGAGTATCTATTTATTGTTTATGTGTGACCACTCTGTTAAAAGGATAATTGTAGCTCTTAAAATTTCTAGAACACGAAAAGTCCGAACCCAATGGATTTATAATAATGAATAGCATAGTATTATCATCCTGAAATAGATAGAGGAAATTGAAAGATCTAGATCTGTACAGAAATAAGTATTTTTCTTTTATTATTAATTGCGAAATAAGTATAGTACAGAAATAATATACATCTGTTTATGATATGCTTGTTCTATTTCCAGAGTCTTAGACATACAATTGAAATTGCGAAATTTAAATGAAACCCTACAGTTTAAATCTATCTAATCACTTGGCATTCTTCCCTTCATTCATCTATCCTAATTTTACTTCTATGTACTAGAGTACTATGCAAAGACATCATGGGGAAACATACAGAGAAGGTTATCTAATCGATCATCTCATCTATTAAATCAATCTCGGTAAGAAATCATACTTAGATCAAAATAAAATAATTTCTTCTCTATGCTTTTAACTGTATTACCTACTGATAAATGCAGAATTTATTTGACTGAAAATAACAATAGAACTATAGAACCTGATAATTTGTAGGAGAAGCAAACCACTCAAGGAGCCTATTCCACCCAACCTACTCCTGAAGGCAGCCAAATTACTTTCCTTAGTACCCCCGAGCCTGTTCACTGAACCACTGGGAAGAAGAATCTGTAGAAGCTTTAGGTCCTCAAATTGCAGCAGCCATGTAGATCATCTAGTCATAAAGACTCAGCAATCAAAGAGACCTGCACCAGCACCTCTGGTTTCCTTCTCAGAATAATTAGCAGACTCACAATGCACTACCACTTAGCCTCCCTATTCGAATCTCTCAGTGATCACCTGATGCACTTGAGGAAATATTTCTGCAGAAAATATTGTAGAGCTACCTGCTCAATTCGAATTGTCTTATCTAGAATGCCTAGGCCTTTTAGTGGTTAACTTGGTCATTAATGAGCTAATCGCTCTCTTGCACCCACCTGGGGGATAATGCCACAAATTTAGGGGTAGTTGTCCTATAACCAACAGCTAGTGGTGGAGTGCAAATGCTGCCATCTGTCCCATGCCTTCTAACAGCTTCCATTCCTCCTAGTGGGTCAATGAACACTCATTTAACAGTTCCCTTGAGTGTTTGTTTCATGTTTAATTTATTAAATAATAATAATAATAAGTCATTACAATCATCCTTGACTAGATTTGGTCATAATTAAAAAACTTTGTAATTAAAATTTAGCATTGTGTATTTTGCAAATAAAATAATTAGTCTCAAAATTTGGGTAGGTGACATCATGGGTTATGCCTATGTGATCACTTACAAGAAGGGTAAGGGAAATATGGTGGTAGATGCTCCTTTTCACACATTTCGTGACCCAATTCCTCTTACAGCTATTTCTCTGCTTGTTCCAAATTGGTTGCAATCTGTTCAACAGGGCTATCTCTTCTATGAACTCCATGATTCTTCATTGGCAGGGCACTCCAGGTTCCTCAAAATGTATGACCCGGAACAATGTAACTTCTTTTGGCAGGGACTAAAAATGACAATTCAACAGATGGGTGTTGACTGTGATACTTGCCAGGTCAATAAGGGTTAAATGAAACTCCTTTCGGGACTGCTCAAACCCTTGCCCATCCCTACATAGATTTGGACAACTATTTCTATGGATTTCCTATAAGCGCTCTAGTGGTACAATGCCACATCTAAAAGGACACCATATGAAGCAGTCTATGGATAGACACCGCTAGTTCTTCTACCATACACCCTCAGCAGCTCCCTAGTTCAGGAAATTGACTCGGTTCTTCGAAACCATGATCAGATTCTTCTCATTCTGCAGGACAATCTTCACATGGCAAGAATTCGACTGAAACAACAAGCCGATCAGCACCATTTTGATCACCCTTTTCACGCAGCTGATATGGTTCTTCTTCGTCTACATCATTCCAAGCAACCCTCCATGAAACTAAAAAGGCGTCAGTGGCCTGGAATGCAACCTGAGGCTGCTACAGGGCAACCACTCCTTCAGATTCTGCATCAATTTCCACATCTCAAGCTTTGAGGACAAAGCTTTTTCTAAGGGAGAGGGGATGTTAGGAACCCATGTCAACCCTTCTATTTACTTTGTTACTATATTGTTGTTGGATGCATATGCTTTGTAAGTCGTCCCGTAGTATTTGTTGATCCATATTTTGTATTATTGTTGTTGGTCGCATATGCTTTGTAAGTCGTCCCGTAGTAATTGTTGATCCATAGTCTGTATTGGCCCATGGTATTGACCCATGGTATTGGTGCCTAGACTTAATATATAATTTTTTGTTGAGACCAACGAAGGTACGGTGAAGTTATTTGTATTGAGCTTGCTCAAAGGAGGTTGCCCTCTCGAAGGGGCATGCGATCAATAAATGCGATTCTAAGTTTTGTTATTTTTGTTATCTTGTGTATTCTCATTAATTAATTGTTGCAGGTTCTTCACAAACAAACCATTACCTTTCGAACATGAGAAATCACCTTAATATATCTATATAGTATACCTTTTATCCTTTCAAGATGAAACTTTACCTCTCCATTTGAGTTGGACATATGGTAACAAACCATTACCTTTCAAACATGAGACATCACCTCAATATATCTATATATTATACCTTTTAGCCTTTGAAGATGAAACTATAGCTATCCCATGGAAGGATCTCTGCATGTGACATTCACCAAGGACTAACGATGATGTAAAGGGTGTGGTCCGCACAATAATTAATTTCTAGCTACATGATGACCAAGCACTCAGAGGAGGATATGAATTCTTCCATGATGAGAAAAATATACTTCATAACGTAGTTTTATGCTTTTTAATGCTGAGTTTCATTGCCTAATTATCCAATGAACAGTTCTGTAATCCTTCAATGAGAAGATTAGCTAGCTGAAGGTATCAAACTGTGACTACTTTGGACATTGAGATCAGGTATGTGGCCAAATAGGAGGTGGGTTGAGGCCGACGGTTGCTCAAATACCTCTCACAACTTCAACAATAGGGAAAAGATAATATGTATATAAATACACATATCCCCTTCATTATAGACATGTTAGCTAACATAGGTTGGCCTTGAAATTCAAGTGCAACATGTCAGCTTTAGAATTTATACCTTTACAAAAAAGTTGGCTCCCTTACTGGCTATAGATAAGGTTTGTACATGAGTTGGCTATAGATAAGGTTTTTACATGATAGGTAAGGTTTGTACATGAGGTGAACTGTGGAGCACGTAATTGCTCATCATTCATTTTAGCACTAATCCCCAATAAACACTGTCCCTCCAACAATGATATTTTCTTTTGGAAAACATGTTATACTGCCAACCTTACCTTCAACAGTTTGATGCTATGTTCATATACTCTTTCCACATGATTTCCCTTGTCACTTCCCTACTTGTCATATTTGTAACGTAAAGACTTCCTTTATTGAATTAGTGAAGTTGCATGTACATTAATAGGGATATCTCCATCAAAACTAGCTTTTTCTTCTCAACAACTTCATTTAATGTTTTATGTTTGGTAACATTATCAAACACAACACGCTAGGAAATTTGAAAGGGGTCTAGGGATTCTCTTTCATCATCATAAATGTTTTGTAGAAGAGTGGTAAAGGTTCCCATCTTCTTGCAAATAACTGAGTGGTAAAAGGTTCCCATCTTCTTCTTGCAAATAACTATGGAAATATCTATCTATTAACGGTTCTCTAATACCTTTAGGATATTATGGGATTGGAGGGTGCTTCCAAAAATGAACCTGCTACCTTAGCCATATAAGGTATGCTCATACTCCTAATCCAAATGGAAACATCTTTGTCACAATATTTAATTCCAATTAAACAGACCTAAACTTATTTAGGCCAGCACCTTGTTTCAATTTCATGCACAAGTTCACTTTGTCCCAAATTGTATTCTACATAGAAATCTGGCCATAACTTAATGTTCATCATGCTTACACTATTATGATAACTCATAATAATATTTTTTAGGTTGTAGGTGATTGATATGTGCCCAAAATACAACCACACTTCAAAGAACACTCCTTATTGTTGTTATGAGGGCATAACACGGTCTATTCTAACACTCTCTACTGCGTTCAAGTTACCCCATGCAAAAAACTGTGTAATATACACCATATTTTTAATTTCTTATACACTTTATTGTCGAAGAATATGCATCTAAGTGATAAAATTAATATTTAAGAAATACAATACTTATTGAATATTTAATAGCACTAGGAATTATTGGGTGTTACACAACAACCTACCTCTTTCCGTTAATTCTTTAAAGGGTGCTAGCTGTATGGTAGAGCATCTGCATTACAAAGCAGAAGGTTGGTGGTTCAATTCCACTATTCCCTATCATAAATCAATAAAATATAAAATATAGGATATTGTAAGTTATTTCAAGAAAACAATCTTTAGTTTATTTTACTCAAATGATTAAATTCATTTTATACATTGTTTTGTATATTGTCTCTAGAGAGACAAAAGTGATATTGTCTCTAGAGAGACAAAGTGATATTGTCTCTAAAGAGACAATATTTGAGACAATACACAACTTTTCTTGTGTCTCAGCTTGAGACAATATGGTCATTTATAGAGACAGTATGGTTTATAATTGATATGTTCTATATTGTCTCTACAGAGACAATAGTTCAAGACAATAATTTAAGACACTCGCTTAAAGACAATATTTAAGACAATACACAACTTTTTTTTTGTCTCAAGTTGAGACAATTTACATAAATATCGTCTCAAATATCATCTCAAATATTGTCTCAAAACACCCCTCTATGTAATAGTGTTGCCATATTGTATGATTGTCTTTAAACAGAGTGCTGCTACTTGTAAGGCTAGCATAGTGCGTCACAGGGTGCATCAGACAATATCCATGCAAGTGAACATTGTTCGACGCGCTTCTCCTTAACAACATGTGTGTTGGTGACGTGATTGGTCTATGTAGAGAGTGCATCGACGATGCGTTTATTCTATGCAACATGTCCATCACGTCACAGTTCTTGAAAGGGACAGGTGCATCGACGCTTCCAATGGAAAAAAAGGTTGATGCAGCCATGGTGCTATGAAGTTGTTCCTCCATGCTGGCGTGTTCCCGTCTTGTGTGAGTGTGCTTTCCACTATGTGAAAATGCTTACCCCAGATACAGATATGGATCAGACCATATGCTTTGATACCATGTTAAAATATACTAGACAGAAGGAAATAGAAGAGAGAACAAAAAATGGCATATCGATTGCCTTCTAATTATTAATCTCGAGCTTATATAGGATTACATAACAACAATACTATTTTCCAATACTATGGGACAGGAAATACTATTTAAATACTATTTATATAATATATACGGGGAAATAACTCATTATCAACTATACTAAGTTTTTAATATTCTCTTAATGCAACCCAAAAGAACTCATCATCAGTTGAATTGGTTTACATATTCATTGTATGTAGGTATAAATTTGATGAAAATGTACTTATTACTATTTTTAATGACTGGTGGCTAACTTATTGGTTGTTTATATGATGTTAAGGGAAAACTTGTATACCCCATCTCCCATGATTCAGGGCATGTTATTACTATTTTTAATTTATTTTTAATGACTAGTGGCTAACTTATTGGTTGTTTATATGATGTAAGGGAAAATTTGTATACCCCATCTCCCATGATTTAGGGCATGGTACAGCAAGTTTTGATCATAAAGGCCCTAACTGAGTTGTACTAAGTTGTGATGTGTTCAAGATTCTGGTAGAAAGGTTGGGGTTTATTAAACAGGGTGGTGGTTTGCATATGTAAAAGATTTATAAATGCTGGGTAAAGAAAACTGCAAGTTTTGATTATAAACGCCCTAACTGAGTTGTACTAAATTGTGATGTGTTCAAGATTCTCTAACCTGTTGGACATTGATGACACCATGGAAACTTTAACGAACTGGAATGGCATCTACAAGTAGATTTATGTATGATTAATACAAAGTTGTCTTTTAAAGTAATTCTCAATCATTTGCATTCAAAATCTTTTAAAATTGGGGATTTGATGCAAGTAACATAAAAGTCAAGATGTTTCCATTTCATCTCTTTCCATTTACATTGTTGAAAAACGCATACGGTGTATGATTTTTCTTTTTTTAATGGATTCTCATTTGTGGTGGACTCAATTTCCAGGTCATGCTTTTAAAAGCACACTGCATCCTTATGGCGATCTTAAATAGAAGATCATAATTAATATGGCACTCGATCTTCACGGGTTAAAAGATGGCCCTCGCTAACAAAATTGAATTAGTGTTTTCAGTTGTTTTTATTAATACTGCGAGACATTTTGATTAATAAAGAGAAACATTATAATAGTACAGATGATGAGTTCTTTTGGGTTGCATTAATAAGAGAATATTAAAGAAAATGTTTAAAATGTTAGTTTATGGGTATTTACCGGCCAAACGTAGAATGGTTGAGACAAATTTAAAGCTTTGTTTTCATTGTTTGATGAATTGATTTGAAAAGAAGCAGATTTATTTAAACACATATTAAAAAAAAAAAATTGTATTAACTGATGGTATTAACTGAAATTTTATGGAGAATTTCCATCCCGGGAGTGCATTATTGCATTAGAGCGTTAGATATTTTGATCCGAAAAGAAGCGAATTTCTTTAAACACATGCTCTTTTGTGAGAATCCTTACTGTTTCTTAAATATTTTTACCACTCTTCCTGATGCAGACATGTACTTGATGTATCTCCTCCTCCGGGAGGGTTCATAGCAACTAGACAATCAATAGATAAAAAAAAAAAAATCAGAAGTAATTAGATTGATTTTATGGTAGCTGTTTAAAATTCTAAATAAACAATTATAATATATATATATATATATAAAATAATTGGTAGTTGATGTATGGATAAGTAGAGCTCATGTATAGAAAATAGGTAATGAGAGGTAGTGATAAACAACTTACTTAACTAAAGAAGATAAGATGTAACTGATCATATATAATAACAGGTGATTAAAAACTAAAGAAGGTAACAGGTAATTGAACATAGATGCTTAGAACAAACAACAAAACTTATTCATAACACTTAACTTATGACCTATCTTATTTACTTATGGCTCTGCTAACTCTTATTTTACTGAAAACTTAAAAATTCACAAAAAAATATTATATAGAGAACGTTATTTTATCCAAATTATATATATTTTTAGATCTAGTCCTTGTTTGCTCTTATCAACTATTTATAAGGAAAAGCAGATCTGCTGGGGCGTTGGCTTAGAAATCAGTACTGCATATTTGATATTCAGATTAGGAATTGTAAAATGAATTTTACTAGGGAAGTGAAATAGTTTGGACTGCAATGTGATTGGTCAGATTGCAACCATACACTTTGCTTATAAATTCGAAACAAGGGTACTTTTGAAATTCAAACCTGCGCAGAACCAAGGGTGCTTTTGAAATTCAAACCTGAGCAGCGGAACCTTATCCGAAGATAAAATGATATCCTCTTTCCCATGATAATGCCTTGACGCAGAGATAACAAAACTCTCAGAGGATATTGTTATAAATGTTAATAGTTTATAACGGGCAAGATGCTTCAATTAGCAGGCTCTGGTTACAATCATGGCTCCCACAACGTCTAGAATATAGAATATGCCTATTTGCAAGGCACTTCTATGGAAAAACTAAATTACATGTGAGGGTTTTTGTACCTAGAGCGCTCTTGGGCGTTATTATTTCTGGCGCCCTAAGAACCTGGCCAATATTAATCAAGGTTATTATTTCTGGCGCCCCAAGAAATTATGTGAATGGAGTCCATGCACCTTATAACAAGCACTACATTTCTGTAGTACTAAATAGATTATGCAAACATATTGATAGAATATATAACAGGAAGACCATCCTATTCTCAAACAACAAAATAAAATACTTCCGTAGTTCACACCTGTGTACATGTGATGTCATCATACATTTAAGACCTATTATTTGGACACATGGAAAATAATTGAGCAAAATATACAATTTAGGTTAGATATCGCGGATTAGGTCTTGGGCTGCTAACATATTGAATGAGTTAAAAACCCAAATCTCCAAATCTGTCAGAAATTAATGACACATGAACAAAATCTCGACTATGTGTAGTTGTACATGCCTGGCACATTGTAATATTTGTCATTTTTCCACTAATATTTGTGCAAATGCCAAGCAGACTTGCTGGAAACATCCACTGACTTCTGTAATCTTGCAGCGAATACTATTGTTTGTCTTATCATAGTCCAGGGGAGTCTAGAATGCATTTTTGTAGTACTAAATAGATTATGGATATATATTGATAGAATATACAACAGGAAGATCATAATTTTCTCAGACAACAAAATAAAATCATACTTATGTAGTTCATAGTTCACACCTGTGTACATGCGATGTTAACATACATTTAGATGTAATATTTGGACACAAGGAAAATGATCAAGTAAAACATGCAATTTATTTATGTATCTAGGTGAGATCTTTTGGATTAGGTTCTGGGCTGCCTACATATTTGATGTATACAAAAACCCAAATCTCCAAATCTGTCAGAAATTAATAACATGAACAAAATGTCTACTATGATCAGATGTCTGGCACATTGTTCAGTAATATTTGTCATTTTTCCACTGTAATATCTACTGACTTCTGTAAACTTGCATCATTGAATAAAACTGTTTGTCACCTGTTTCCTAGATTCGAAACCTTGACAATGGCATCATTGAATAAAACTGTTTGTTACCTGATACTTAGAATAGCATGTAGTGATCAGACAATAGTGCGTTCTTGTTCATTTATAGATGTATCTCGTTTGACACGGATCTCAAATACTTTGTCCAACGAAAACGGCAACTCTTCCCCTGCATGCATATATAAATAGAAATACAAAAAAATGTATGAAGATCCATTTGCCGTTTACGTTGGACAAATACTTGAGATCCATATCTTCGTGTGCATATATAAAGATTATGTTTATATATGAAGACCTGCATGCTTCGGAAGAACATGGCAACCCTCCTCGGGAGCCCAGGGGCCTAATCGATCCCATGGATTTGACGCCGAATATCATTTCTTTATATAGCCGAAGATAATCTGCTGGCAGCCATAAATCTCTCCATTAAGGCGATGACAATGCAGGAGCAGTACAAGGGCTAACTAAAACGCTCCCACCTGCTGGAATCCTGCAAAAGAATTATTGCTGAAATCGCAATGTGCAGTACTCAAATTTAATTTGGGTGATCGGGATCGTTTTAAAATTGAATATTTAGTTTACGGATAAACACGATTGCTGAAATTACAAAATTACCAAAATAGCAGTTTACAATAACAATTTTAACTGACACTGCATACTGTCAAAATGATGCATTATGATCGCAAATTGACATAGCTGAGCCTGTGCACATGCAAGATAATGATTAGACCAACAATAATAATAAATGGCAATAAACTGTAAATCAATATAGAACGCAGAAAAGCAGAACCATTATAGAGAAAACAGGTCCTAAAGAAGCCCTTGTTGTCGAACCATTATAGAAAAAACAGGTACAACATAGGGTAACGTTTTTATGAATTTCACTAGCGTAAAGGTTACTTTAAGATTCTTTCAAGACCAGCGTCTCAAAATATGGCAAACGTCCAACTCAAACAAAGTCTGTGATTGTGACATAGGAGACCATGGACTGTTCTGGATTTAAATATCTCGAAGATACATTAATGAGATGTACGTGAGGCTCTCACGGTGGTTGATAAACAGTCGTTCGGTTTTAATTAGAGCAAGTACAAATATTTTCTAGAAACTTGCAAATTATTAATAATGAATCATGGAGGCCATTGTGTAGATGTAGTTGATGTGACGTGACGAGACGTAAGCAGTTACACGTTCCGTTAGTTGGCGTTGTGCTAATTCACATGCTTGAGTCGTTTAAAACCTCAATGATTTCGTGTCGGAATATTGTGATTTGTGTTGATTAAATTGTTTTTTGAATATCTAAATGAAATCAGTGTTCCGGAAAACCCCACGGCATTCAAATTATTCAGAATTAATAATATTATTTGAGATTCTAAAAATTTTATTACAAATTCCAACAAATTAGTGTCGATTTTCTCTGAGTAAAATCGTAAAGGTTTTAAACAACTCGTTTCTTAACTATGTTTCTTTTCGATATATTTTCTTTTCATTTTTCCCATTTTGTGGAAACTCACAATGCCAATCCTAGGACCTTCACAACGTGGTGTCTTTTAGTCCTCACATTTCTCAACACTGCAACACTATCACTACTAATGAGCTAGGATGAGGGACTCACCTTCCCTTCCAAATCATTGTGAATCATTGTGGTTTTCTCGAGATAGAGAGAAGACATGGGTGACCAAAGTTTCTATATTTATGTTTGTATGTACTCAATGTCCTTCATCATGTGATCGTTACTTTGAATATTCAATTTGACATCCAAAACCAATACCATATTTGAATGCCTAACAATTTTCTTGAATCACAATATAACACATGCTCACTCACAACTTCCCATGTTAAACAAGACCATCCATAAACACATATCGGGGCACCACAATGGACGTTCACCACAACAACCATTCAAGCAAAGTGCTAATGAGATGAGGAAGGACATAGGAGATTAAACCCCCTCATTCGTCACATGCATTAAGTCTATCAACTCGATGGGGAAGCCCAGCCTCATTAATACATGGAAGGTTTCCTTGGGTTGCATACAAAGCCTTAGAATAAAACAAAATCATGGGAGGGGGAGGGGGAGCTGGGATGATGTGCTCCCCTTTCATCACACAAAACAAAATCACATTATTTTAAATGTTGCACATATGCCTTTCCTGAGGATTGTTTTTCTTTTATTGAACTTTCATTTTGCCAAATTATATGTAATGGCCCAACTTGTAAATTAATTATAATTATAGGTAGATAATGATATATATATATATATTAGGAAAATAAAGTAATAATGAGGTGCATAGTTAATGTTTAAAATGGAATTTATTAAGCTAAAGTGGGATTAGTGTCTACATGACAAGTGTCTTCCATGTAAATGAAATTTATTTTAATAATATGGAAAATTAGTTTGTAAGGGGAAGGGGGAGGACTTCATGGAGGTTCTTCTTGACCCAGGGGTTGGGGCATTTTGTGGGGATTATATGGTTGCATGGGAATGGTTGACTATAAGAGTATGTTGTGAGAATTACTTAATGGTGGTGAGGAGGAGTTAAAGGGAATGAGCGTTTTCTCTAGATGATTATAAGTGTTGGAGTTTTATTAATATTGAGAGGGGGGCGGTGAATCTCCGGAAGGTGTAGTTGGTGCCATCGAATCTTGGTGCCCTATTGGTGGAGAGGTATTCCTTCTTGTCCATATCTATGCACAGATCTATTTTCTAGATGTTAATTTGTTACTGAATACACCCGCTCTGATAACAATTGTTGGAATCTTATTAATACCAAGAGGGGGGAGTGAATCAGTATTAACGCAGTTATGAAATTGTTTTTTGTTCATATCACATTTAAATTTATCTTAAATTATGCATTCTTATAAACAAAAGAATTCATCCACATATGTGAAAAACACAGAACAGACAGATTTTTACATGGAAACCCAAACGAGAGAAAACCATAGAATGCTCTCTTATAATATAAAGATCTTACATTCATGGAAGCGCCAACTTCTGAATTTTTCCAACACCAACTTCCTAAGTTATCCAACACCAAGTGGAATGAGGAACCTCCCCCCTGATTGTATAGGAACCGACCTGAATGAAGCACTAACTCCCTGATTTACCAGCTCCAACTGGAAGGAAGCACCAACCCCCGGCTCTTTGCCTCGTCTTGCCACCCTAATATGAAAGTAGAAGATATTGCTACGATGTTCTACTGTTCCACACACTCTAGATAATATGTAGTTCATCTTGTTGTGCACACCTTCTGTATCCTTGAAATCTTGCAATCACTGATCTGTGTCACAAACATTACACAAGTGGCTTCATACTTCACAAACTATGTACTACTTCATCATATTCTGCAGTCTTCACTTAGGTTATGTCGCTATGTTTCTGAGCATCTGCAACTTCAATTGATACTGCACATCTTCTGATGAGTTGTTGTTTTGACTTCACACATCAGTATCAGATAGGTCTGCGCACCTTTTGTGATATTTTAGTTCTGTCTTGGTACAACAGTCTTTAGATAATTTGTGACTTTATGTGCAACATCTATGCTTCGGCCTTTCTATTATTCACTACTTTACTTCGCACATGACAAAATATACTTCAATTTAGTCTTCGTGCACTTGTCTTAGATCATGTATGAATTTCTGTGAACTGTCTGCGATATTATCATTCTTCTTGTATGCACTTGCGCATCCTATCTAGTTCTGCATTTCTATCTTTGCACAACTGTCATCATGCAGTCATCTGTTCTGCACATCGTATGAAAGTCATATGTGCACTGACTGCATGCTTCATGATCTTCATTTGTGCACTGACTACATGCTTCATGATATTTCTCCCCCTTTGATATCAATGGCAAAGAGGTGACATTGTTGCGCAATTGTAGGTTCTCCTTTCAATTTTGTGCTAACCTCATAAATATGATTCCTTTGAATTACTCCCCCTACTTTCATTCTCCATTCTTTTGTCAGGGTCTTTTGCGCAGATTTTAGTTACTTTGCAATCTATACACTGTTTCTCTAGCTGACTTGGATATGCTCCCCCTACACATTTGTTATCATTCTTCTATCTTGATATTTTGTTCCTGACATACCAACCATCAATCACACTGCTTCATTTCTTGTGCAGTCTTTCATATCATCTTATTGTCATGTTTACTGCGCAGTGCTGAGTTATATCTTCTTTTGGTTTTTTGTTGTCTTCCCCGTCGATTTCTTCCAGCGTCTAACTATAACTTTTATTGCACTTACTCCACTATGATCCATCATCGTTAATTTTTCTGGCGTAGCTAATCTCGCCACGACAACCAAATATTTTTCACACATGTCCATTTGTCAGCCAACTTGGCAATAAGGCGATGTGACAAACAATTCATGTGGAAACTTTGACATGTCACATTCATACTCGATCCTTTTGGGAAACATCATTCTGGTCGCACATAACAATGAATTAGATTTATGTTTTTTTCCTCTTGCCCAAATTCATTAAATCGTGCAATTACTTATAATCAAATTCGAATTGTGCAGACTTCAATGCGACTTACTCCCATGTCTCTTCAACTTAATTTTCACGCGTGCGGAGAACTATCTTCCTATTCTATAAGACAATTGCGAATTTCCTAGTTCATCACCCTTGTTCTATTAGCGTCTAGATTGTTCTGTGTCATGTTATCCTTGATGTCTTCATTTTTATAAAGGTTTCATGTCTCACTTGATAGTGTACGCCTTGTTGTTCAGTCGCAGCAAGCAGAGTTCACATGACTGAGAGTGGACATGGGCGTCTAGTAGGGAAAAGTGAAGGAGTCTAATTTCAATCACTAGTACACTTAGTCGCAAGTAATTTACAACAATGTGGAGGAATTATCCAGTCTGAGAAAGTGAGTAGATTTTCTAGAGCAGCGGCAGAATGAATTCTTGACATGCTAAAATAGATTCGGACCGAGTAGTATACTGACAATGCGTCGTCTGCAACTCTACAACTTTATCCTCTGTATCCATCCTCTGAATTCAACGAACCGGTTTTAATGGATTTGGAACTTCGACTTACACAACAACCAACCAGCCATGACACAGAATAAGACCTTGATTTGCGACTCTAAATCATCGTTGTAATTCTCAATTTTGCATGATGCATATTTTTTGAACTTCAATTGGCTTTTGGCCTTGGCATGCTACCTTCTTTGTACTTCAATTTTGTTCTCAGTCATAGAAGACTCATGCAATTTTGTAATGGCACAATTTTGAATATAATACAAGCTTTGTTTATGTATCTGCACATATATGTACTTTCATTATGTTTGTTCAAGAATGATACTAATTTTCATTCTTATTTTCATGCATGATTTCTTTAGTTCGACAATCCAATAGATCTCAACAAATAATTGAATATATGTGCATAATTCTTGCAATGTAACATTAATGCAACAATCAACTTCAAATATTCTCTAACAAAATACTTCACTAACACAATCCTTGAATTCCTAATGATTGTCGTGTTGAATTCAAGGATCTTACTTAATCTCTTAGGGATTAGCAAGATGGGAAGCAATTACTTGCTGCTTGAGATGTACTTGGCTTGTCAGTTTCTTCTACACACGATTGATGAGTTTTTTTACCCACATTTTTATGTGTGCATTTCCATTTTGATTATGTGCCTAACTGGATTCCCTTTTGGTCCTCGTATTGTGATTTCTTTTGTGCAACATGTTTCCATATGGGAATTCACTATTCTTCGATAATGCATAGCCTTATTCCCAAAGGAATCACAAGCATAACATCTCATAGTTTGACAATACTTCGCAATATGACCAATGTAATTGCATCTTGCGCACTTCATTGTCATTAATCCTTCTTCTGGTAGTGTAACGAAAAGAGTTGTAATTATTGAAGGAATTATCATACCTGAATGACTTGATTTGATTTTGATGATGCTTACTGTCATAGACCTTCCTAGATCTTCTATCGTAGCCAAGAATACTTCACAATATGACCAATGTAATTGCATCTTGCCCACTTCATTGTCATTAATCCTTCTTCTGGTAGTGTAACAAAAAGAGTTGTAATTATTGAAGGAATTATCATACCTGAATGACTTGATTTGATTTTGATGATGCTTACTGTCGCAGACCTTCCTAGATGTTCTATCGTAGCCAAGTCCCATCATGTTTGTAGGTGACATTTGATCATTCAGAATCTTATTCGGGATAGATGTGTTGCCTTTGGATTTCTCCTTCATTTCTTCTTCAAGACAAGCCTTGTTGCTCCCTGAATGTGCGCAATTCATGGTATCATCCATGATGTGATCTTGAACCTGTTTCTTCCCCTTTAATTCATTCAATTTTTCTTCCAAACGAGAAACCTCTTTATCCTTATGTTCAAGTCGACTTGTTAGCAATTTATTTTTCTGTGCTTCTTCTTCTAGAGATGTCTTCAATATTGTGTTTTCTTCTTCAAGCATTCTGATCTTGTCTACTACGCAATTTAGTTGTTTCTCACAGTTAATTAGTTTTTCATTAAGCTATTTTTCAAGAGATTCCTAAATCACCATAACTTGTTTGCCCTGCTCTTCGTACTTTGATAGTTGGTTTTGCAAGAGTTTATTCTTCCTTCTTGACTTCTTCAATTCATTTAAGGCACTAACCAGTTCACCTTCCTAATCAACCTCAGTAGCTTCTTCTTCTTCTAACTAACTTTCATATTTGATTTTTGCTATAGGACTTGAAGGTGTTTTGAACGATCCACTAAATAAATACTTATTTAGTGCACCCAGTTGACTTTGCGTAACTAATGTGTTCTTTTTTACATATGAACAAATCTTTTTCTTTTCCTCATTGTTTTCATATTCCACAAAGGCCATTAATAGAACCTCTTTTGGCTTATCGTCACAATCACCTCCTTCAGATAAACTATTTCCTTCATCAGTAGACAGACTCTTCCTTTGTTTTGGTACTTTCTTCCTATTCTCTGGTATATCCTGATTGCACACCATCCTTCGTTCATGGTAGCTTGCTTCTTCCTCGCTGTCATTATCTCCATCTTCCTTGTATAGACACTTCGAAGCAAAGTGTCCTATCATTTCACATCTAAAACATTTGAAAGATAATTTATTCTTATACTTACCACATCCTCTTTTCAACTTTCTCACAAAAAATGATTCTTCCTCATCTAATTCATCGACATAAGAGCCTTTGTCATGCTCATGCTTAGCTTTTCTAGTATCTTTAAACACAAATTCCTTTCTGATGGAGTTTTATTTCATTGTTCTCATCTCATACGCAGTCAAGATCCCTTGAAGCTCATCCTTTGTCATATTTGCAAGATTTTCTTTATCTTCTAACACAGATACCTTTGGGTCAAATCTTGGAGGCATAGTTCTTAGAATCTTATGCACTACTAATTCTTCTTCTAATGTAACTCCAAGAATCTTGATGGCATTAACTAACTCATCAACTCTTAAGAAGTAACAAGAAATATTTTCTTCATCTTTCATTTTCAAAGATTCATATAATCCAGAGTAATTCTTCAACTTCGCCTTCTTTACTTTCTTGTCACCTTCGTAGAAATTTCTGAGTGTATCCCATACTTCTTTAGCTAATGCACAATGCATGACCTTAGTAAATTTAGTGTCTGTTAACCCACATAACATTGCATTTATGGATCTTTCATTGCATTCATACTGTCTCTTCTTAGTTGGATCAATCGGTGGGAATTTTGGAACATTATAACCATCCACAATGGATTCCCAAACATCAACTCTGAGGGATTGCAAACATACTTCTATCTCGATCCTCCAAAAGGTGTAGTTGGTGGCATCGAATCTTGGTGCCCTGTTGGTGGAGATACCTTCATGCTTTTCCATATACGTGCACAAATATTTCTTCAAGATGTTAAGTTATTACCGAAGACACCTGCTCTAATACCAATTGTTGGAATCTTATTAATACTGAGAGGGGGGGTGAATCAATATTAGTGCAGTTATGAATTTTTCTTAACTTCATATCAAATTTAAGTTGATGTTAAATTATGCATTCTCATAAACAAAATAATTCATCCACATATGTGTAAAACACAGAACACACAGAGTTTTACCTGGAAACCCGAACGAGAGAAAACCATGGAATGCTCTCTTATAATATAAAAATTACATTTGAATGGAAGCACCAACTTCTGAAGTTATCCAACACCAAATAGAAGGAGACACTGACCCCATGATTTTATAAGCTCCGACCTAAAGGAAGCACCAACTCCCTGATTTAACAAATCCAACTGGAAGGAGGCACTGACCCCTAGCTCCTTCCCCCGTACTGTTGCCCTAATATGAAATTAAAAGATATTTCTATGATGTTCTATTGTTCCGCTCACTCTTCTGATAATATGCAATTCCTTCTATTGTGCACACCTTCTACATCCTTGAAATCTTGCAATCACTTATCTGTGTTACAAACATTACACAATTGACTTTATACTTCATAAATTGTGTACTACTTCATCATATTCTGTAGTCTGTGCTTAGGTTATGTCGTTTTGTTTATGCACATCTGCAACTTCAACTGATACTGTGCATCTTATGATGAGAAATATCATAGAAGGTGTGAAAACCTATCTAATACTGTGCATATTTTGATCAGCATCAGGTAGGTTTTCACACCTTCTGTGATATTTCTATTGTGTCTTGGTGCAACAGTCTTTAGATAATATGTGACCTTTTGTGCATCATCTGTGATTTAGCTTTTTTTTTCTTCGCACTTGTCTCAAATCATCCTTATCATAATGTGCATCCTTTATTGTGCAACAAATCTATCTTATCTCATCAGATAAACTACTTTACTTCACGCATCACAAAATATACTTCAAGTCAGTCTTTGTGCACTTGTATTAGATCATTTCTGAGTTTCTGCAAAGTTTCTATGATATTGTCATTTTGTTCTTATGCACATGCACATCCTCCACAGTTCTGCATTTTTGTCTTTGCGCAACTATCACAGATAGACTACATCATCCTGCTCACCATCCGTAATTATGTTCTCATGTTCGTGTGCACTCGCATGTCTTCTAGATCATGATGTTCTGGTATCACAAGCCCTTGATGCCCCAAGAATTAGAAGTTTGTCAAATATGTATCTTCTAGTCTTTAGCTTACAAGATTGCTTCAATTATCCAAATCGAATTCTTATTTATACTTTTTTTGCGCGGATGGTATGTCCACAAGTTAGTTGTGGTTTCCCTTATTCTTTTATTCATGGTTCCGCTTAATTCATGCTTCCGCCAGTTGTCATGTTATGTGCCGATGAGGTGTCATCTCTTGTGGGTGTTGCGCATACTTGATTATTTTCGTAGTGGGTTTTACACTCTTGCAGTGTGGTCTTGGGCCCTTGTCTTACCATCACTTGTGGGACTTCCGCACTTGACTTCTCCGACCACTACTTTCTTCTGGTACTATTGCGTGCTTCAATAACTTGAATACTTCTTTGGATTGGTGAATCTTGTGCGCTTTTGGGACTTGCTTACATTTTCTATTGCTTCTTATTCCAATTCACTTGTGCACTCCCGAACATTTTCTAACCATCTATTTGGATTTTACCTTTGAATTAGTATGATTGGGTGGACTTGAGACCTACACCTATACCATACGTACTAAATGTATTCCTTATGTACTTCTTCATACTAGATATACTTGATGTAATTTTGGATATACTTCTTCACACTGGATGTCTTCAAATTGACTTTCATATATTTCTTCAAGCTGGAACAAGAATATTGAATCTTCTTTGACATCAGTTGACATCAATGACAACCAAAGTTCAACAATGAGGGAGGAAATAATAGTATGTATGTCATAGTTTTACTGATTGAGGGCTCGGGGGCTCTCATTTATTGATTGAGGGGTAGGTTGGGTGGAGAGTTGTCCCCCACACTTTGTTGCTTGTCATTGTTGTTTTTGTTGGTGGTAGGGTCTTGCAGTGCACTTCTATAAGGCAAGTTTTTCTTACTTCATTTCTAGGTATGTTCCTTGACTTCCTTCTATTTAAGGTACCTCAAGTACATTGTGTTGTCTAACGAAAGTAAATGCGAGTTTTGTTTGGTTTTAAGTATCTTAAAGTAGGCACTATATTTTGGTATCAGAGCCATAGAATCAAACCCTAGAGCCTCTGGATTAGAGTATGAAAGATTGTGTTACTCCTTCAATGGAAAAGCAAACCCATTAACATTGCTACTGAGAATCTCGTGTAGCTCCGCAACCCCATTATGCCTTGTTGTCTCAAATATAAATTGATAAAATATAGTATTAATATATTTTCGAATGAATGGGTTGTGAGCCATGAATTTTTTGTATATATTAATGTGTAATCAATAGGTTCAAGTTGTGTTTATTGCTTGATATCTTTATTTTTTACCACAGGATAAACAGACAATCCCGGTAGTTGCATTGTGGAGATGGGACCTTCAAATGTTTCATATACACCTACATCCAGATCTTCATCCTTGCATGTGATAAAATGGCTTGGGCCACCGTCTCTTGTGGGAACATTCAAAAAATTCCTCCCTAGTAAAGCAAATTTTGCATTCCTAGATTAATGGAGGCGTATGAATAGACTTTCCTGTTAGTCTCTTTGGATTCAATGCACATGGATATTCTCATGAATTTGCTCAACCATTAATTTCCTCATGTTTATACTTCCAATTGATTACCCACAACACTAAAATCCATTTGCTAGAATCCTTGGTTTTTAGATACAACATCAATTTGTATTTACTTGCTTGAGTAGTGAGGTTGAATCAACAACCAAATCATTAATTTTCTTACTCACAAGAATATGGAACATCCTTATGTTCTGTGTGGATTTAAGCATAGCTAGATTTGCATCATACCTTTGTAAACAGATAGGGAATTTCCTAAAGCCATTAGTGTCCTCTATTCTAACAATCTATAACCAACAATTAGTTAAGTAATTCGCTCTCAAGACCATGCGACTGATCAGATACCTACATCTACTTTTGTCTAGGAAGAAAGTTATAACTAGTGTTTTCTGTATATGGTAATAGTGGTAAGAATAATGGGGTGTTGTTCAGGAGGGAAGTTATAAATTTATAAGTTAAGAGTGTTTGTATATAGTGATAATATTAACAATAATGTAATACCCCAAAATGCCAATCACTGTATGTGAATAAGTATTGTAAAAAATGGAACCTTATGGTTGATAAGTGCTATGTATTTGGTTTGTTTATTGAATTATGTTAAAAATTTGCTTTTATTGTGGGGGATAACTAATAATTGAGGGGTCCTATTCGCTTTAAGGAAAGAAATAAGATAAATAAACATAATTAAGATGATTAAATAGAAAAGGGAATTAAACTTAAATATAAATAAAAACAAAAATTGAAAAATTAAATAAGAAGAGAATAAAAGAAGAAGAGGAAGAGACTTCTAGAATTGCAACTCCTACACAGGTGGCATCGCCTAAGAAATTGGATAAGAATAGAAAGATGGGGAAAATATGCCTAGGGGTTAATCTCTTTTGGTGGAAGAAGAGAAAGTAATACACATCGAAGAACATAAATATATACAAAAAAAGATAGGATAAATCTTAAATCTTAAATAATACAAGAAGTTGTAATGAACAAAAATATTGACAATTGAAGGGAGAGAGCTAGCCTTTGGTTTCTGCTTGTAGATGACCATAACTAAGACCATTCGTGGTTGCAAATATCTATGTCCATAAAGTGTGGGAATTAAGGTGATCTGTACCAGCTAGTAGGAGGACCTAGCTAGGTACTGTTAAAAATAGCATTGTCTATATAGGCTGGATTACTGTGTGCTAGTTAGTAGTAGTATTGTCTATGTAGGTTGGAGTACTAGATGTTGGTTGGCAGGAATGCTATCTGAACTAAACCATAGACACATGTATGGTAATTTGGAAAAGTTGTGACAGTAATACGGAATGCAGATATTCTAAAGTAAAAGGAATCCAAAACTATAAGAATACTAAAAAGTATCCTTAGAGAGACCAAGACTTAGCTAGAGGGTGATTGTGGGACTGGATTTTCCTATAGATCTACAGTTGGGTGGATCTGGAAAATCCCCACAATAGTTGTAGATAGATCAATAGCAGTCGGAACATATGAGTTCCTTGCACTTTAGATTTGTATGTCCTTAATATTCATGAATTATGTATTTATATATCCTAATGTTATGATGGTTTATGCATGCATCTATGTTTGTATCCGAGGGATTATTTGAAATGCCAGCTTTGATAATGTATGATTTATCTATATGAAGTTATGTGGTATTTGTTGATCTAAAGTAAGACCTGGTTAAATGATAGATCTAGAAAATGTGATCTGATCCTATGTATATCTCTGATGAAAACAATAACAAAAATAGTATTATCTATGATATATAAATTCTAGAAAACCTGTGAGGCTATGAAGGACTGAAAATAAGTATTCTTGACTAATCTAACTTATATTCTGGTTATTATTATCTGGAATGTTGAAGTAACCTATTATGTTATGTGATTACCATAATCATTGCATTGGCCAACAGAGTCTAGTACAACTGTATTAGAATGTGTGGCCTCACTGTTGCATTGGGCAGTAGAGTCTAGTCAAACTATATTAGAAACTATGTGTGGTTAACCTAATTGCTGCATTGGGAAGCAAAGTCTAATAAAACTATATTATTGTTTATTTAATGCCTAATGGTTGCATTGGGAAACTAGTCTAAAGTATATTGTTAAAAGAGATTATTGTACCTAACTATGGCATTCTGTAGAAAAAAATGAGAGATAAATGACCCAAAAAATGACTAAATTCGCATATAAACGACCATTTTTTGAGTTGGTAACTAGTGGTAGCAAATTTCCAATATCTTATCACGCGACCAAAAATTTAGTTGCATTTAGGTCATATGTTAATTAGTTGTCTTGATTTATCATCTAGTCATATATTTGAACATCAATTATGTCATTGATGTACTCATTAATTGTCACAATTAATGACCAAATACATGACTAAATATACGACGAAATGATAAATCAAAATAGTCAATTAATGACTAGGCTGAATACAACTAAATTTTTGGTTGCATGATCAGGTACTGGAAATTAGCTACTAAAATTATCATTTAGTCATTTATATGTGAATTTTAGTCTTTTTTTTTTGTCATTTATCTCTCATTTTGTAGTATTCATTTATCTCCTTTTAGTACTTTCATAACATAAACAACTAAATTAGTTGTTTCTAGTTGATTTATTTTTGTTCATTTTTAATCAATATAAACGACTAATTTAGTCATTTTCTTTTTGTCCATTTTTATTCAATATAAATGACTAATTTAGTCATTTTTAGTCGTTTTATTTGTATTCATTTTTAATAAATATAAACCAATAATTTAGTCATTTTTTTTCATTTTATATTCATTTTATTTGTGTTCATTATTAGTCAATATTAATTTTTAGTATGATATTGTGACTAAATGAAAAAAAATTCTTACAATATTCATGCTCATCTAATATGAATACACATGTGTTGAATCATGAAAAGTCACATTAGTTAATTACAACACTAAATAATATTAAGTACAAACATATATAATTTCCCACCATGTAAATTAATATATATGAAATGTCAAGTATTATAATATAGATAAGATTCCAACTGAATATCCACTAATGGACTAATATTGGTCCATGACAAAATTTGTCTCCATACTTTACGTGAAAATCATCTACATCAATGACTTTTCAAAATATTACAATGGATACTGAGTGAAACTTCCTCCCTTCTCCTTCAAACGGAAACATTGTGAATATGAAGGACTTTTGACTCTTCTGTCATATTGAACCAGGATGGAAAAAAACATAACAATCAAAACATGAAAGAAATACTATCTCAAATTAAATAAGCACAAAATCATGTTCTCAATGTTAACACACATGTAGAATGCAACAAATACAATGACGTGCTACAGAAATAGTTGTGACCACCAAAGCATAAAACCACAAAGCTAGATTGTTGTTGTAATAACATGATGGGTTTTCTACACTTTCACCAACAACCTTCAATCCAACAAAATGTATCACAACATCATATTTGCACCATAATAAGCAATTTAAACTCCAAATAAGGTTACATAATTTACTACTTGTAAGGATTTGGTTGAAATAAATGTAAATATAATACACAAAATAAAATATAGAGAACCAATCATCAACAAGTCAACATCATAGTAAGTAGTTTGAAGCTATAAAAGGTTCAAAAGTCTACAACTAACTCTAATTTATATATTTTATTGATCAACATATTGAATTAAAGGTGGAAAAACACAAATTGTCATCTAATCAATCTTCAAAAAAAGCTCAATTTTGATTTAAGTAGTATATCGGATATTCATGTGAGAAATGATTACCTAAATCCATAATGCTAAGACATGACACATAGTAATACTTGCCAAAGGATATTCCCAAATCAACATTGTTTGCAAATAACATCACTCAGTTATTGCATTATGTATTAAACATATAAAAAGGAGAATCAATGTTCCTTACAATACATTTTTATCAAACATAGCATTCCAAATGAGGTCAAAACTAGCACACACAAAATTTTACCTGAGATGTATTATGCAATCCAAATATTACACATGCTCCCAACGATGTGAAAGTTGCTATATATCAAAAAACGAAAAAAAAAAAATCGGTTATTGAGACTAAAAACATTAATGGTAAGAGTTTTCTATGACTATATACTAGTATTGTCATGTTTTACTAATTTAGGTTACTACAGATACTGACTTATACATATATTGGAGGGTAAAGAGAAAGAATATAATAGATATAGATATCTAGAGTATTTACTCACTAGTTACTCCCATTGAAAAGAGAGATACATATGACAAGTCATTAATAAAAGGCATACAAATGATATTTGTAACACCATGCACCTTACTCGAAAGACTACTTAGTTTGTGCAATTATACATTACTATTTTCAACCATTTTTATGTCAATATGGGATCTTTGTCTTCAATGTTCATCATCTTAATTATCATTTTGGACCATTTCATGTTGTTATATTATCAATTATGTTGTTGAAATCATTGAAGAAATCATTTGGACCTTTGCACTTATCATCCTCAGAGGACTCCAAAACCAGACAAACTAAAACACACTAATGTTACAATGCTTGAATAAATATGTTTAAAGCGAGTAATTATTACACATGGACTATGGTTATCAACTATTTTTTTTTTGTATCCATCAACTAAGATTATTCATTTGTGCTTAAAAATATAAGTACCCATAGTCAAATTTTGTAGGTTGGTTGTCAAACACAGTTTTAGCAAATGACCCTCCTTCCATTATAGCAATTGGAGTCAAATGTACCCTGTTAGTCACATCCCCAACAACCCATATTGATTCAACAGATGTCTTTGAATATTCATCTACCCATAGGAACCACACATTGCAGTCAAGTCACTATTTTACATTCACTTTCTAGAATCAAGATGTCCATAGACTGAAAATACATAGAATTCACTAGGTACATACCTGAAAGGAACCATTCTTGTTCATTTTTACTCCAATATCCTCTAGACCAAAATTCTAGCACAAAAAGATCTACTTCCAATCAATATTAACAAATAGGTGGCACATCCTTATAGATCCATAACAAAATTGTATAAAACAAATGATAACCATGAAGATCTTGGTAAGTTACCAAAATATATAGCTATACCTTAGTGTTTGGCACTCGACTAGTAGCAAACATGACATGAGAAAAACCTTCCTCAATTCCTCAAGTTCATCCCAAATAACATCACTTGAATTCCCATGTTGAAATCTCAATAACATTGCTTGAATGTTTCATATCAGAATTCTGTGCAAAATAGGTTGAGTCTTAAAATGATATTTTTAGAGAGTTTGCCTCTGCATTGTTGATTTACTATGAAAAAAAAGAAAAGGTATTTGTCTTCACTAATTTTTCTCGTAACTATGAAACAAATAATAGTAACAGTGATATCCTTTGTGTTCCTACAGTGGCATATAATAGTAACAGTGACATGAGATGGATTGAAAGTATTCCAACCTCTATATGAATATTACTATGTTGGTTTAAAAGATGGATATTGATGTTGCACATTTGCACCCATTGTTTAAGTACTAGGGCGAGTCTCCCTACACTATGATAGGTAGGATATACTCACATCTCTTGAACCTTCAACTCAATCCAAGAAATCTTAGTTACCTAAGGGGGAAAACATGACATGGAGAAAGATGTGTTGTTGGGAGAGGCAAGAGCATCACAGTCATTGAATGTCATTGACATCCTCTATCAAGGGCTTGAAGTAATAAGTTCCTGATGTTGGGCCTTTCCATTTTTGAGAATGAGAAACCAATGGAGGAGACACACCAAAGCTAATGATGGTTGGGGACCCACAATTCCTAATCTCAGTCTAGGAAATCATAGTTGGGGGCCTAGGGTGCAATTTTGAGAGATTTTATGATATTGGACAAAGATAATAATTTAGTTAGTTTTTGGCCTAGACTATTTTTCTTTGGGTGGCTACCTAGAAGCCCAACCTATTTTGTAAAAATTTCCCAATATGTACATTATTTTCTATTGTAATAGTTAAAGGAAGCATTTCAAACAAACAAAATTACACATCACAAACCAAAAATTGAACATGTCATCTCCAAGCATGCAGTTCTTGCCTATGTATAATGTAATTTTGATAACGCTCATGTAGTTCATGGACCAAAACCTATATACATAATCCCTAAGATGTTCATATGGCTCTCATGGTTCATGTACAAGGTCCTACAACACCACAAAGGCTCTATTGATGAAAATATTTCTACTACAAGTATGGGAATACCTTTATCAATTAGTGTACTTTGGGAGACTCTATTTAGTATTACTTGAACTAAGGAATTAGGTCCTAACAATTCCTGTAAAGGATTTTGGACTCAGTGACCAGAAGACCATTAAGAGGATCATGTGCATTGGTTTGAGGAGTTGTTTTATCTATGGGTGCCTACAAGCCTCCTCTATAACCTAAGGGAATTGTTTCTTCCTACGACCATGTCTATGGTGTCAAGAACCATACCTAATGCTAAAAGCAATGAATTAGGATAGCAGTAGGATTTTGAAATTTTGTGGAACAAGAATGGGTCTTATGGTCTAGGCCATGTTTTAGGACCAAAACCTAGATACATAGGACATAAGAGGTTCCTATAGGGATCATGTATCATGGATGGGGTTCTAAAAAACAACAAAGGTCCTGTTGAGGGAAATACTTTTACCTATGAATGATATATAAAATAACGTAGATAATTGGAATATATTCAATGAGATTGTTTAGTAGCAAAAGCCAAGGAATTAACTCTTAATTTTTCCTAGTAAGGATCATGGACCATGCAAGGGACCTTATAGCATCATTTTTGTTCCTATATGACTAGAAGACATTTAACAGGTCATGTTTACTAGTTTTAGGAGTTGTTACTATCTTTGGATTCCTACAAGCTTTATATAGGTCCTAAGGCAATTGTTTTATCACGCAACCATGCCTACAACCTCAAGAACCATACCTAGTGTTCAAAAAATCCAAATAGTGTTTCATTCTAACCACCTTACAAGGTGACTTCAAAATCATGCACACATTGTGGTCGAATTAAATTCAAAATGTTGGTTGGGGGATAATACATGTGAAAATTTTAAATTTCATAGGAATGGGCTAATGTTAACGCTTAAACCATATATTTCCAACTAGTACATGGGTCATCTCCTATCATATGTATTTTCTTTGGTCCTAGGGTAAGCAAAACAGTGTGTAATGCATAAACCATATAAATTTTAAAATTATCTCCCTTTTTCAATATGTTATGTTCACAAAGTGCCCCATTATGTTACACATATAGATGATGAAATTGCACATAACATAAGTGAACTGCAGATTATATATATATATATTTGTATTTTTCTTATGCCCTAACTCAATAGCTCAAAAAAAATGTGCCAACACTTCACATACGATTTTTCAAACTAGTTAACTATATTAATTTTAAAAAATATATAAAAAAAATTGAATTTAAAAAAAAAAAATAGCCTCACACTCATACTATTTTTCGTATGCATGTATACCAATTTTCATATACACTTTAGAAAATATTCACGTACTAAAAAACTACACCAACATGAACATATAACTTAGGCTTTATAAAAATAAAAGGTCAACATTAAAAGGATTAAAAATTGATATAATTATGAAAAATTTTAACAAACAAAAATTATATATAATATTATTTAATTTACTATATTTCATCTTTTTAAATGATGTATATTTTTTTCAAATTTATATTGTATCTAAAGTATCAAAAAATTCCATTAATGGATAATAACCATACTCACCCTTATAAACTAGAAATAAGAATATTTGTCAACATAGTAAGCCTTATAAATTATAAATAAGTATATTTTTAAAATTAAAAAATGTGAAAAAAAACACTTATATGAAGTCAAAAGAAGAGAGGTTTGGGAGAACTCATTGATAGTTGAACATATTTTGGTAAATTATAACATGTATACTTGCTCGGAGTGTCTAAGGGAAGATAATCTTGTTATTTAACCTTATTTTGATTCATTGCGCTAATAAGTGTTACTAATAAGTGTTAGAATAATATCAATAAGTGTTATTTTTTCCATTTTTGGTAGGTGATAACAATTTGTAATGGTAACAACCACCCTCCATATCTGAAAGGACAACATTATACCATTTCTTGATTTCAGATAGTATGGAATGATGTTGTTTACCTGAATGCCCTAACCCCTAACAGGTTTTCAAATCATGGTTCTCTCTTTGTCCAAGGTTCCCTAACTGCTAACAAGTTATGTTATAACCAACATTACTATGGAAACCTTATTTTGGCCTAGGATTGTAAGTATTAATTGTTTCTTTGTTTATCTCACTCGAAATTCAAGGCCACTAACAACCTGGATATTTTCAAATTGAGATGTAGATGTTTTGATATTTTAAAAGTACGACCACCTCATCTTTCTTTCAAGTGCATCTAGCTACTTTTTGTTACACCGATAAGTGTTTATGTCTTAGAATTTGGTGGTGGAATAGCACCTATTATTTTTATATAATGCACAAGGATGAGACAAGTGTAGTGTCCATATTGATCTTATGGAAATAGTTCCAAATTCGAAATAAACAATTATAAAAAATTAATATAAAATATAATTACTAGCTATGCATGGATAACTCGTAGTTGATGCATGAATAATTCATAACTGATGCATGGATAACAAGTAGTTCATGCAACTACATGGATAATTTATAACTAATAGATTGATGACAGGTAGTTTGTGCAACTACACATGGAGAACACGTAACTGGTTTGTCACACTTAACTTGTGATCTATCAATGTTCATCGGCCACAAATTACGTGGCTATGCTAGTTGTAATAGAAAGGAATGTTTATTCTATTGATATTCTTGTTATTATTGAGTTAGTCAGGCTTAGAGATCATAAGTGGGTTTTTTTATTGTCAAAGTGGTCGAACCCAAGGTCTTGTAAAAAGATTGGGAAAGAGTTTAAACAATGAGGTAGTTTGCATATGTAAAAGATTTATAAATGTTGGGTAAAGAAAAAAACAAGTTTTGATTATATAAAGGCCCTAAATCAGTTGTGCTAAGTTGTGATGTGTCCAAGATTCTCTAACTTGTTGAAGATTGGTGGCACCATGGAAACTTTAACGAACTCGAAAGGAATATGCAATTTGATTTATGTATGATTAATCCAAAGTGTCTTAGGTAATTCTCAATTATTTGCATTCAAAATTAATTTTGGTTTCTAGGGAATTTTGATGCAAGAAACATAAAAGTCAAGATGTTTTCATTTCATCTCTGTCAATTTACATTATTGAAAAATGCATACAGTTTTGCTTTATTTTTTTTAATTGATTCTTGCTTTTGATTGAAGTATAGAAGACTATAAATAGCTCTCGCACTATACTGAATAATATATATTAAAAACTAAGCAAATAAAAAACTCAATATAATGTATTCATAATAACTCTTTGATTAACACAAAATAGGAATGAATGTATTGTATTCAACTATTTGTATAAAATATGCTACAATAATCTTTATATATAAGAGATTTAGATAGCTAAAAAAGCTAAAATTAAAAATTAAAAGAAAATTTGAAAGCTTTGTTGTTATAATGTTACTACACATGCAGTTTTATTATGCATTAAAGCTAAAACCTAAAAGGAAAACGAAAAACTGAAAGAAAGAAAAAGAATTGTGTGCATTGATTATCCATTTGTTGATATTCAATAATCATGCTTTCTTCGATCTCCCCTTAGATGAAAAACAGGGATGAGACCCAATTGATTTCTAAAACCAACAAAACTGGCTGTAAAAAGTGCCTTGGTAAAGATATCAACAACTTGCTCAAATATAGGGCAAATTTGCAATTCCAATGTCCCAATTTGAACCAAGTCATGTATGAAATGATGTATGATCTCAATGCGCTTCAATCTAGCATGAAACATAGGATTTTTAGTCATTGCAATGGTATTATTGTTATCATGGTAAATTGTTGTTGGGTTTTATTGAACCATTTGTAAATCCTCTAAAATCCTTTGAATCCATATGGCTTGAGAACTAGCTGTTGTTGCTGGAATATAATCTGGTTCTACAGAAGAGAGAGCTATTGTTGCTTGTTTTTTACTACTTCAATATACAACTCCATAACCAAAAGAAAAAACATAACTAGATGAACATGATTTTCTATCATTGATTGAACCAGCCCAATCAGAATCCGTGTAACCAACAAGATTAAATTTATTAGTGGGAGGGTAATGAATGCCAAAATTTTGTTTACCACTCACATACCTTAATATTCGTTTTACAGCATGTCAATGAGACTCATGTGGATCCTGTATGAACCGAGATATGAGGCTCACAACATACATAATATGAGGTCTAGTTGTAGTGAGGTACATGAGACTCCTAACCAAAATTATGTATAAAGTAACATCCACTTTGGAACTTGCATCTTCCTTGGTTAATTTGTCACCAAGAGCTATAGGGGTTGCAACTGCAGTGCATGACACCATTCTAAAGTGCTTCAATAAATCAACCACATACTTGGTTTGAGAAATAAATATACCTTCAGATTGTTGTTGCACCTCCACTCCAAGAAAATATTGCATGAGTCCTCGATCTGACATTTCAAATTCTTGTTTCATTTCTACTTGAAATTTCTCCGTGAGAGTTGGGTTATTACCTATATAAATGATATCATCAATATAAAGGAATACTATGAGAATATCATTACCAATACATTGGACATACAAGGTGGGCTCTTAATGGATTCTTTTGAATCCTTTCTTCATGAAATAATTGTCAATTCTAGCATACCAGGCATGAGGAGCTTGCATCAACGCATAAATAGATTTCTTCAACTTGTAAAATAAGTGTTATTTTCCTAAAATTTCATAACCCATAGGCTATTCCACATATCTTTCCTCATCTATATAAACATTAAGGAATGTTGATTTTACATCCTTCTGAGATACTGTCCATTTGTATTGTGCAGCAGTAGCCAATATAGTTTTGACTGTATCAATTCTAGAAACTGGATTGAAGGTTTTTGAATAATGTACTCTAGGTGTTTGTGCAAATCCCTTGGAAACTAATCTTGCCTCGTGGCGTTCTACTGAACTATTTGCATGATATTTGACCTTGTAAATCCATTTGACACCAATTACATGTTTGTCTTTAGGAAGTTGCACTAATCCCCATGTATTATTTTTATGAATTGCATGCATCTCTTCATTCATAGCATCAATCCATATTGTTTCTTTCACATATTCTTCGTACATGGAAGGTTCAACTTGAATTGTACTAAGCAAATCAAAATTGGAAACTAGATTCACATTACAACTCCTTTGATAAATTTCATTTAAACTTTGTACCTTTTGTGAAGAGCTTGGACTAGATGGTGGACTTGAATTATCACCTAAAGAGGAACTTGGTGAACTTGGGCTTGAAATTCCACTTAAGCTTGTGGGGAGAGATTAGTGGTGTAGTTTGTTGACCTCCTTTTTTCCATTGGCATACTCCACCTTCATAAAAAACCACATCCCGACTACAATCCATTGCTTTGTGTCAGGGTTGTAAAATCTATATCCTTTAGTTGCATTTGTGTATCCCACGAAGATACACAGTTGGAATTTCGCATTCAACTTCTTTCGCTTCTGAACTCGAACATGAAGATATGCGGGTGTTGGGGGTGTTGGCTCCCCATGTGAAATTTTAGTTTTTGGTTTTCTTTTCTTTTATCTTGCTTGATTTAGTTAATTAATGTTTGATGATCTCCTTTGGATCCTTGACATTTTGTGCTGTGTTTCTTTGATCTTGTGCACTTCATATGTCCTTCATGATGATTTAGTCATGCTTTGGTCGATCTGTGCCGCTTGACTCTCTTGGTTTCCTAGTTGCTTAATGAAAATTGCACACCTTCATCCAAGCTTATTTAAGTTGATCATATGCTTTGATTTGGCTTAATTGGTTCAAATTCATATTTCAACAGTTTTGCTGGTTTTTAATTCATAATGCATAATTTAATTAACAAGTACTTTAACATTGAGTAATTGCTTATTTTTATTTATTTTGATTCACATCCTAAAAGAATTCACATCAAAGAATAAAATTGTGCTCTTAGTTATGATTTTAAATGACTTATCAAAATTTCAAGACTTAAAATTTTAATAAAATTTCGCTCCTTTTTGTACTTTTATAATTTTGAGAAAATTAAACCCAATTCAATTAAGGATTATTGATATTCAACTAAATTTCATTTAAAAGAACCTTTATAAGAATATGACAAGGAATCAATACTTTTTATATTGGACAAAGTTTTTAAAATTTTAAAAATTAAAGTATTTGTCTAATCATTTTTCATTTTTTTATACTTTTGTTCTTTCTAATAAATTGAACTAATTTAGTTTGAAAATTATTCTGATATATTATGATGAAGGTCTTGAAAAGGCATATTTCAAACTTCAAAGATTAGCATTAAAAGTCTAATTTCGAACCAAAAACTTTAATTTTTACCAAACTTTTACTGTTATGACTTTAAACTTATGTGATTAATTATTATTTTATTACTTCACATCAATGATTAATCATAATCTTTACTTCCCATAAGAACTTTTACTTCATGTGTTCACACATATTTATCATAAGTAAGGATGAAGGCACGTTTCATGATGGTTAAACCTTTATATAAAGGCACGTTTCATGATGGTTAAACCTTTATATAAGAGAATATCAGCTTTATAATTGTTGGCATCCTCCCATCCTCTTAAAAGTTGATGTACACAAGTAAAAAGGTATTTAATACATTACTTTTATATTCATTTAGATGCCTTTATATAAATTTGATATTTGTTTTTTTTTTAAATTGTGTTTTGTTAAAAGGTTCTTGTATGCAGGTATGGTATAAAGGACGTTTCTTTATATAAATTTAATGTCCGAGTTATTACTCATTCACCAAACTAATAACATGGCCGACAACTTAATGAACATGGAATAAATATTCAATGGAAACTTTCTGGGAGGGGGCCCGGAAACTTTCTGGGTAAGGCCCCGGGATGTAAAAGTAACAACCACGGGATGTAAAAGTAACAATCAGCTTGAATTTGTTAGCGAGACTTATTCAGCTTGTTGAATGTCATTTAAGGTAATTTGTTAGCGAGTTTTATTTAGTTTGTTGAATGTTATTTAATGCGGTTGCAATAGGTTGGTTGATTGTTGGGTCAATAGCTAACTGATTTGCTGTTGCATTCAGTTTGTTGAATGTTATTTAATGCAATTTGTTAGCTAATTTTATTTAGTCTGTTGAATGTCATTTAATGCGACTGCAACAGATTAGTTGACCTTGCTTAAGATCCAAGAACCAATAATACATTTAGATGCCTTTACATAAATTTGATATTTGTTTTTTTTTAAATTGTGTTTTGTTAAAAAGTAGGGTCCTTTATACCCTACCTTTATGAAGGTAGGGTATAAAGGACGTTTCTTTATATAAATTTAATGTCCGAGTTATTACTCATTCACCAAACTAATAACATGGCCGACAACTTAATGAACTTGGAATAAATATTCAATGGAAACTTTCTGGGAGGGGGCCGGAAACATTCTGGGTAAGGGCACGGGATGTAAAAGTACCAACCACGGGATGTAAAAGTAATAATCAGCTTGAATTTGTTAGCGAGACTTATTCAGCTTGTTGAATGTCATTTAAGGTAATTTGTTAGCGAGTTTTATTTAGTTTGTTGAATGTCATTTAATGCGGTTGCAATAGGTTGGTTGGTTGCATTCAGTTTGTTGAATGTTATTTAATGCAATTTGTTAGTGAGCTTTATTCAGTATGAATGTCATTTAATGCGGTTGCAACAGGTTAATTGACCTTGCTTAAGATCCAACGACCAACTATACATTAAATGACGTGCAACAAACTGAATATTGATTGTTGAATTTGCTCGAAAAAGAATTAGTTATTGATGTCAGACAGGCCAAGTATTTGTTGGTAAAAGAATCACAGGCCTGTCATCGCCTAGTCATTACCATAAGTGTCGTCACAAAGAGATGCCTCCAAATTGCATTAGTTTTGAAAACAAGATCTGCCACGAGTTAATGTTGGTAAAGAAGCTATCTATTCACGTTGCTATTAAAGCTAAAGCTAGCCTGTTCAACACAAAGCAAAAAATTTAAAATGGCGAAACCCTGAGACAGCAATAAATTTTAAAATGGAAAGAACGAGAGATCTTGGCATCACGAATCAATCGCCAGCCAACTATCACGAAGCCATGAGACAGCAGTAATAAGTGTAACGAAATCTTGATAAAAAAAAATGCTACTCCCATCGCTTGTTCGAACGTTTCTTTTCAGTGACTTAGTTACATGTATGATCAAAGAAACATGGGATCTTTATAGAGTTATGACACCAAGCAAGAAAATGACAGCTCTACCTCCAGATTCTTATCAAGCCAAATATTTCAAATTTCATTTAGTTAACAGTTATATAATTGCATTAACCTAGCATAATTTTAGTAATTAATAAGATTCAATACTGAAAAAATACTTAATAAAAATATCTAGTAAAAATAAAATATGGAAGTAGCTTGCTTATATATAATATTTTTAATCAAATATTTACAAATATACCATAAATATACATAAATATTTATATAATAAAATTTAAAGAATATTTACAAAACAAAAATACAAATCCTCGACAACTTCAAATATGGAAGTGTGAAAGTCTACAACTACTTATTAATAGTTATTTTAATAAAAAAATATAAATTGAATGGTATTTATGTTTTATAATGTTTAAATAATTAAAGTTTGTTTTTCTTTTTTAAATTGGTTTTCAACATTTAATTGTCCACTAATAATCCGTATTTGTATTTCACCTACACCAAATATTCCACCTACACTGAATATTCCATGAATTGAATTTGTTCTGAATTGATCCATCAATATTTGCATGTGTAATTGGTCTCATTCAAATTTTTTATTTGAGGAAAACATTCATTTTTATAAGATCTATCTCTCCTTTTGAGATTTGATAATAAAATGGACATTTTCTTTCAAAACAAAACATGAAAGTTATAAATAATAAAAATAAAAATAAAGATAAAGATTAAAAAAAATATAAAAATAACTTACATATTTGTTTTTATTTATTTTTGTAAGATTATCTTTTTAAATTATTGAGTCCGAAGAGGCGTATTTTACAGCCTAGTAGGAGGGAGATGTGTAACTTCTTATGTGCTCATCTTATAAATGACATTTGCATTTTATAAAAAATAATAAAATATTATAAAAAAATAACATGTGGGCTCATATCAAATTTAAAAAATTTGAAACGACATATATATAAAACTACATAAATGAGAGAAATTAAAACCATAAACATTGCATTACACACTTCGTCAACATTTGAGTTTGCACTTCTAAGAGTTTTGATGCCTCAGGGTACTTGGTAAATCCCCTTATATATATATATATATATAATTCAAAACATAAACATGAAAACATAAAAAGTTCATTTTAAAATAATATCCAGCAGTATGACAATGTAATGTCCCTAAAAACAGTAAAATTAAAAAAAAAATCTATTATTGTAATAAACTGGATAAGAAATGATGAAAATAATTAAACTTCAGCATTGCTAAGAATGTGCTACACCGATGCTTCTTTTGCGACATTTAATAGAGTCTCAGTTTCATAAGTGTCATGGCTTTATTGGTTGTGAATCCTACAACTTTGCGGAAGCGTTGTAATGAATAGAAGTGTAAATCTGTCACAAGGGTACAAATGTTTAGAGGATAATAATGCAAATATCTTTCTTACAGTTTTAAGAGTTTGTGTGCATGTTTATTAAAGTCTCACTGATAATTCAGGTGTGATGGACCTTTATTGGTGGCGGTTGAGGCCCATGGTGTGATGCTTGGTCTTTTCAAAGGGCAAGGTACCCCAGCAGGGCTGCCGAGAGGTAGGGGTAAGAAAATGGAGACTCCTGACTTACTTAGCGAGTTCGCTAATGCATCCACTTTGTACTTGGTTTGTCGGTGCACTTACGGAGGTGTCTACCTATGGTGTTCATTTCGCAAGTCCAACACTTATTTAAAACTAAAGTTTGTAACGTTTGGAGGTTGTCACCTTGAAATGATTTGTTGGAAATTAAAGTCCTTATTGAGCTTTCAAAACATGTTGACCTTGCAATTACTTGTTGGCCTTATACACTACTTGGGGTCTTTGTATCACACCTTGCATTTTCAATTACTTCATTGATTGTGAATGACTCTGCTACTATAAAGATCACAACTAGTATCGAAATATTTGGGGTTGGTAGTGGCATTTAATGCAACTCTACGATAGCACATGGCCAATGTTGCCAGCTAAGCTAAGGGTTTCTTCTTGGTTTCTACACCATCGAGGGTTTCAATTTCATAGTTCGTTTGCCTCTGTCTGTGTGTTGGATGTGTTTGAGGGTTTTTTGTTCTGACCTGAGCTTGGCTCATGGTCAGCACACCACAAGGGTTTCATATGCAGAGATGGTGACAGGTAAACATGAAGGTAATATCATCCTTGTTTTTCTTGCTAATTTAAATTGATAGAAATGATAATAAAGTCAGGTTTCTGACTGGTATGTTTAACTTGCTTGACTGGTAATTTGTTTGGCCCTCTCCATCTACGTGGTTACTAGTTGATGGCCAAGACTAGACTTGGAGGAGTTGCAAATAATAAGTTCAGAGTCCACCATTACTTATCTCCTCCTCTCAACTATGTGGAGTGTTACTGTTTGGTTTTGCTAAGAGGAACCTCGTGATCTTAATTGGGTTCACTGCGACAAGATTTGAGTTCCTAGAAGTCGTCGTTGGATGGACTATTGCAACAATTGTATCTATTGAATTTTACAGGCCCTAGAGGCTCTTAGTGGGAGGTTTTGGCCATTCGGCTCAATGTCTGAATTTTGTTGAAGCCTATTGATAATAACAATGCCCAATATGAACTAGGGTTTGCATTCGAGACCTATGTCTGCGTATTTAGTTTGAATGGGCCCTGGGATGGCCTTTCTGTATAAGTTTGTAAATGTTTGGCACCCTATGTAGTCTACGCGTTATAAACTTTGACCCGTTAGGGAGATACATACAGCTAACTAGTCTTTGCGTTTGCTTTATGTGAAATACTGGTTTGAGAGTCTAGATTCTTCATGTGGCTATCGTGGCTCCATCTATTCAATGGGAAATGATGTCTGTATCTAAGGTTTTCGAAATGTGTTGGCTTGCTAACATGAATGTTTGATAGGATGAAACGTAACCTTGAAGCTAAGTTTATAAATCTGAAATGTTACTATTGTTACTGAGGCTTGATTCGTGCTGCTGTGTTACTGATGTTTGCAATGGTTAAAAACAATAAGGGTTTCAATTGAATGAATGCTAGAGGGATGCGATCGTGTAACCTGCGGGTGCATATAATGCTTATCTATGGTTTAATGCATAATGTTTGGTTTGAAAAGTGTTGGGTGAAACCTTCTGCGTTTTAGTAGGAGTCGTAGCCCTAGCTAATGTTTCGTTTGGCCTTTGAGAGAGCATGGGTTGCTGTGTTAATGCTATACTATGGCATCTATTAAGATAGTAGAGTCAATGGTACAGTCGTGGGTGGGGTTTGATCTCTTGACCCGTAGGTTGATACGTTTAAAGATTATGTATACTGTGGACTGCTGATCCTTGAAATAATAATCGTTGGGTTTTTAAAAAGTTTAGGTTGTAAAATAAAAATGCATGAGTCTATGTTTGTAAATCATAATTCCTTGAATATGCCTGATGCGTTATTTCTTTGCAATGAGTTGGCTGTTGGTGAAAATCGTGTAGTTGTTAATAATGTGGAAAATGTACTTAGTTTTTAAAGAACAAAAAGAAATAGTAAATGCTGATGTGGTCTCTTCCATCATTCGATGTGTATGGTGACTAGGATATTTGGTGTTTGACTTGCTACTGTTATTATTTCTATTTAATGATTCTCAAGCATAAAAAGAATGACAATGAATGATTTAAAAGAGACCATAAGTAATCCCTGCATTATGAATCAGTAAGACGAATCAGACAGAAGGCATAAGTAAAAACGATATAATAACCCTAACTTGGAAGTTAATATGGGAAAACAAAGGGAAGTCTCCCGAAATTCAGAGTAGGGTTCATAAGTTTGCTTATGGGGTGTTGTCTAGCACATGCTAGCTTTCCTAGACCTGCTAGACCCTCCACTGATTTCTGGGTAGAACATCTGAGTTGATAATGTTTGTGATGAGAACAATGCTGACGTATCAATTCTAATATAAAAGCCTAGGTTTACTATAACTGAAAAATGGAAACAATTACTACTGCATACCTAGCTGCTTGGGCACTTGATCCTTTCCTGTAGAAGTGTGACTGCTTGGCACTTGATCCCTTCCTGTAGAAACTTGCACACTCAACAATAATTAATGCAGAACCTGTTGTATTTAGCTAACCTGTTAGGATGATTTCCTTAGCTGGATGACTTTGGGTCTACCATGTTCCTCCCAACCATGATCCTACAACCGTTCCTGGTTCTGTATGGATCCCCTCGAGTTGGATTCCAACATGCAAAAGAGATAGAGGACCTAGGGTTACTGCTGGTTCAGTTTCTTGGAGCAAAAGTTTTTCCTTTAGTTACCATCAGAGAATGATAATGAAAAGATAGATGATCCCCAAAACTTGGGATCTGCCCTCTTTAAGTAGGGGAGTTGTAATACCCCATTTTGACCCTTAGGATATATTAGCTTTTAATGTAAATATTGAATACATGTGATGTATGTTTTCCTAGCGTGGAGCTCAAGTCCAAGGCCCCGCTAGTGGAAGCTCGAATTTTATTTAAAGGCAATTATTAGACATTACGTTACCCATGTGCTATTTAGCCATGGAACATTGTAAAAATGATGTAAATAAACATCATGCAATAAAATGCCAAAACTGGCTATGGAGGCAACGAATGAGAAGGGACTATGTGTATCCACTAGGGAGTGGTGAGGGGGCTGTGGGATTGAACCATAGGCTGCCATATGTCACCTTGAGAACCCATTTGACTTTCCTTAATGACATTTATTTTTTTTGTAAGGAAGTAGTTGAAGATTTCAGTCCATGGCTTCAATGGAGCATGGGCAGCCCATAAATTCGTATGGCAGAGTATGGGATTTGTTTTCTTGTACCACAAGTCACTCTACCTCATGGGGATTGCTTCTTCCTCATTCCCATCCCATTGTGAAAGAACCCAGCATCAATTTTCATCCAAAAAAATGAATTCCCAGCAGGGAGAAAATCTAGAAATCGCAACTGTGAAAGAATCCACGTTTTGAAGAGCCATAAACGCCCAGAATTGGTATTTGATAGTGAAATCCAATGGGGGATCCATAGGTATGAACCTTGGGGTGAATTTGAGAGCATTATCTACCTCGAAATCCATTGGAAAACCCAGTTTTTATAGCCAAGAAATCCAATGATGGGATTGAGTTATTTGTTGACAAAAATGGGAGAAAATCCAAGTGTGGATGTTTGAACAGAGGATTGGATTGCTTGAGTTTAGCTTGAGATGTCTGTAGCTCTGTGGTTGAGCTCACTAGCTTAGCATCCTCATCCTTTCCTTATTGCATGATTGATAAACCCAGCTGTGTGCTGGCTTAGCATGACCATTTGAGTGAATCCATGGTTGTGAGTGAGCCTGTCTAGTTCCTCCTTACTGGATACACAGCCCAACTCGGGGGTGATCTCTCAGCTGAAAGAATACAGGCTGGACAGAGATCTATGGTTGGGTGGAATGTTTCTCTCACATAGCCAGTTGTTTCGACGTTTGCATTTCAAGATAAGTATTCTTTCTGGATTAATTTATATGCATTCTCTGTTCTGCAATGTGTTAACTCTGAATGTAATTGTTCATGTTGATGAGATGAAATGAATATCTTAATATGGTTGACATGAAGCTTGTGCATAGCATGAGGACGAGACTGAATTCTCTGCATGTTGATTCATCATCTGCCTGGGTCAAATAAGTTGATGCATTACTCTTTGTCTGTGTGCAATTGTGTTTATTTCCACTGTGTTTATGTTGATTATGTATTCGCACATAGAAGTTTTTAATTGTTATCAATTTATTACTAATGACTAGGGCTGAGATTGCCAATAAGCCCGGTATGTCAGTCATGTTTCCCTCCCTTGCACCGGATTGATGGAAGGGGACATGACAGAGTGGTATCAAAGCCCAGCTTGTAGCACTGGGGCTACTTGGGCCAAACTCTGAATTATAGGCAAGTGATAGAATATTTTAACACAGTATTGGTGAAGTTGGGGCGTCATTTTTTATTGGAATAATGGCAGGGTCATATTTCTCAGGTGTGGAAGAGGATCACACAGGTGCATAGATCTCTCCAAGATCTTTCCAACGGTACCAGACTCGTCCCATTTGGTTAAGGGACGAAGGAGTTATGGACCCCGGAAGTTGCAGGGCCGGAAGCGTTCCAGGGTTGCGGATGTCGGGTTTCGGGTTTCGGGAAAGCGCATTTTCAAAATTTGCATTTGGATTTTTGAAATCCCGAACCCGCAATTTCGGGTTTCGACATGTTGGATTTCGGGTTTCGGGAACGCGAATTTTCAAAATTTGCGTTTGGAATCCCGAAATCCCAAACCCGCAATTTTTTTCTTTTTTTTTCGGCTTTCGGAATGTCGGGTTTCGGGTTGCGGGAATGCAAAGTTTCGAACTTGCGCGTTCTGGTTTCCGCAATCTTGAACCCGCAATTTCGGGTGTCGGGTTTCGGGTTGCGGGTTTGCGGGATAGTTATGTTCAGTGACTGCAACTTGACTCCCCGAACCCGCAATTTCGGGTGTCGGGTTTCGGGTTGTGGGTTGCGGGATGGTTATGTTCCGTGACCGCAACTTGACTTCCCAAACCCGCAGTTTCGGGTTTCGGGTTGCAGCCTATGTGTGTCGGGATATTAAAAAAAAAGCCCGAAAATTGATTTTTGGATAACAGGAGAATGCAAGGTCAGAATTTGATGAGTTCAGTGGCATTTTGAGGCCATCGACGGAGGCCATGAATGAACCAGTGAAGATCCTGAGCTCATTATGCTCCAATTTGGCATAATATTGAAATTATTGGTTTTTACAAATCAATGTCCCGACGCTTGGCAGAAGCTCGGATTGAACCGAAATTGATATGGGGCAGTCATGGAGCAGGTACGGTGTTAAATTTGGAGTTTTGGAGCCAAAATCCAAAGGATGTGGACTCAGGGTGTGCAAGAAGGCCAAAAAACACTATTCCGGGCCACGTTTTGGGAATTTTGAAAAGCTTGCAGTGGTTGAAAAAGACCCTATAATTCGGAATCAAGAAAATTACTGAACTCAACATTTCATATTCTTAGTAAACCAGACATATTCCGTTAGACAAAGATTTCCCAAAAATGCACTGTTTGGGAAATAGCCATTTTTTGACCCAAAATTTGGAATTTTGGAAAAATGTGAAAAGTGGAAAGTAGTCAAACCCAGAATTTTATAGAAGATGAATGATGCATCGGAGCAGAGATCCGTGAGTTGCTGCGTTTCCTTGTTATATAGACTAACTTCTCCCGGTATAAAATTTTTCATGATTCTTCATGGATTTGCTTCCACGAGTGGATGAAGTTGGCATTCCAGACCAAAATACAACTGTGTAAAAATGTGTCGAGTTATTGATAAAAGTTGTCATTTTTGAAGTGATGTAGTTTCCACACCCGATGTCGGAATGGAGCATGTGGATAGGCATTGGAAATCTTATCCAGCAGGAAACAATGGTGCATGACCAGAATTTGAATGGGGTTATCATACCTCATAGTTATGCAGCACAGAAAAGTGCCAATGGTTGTTTTGAGCAAATTGTTGTCAATATGTCAATTTCTAGAATTGCATGCCTGGAAAGTAGCAAGTTAGAATATTATGCATGAGTATATGTATTGAATTGATGCTTGGTGATTAAATCATATCTAATGATTCCTTGTGTGTTTGCTAGAAGCCATGAAATTGAACCAGCTACGATGTGGAAGAGGAAATTCATGCAAAGATGAGGGATTGGAAAGGGAGAATTCCTTAACCCCTATCTTGCTAACTACATTTATATTTTATAAGCTTTATGTGCATAAAATTATGGCATGAGAATGCTGAAAATGCAAGAGATTAGATGAGTGGAATGAATATGCATGGATTGGCATATTAATAAACATTGCACAGTACATGAGTATATGTTTTGCATGCATATGACATTACATATTGGTAAAAGTAGTGAGACTTTACATATGCAATGAACCACTAATGGTAAATATTGTGGTTGATAATCACTATTGATGTTGGTTTTGGTTGTAGGACCAAAGACAACAGAAGCATGGCTAAAGATGTTGATGAAGTTGTTGCATGAAGCCAACAACCTTATGAAGAAAAGGTTAGGGTAGCAAATCCATGATCAAGAGGTTGGTGGGAGAATGCTGCAATCTGCTGTAAGAAACTAAAAAAATCAGGTAACATCAAAAGTGTAAATGGGAGCCATGCAGGTAATGGTTACTTATGATGATTGCATAAGTATTGAAAGGGATTGGGTAAGAATCCATTGAACCATATTCGATAATCATAAAATGGTATGCATTTAGAGTTGAAATGCATTCATGTGAACGCCATACTGCCATAGTGTGGTGGAGTATGAAGTGGTGAAGAAAAGAGGCCTCATACCATGTGGCTGTTTAGAAATTTAGATTGCATTCATATAAAATACATCATGCCATGTGTATGTTGGTTATGAGCTTAATAACCAAAGCAAGTGAGGAATGGTGGTCCTGATTATGGTAATGCATGTTATATGAGATAGTCATGATTAAATCATAATATGCTTGAATGCATAGTACTCATGAAACAATGCAAGGTGACATTGAGTGGATGTGCATTAAGATATTTTATAAATCTTGTAGTTAAGCATTGAATGAATGCACTTGAAAATCTTGTGTAAACATTGTAGAAGTGCATGCATGTGTGTGGATGCACATGTTGTGATGCATTGTGCGAATGCACGGTTGTGATGTGTATGATTCATTGCAATTAGATAATAGATAAATGGTGGAGTGTTGTTAATCCTGAGACCATTTCATGAGTTGCTATGAATACAGGAGAGAGATTGCATGAAGAAGGTAGAGACGTTGATGGGCTACCAGAGCACTCTGTTGGAAGGACATAATTGCATGGAATGTGAAGTAATGAGTATTCACAGTTTATTTAAATTGGGTGAACAGTGTATCCGTGTCTTGCAATTTTATTATGATAATGATGCATATATAATATATATATATGTTTCATTGCATTTCAAATGTTAACAGCTGAAGGTGTTTGAATTATTGATTGTTATAATTCTAAGATCACTTCAGTGACTGTTATAGCAATGAAAAAAGTATATGCATAGATACTCACAAGTGTTTGGCTGATTGAAGTTTCAGATTTCAGGTAGATTGTTCTAGGCATGGCAATGTGGGTAAGTCCATGATGAAGGTTGGAATCTACCATGTGCAAAAGCCAAAGGTTATGAGAAGATTCTCATGGGTGTGAAATTTAATTGATGCATGAAACAAATCTGAAAATATTCTCATTTAAGTTTATGAGAATAATGTCATGGTTGCAAATCTAATTTATGTAGGGAACAGATTTGAAAATTCGATTTAGAGCTTATGAGAAGGAATCTCATGGTTGAGAAATCTAAGTTTTGTTAGAAAGAAGAATTGTAAATCTCAGATTTGAAATTTTGCTAATAATTGCTAATGACTGTTTGGCTTATGTAAAATTGTGTCAGGAGGACATGTTGTAGGTGGATGTCCATGTATGGTAGCAAACATAAATCCATAATGGACAGAAAGGTGCCACTTACAAGAGCCAAGCAATATGAGGATAGCCTCATGGCTAAGAAAATCAATTTATCTAATAGGCAGAATTGTAAATTCATGTTGAATTAATTATTAATGCTATTGATTGGTTATGGAACAATCAGATTTGAATTTTATTGACAAATGTTACTAAATGTTTGGCTATTTGATGAGTGTGCTAGGAAGACACATTGCAGTAAGACCATGAGAGAGGGCCTGCAGAAGCCAAACTTCATGGGAAAGATCCCATACATTGGAAATGGATTTCGGGTGAAACGCCATTAGATATTTTGATAATGTTCCATCTGCACTGCATGATTGGTAAACAATATGAGTGAGATGATAAAGATTATGTCAGTAAGACATATGAGAGTTATGTAACATCAAAAGGAGTTGGGATGGAAAACCGAGGGACTGTCCACTCAGAGAAGGGAGCCCCCATTCCTCATTAATGAAGAATACTACATCTGCAAATGAATAAATGTTCTGTAAACACTGACTGATATATATATATATATATATGTGTGTGTGTGTGTGTGTGTGTGTGTGTGTGTGTGTGTGTGCAAGTTTAGTTGTTAGAATTACTATGCAAAGCATATTCTATTTATGTATATTATTCAGACTACTTGAAGTATGATTAGGACCTGCATAGCTCACTTCAGTGAGGAGTGCACACCTTTCTGGTGCTGAATTATGTTAGGGATGCCAATATTGATGACGCCCTATGGGAATGGACGCATTCCTGGTGTTTCAATACTTGATAGTGAATGCTATGAATTATGGTTATAATTTTAGAATAACAACGCTGACAAGTTTGCCTATACTACTTGTGTTGTCACCTTAAACAGATGCAATTTGGTGCTACACACTAAATGAATAAAGTAAAAGGTTATTGCGAGGGGTTGTGGTGGAAGGGTTAATGTGTATGAAAGGATGTTGTGGAGGTCGTGGGAATTTGGATGAAGGGTTGTGAAGGTGTTGTTGAAAGGGCTGTTATATGCCTATGGCTCCATAGTAGAGTCTTGATCTAGAAATGGTCGTAGTGAAGTTTCCTTCCAATTCGGCGTGAAGGTGTACTGGTTGGACAGTAATTATTTGATGTTTTGGAGTAGCCTGCGTGCTGGCCAAAAATCTCAGTCTGCAGGAGGATCCCAAGGCTTATAAAGTAAAAGCAGGACCCTGTGGACCAGAGAAGAAATGTCCAATACAGATAAGCATTCAATTTCATTCATGTCTTATTTGGAATAATGAAGGTTTCAAGTATAAGCCCTCTAATAGTTAAGCTGATGCACTATTGTTTCTTTGCTGGAAATCTTGGTCAATGCCGGAAGCAAGGACCCAGAAAGAATTAAAAGTGCTTGGTAAATCCAAAGAGTAACTGGTTGGGTGCTACAAATGCTTGGTAAACCTAGTCGGCGTGAAGGTGTACTGGTTGGGCATTAACTACTTGAATGTTATGGAGCAGTCGGCGTGCTCACCAAACATTCCTCAAATATTTGACAATTCCCAATCGGAGTACTGACTTAGCATATTGCTAAATGAGATGTCTGATAAAACCAGTCGGCGTACTGACTTAGCATTGCCTATGCGAATGGTTAAGGAGTAGCCTATGCGCTAGCCCAACATTCGTTATTATATCCATAGGAAATCTAAGGCTTGTAAAGCAAAGAAGGACCCTATGGAATAAAGTGAAGACATCCAATGCATATAAGTATTTGGTTATCTTGTAATTTCTTGCTTATGAATATACATGTGTATATGATTTGGTTATGACTTCCTAAACTCTTGTTTAGAGATAAATCCTATGAAAATAAACTAAACATGCGAATTGATTCAATGTTTGAGTGTAGGTATTGTTGGAAGCAAGGACTATGAAAGTATCTTAAGGATGCATGTGGAAATGTGACTGCCTAAAAAATCTTAGCTTGAGCAGCAATGAAAGATGGTGCTAGTGGGACTGTGTGGGTCCTAGCAGCCAAGAGTTGTAGACAAATCATGTGGAGGGACCCCATGGTTGAGAGGTCTGAAATAGACCATAGACACTAAGTGTCATAGCCAAGAAGGGCAAGTCAAGCATTCACGTTGATGTGAAAGAGGCTAGGAGCATGAAAACCACAGTGGTGGTGTGGGTTCCAGAATGGAACAAGGCTAAGAGGAGAAAACTCTTACTGCTCTCTCTTTCCTTTTATTCATGCATTCATAAAAACAGAAAATTGTTGAATGCATGCATGACTGAAAGTAGAGTGTGTTTATTTGCTTGAAATAAATTGTGAATGCTAAATTAATGAATTTCCTGTGAATGGATGAACGTGAAGAAATTCATGTGTATGCTGGGCAAGCATGAAAAGTGTGGAGGTCTCATGAATAGGGCATGGGCTCTCCATGTCAATTGGGGAAAACAATTGACTGATTTTTAATATTTAGGTTATTGTTGGCCTAACAAGATTTGTAATGATGAATTTCATAGGTGGAAAATTGAATCAATTGGTTGCAGCTGTTACGAGCAAGTGTTGCTTGTGAGAAAAGTGAGAACCAGCTATGCACAGTGACCATGGCCGTAGACAATAGGCTATTGGAATTGGCTGAAAGTCTTCTTCAAACAATTTACAAGACCCAAGAAAATCTTGGAGAACTACTCAAGCTACAAAAGCAGCAGAATGAGATGAACCACAAAGTTTTGCAGGACTCTGTTTGTCTGCAAAGACAAGTAAAAATAATTCTGGAACCAATCAACCGAGAAAAGGACAATGGATCAATGATGAGGCATTCATCAAATCGGTCCATTAAGAAACGTTCCTGGCATGAAGAATCAAAGGAGATTGAGCAGGTAAAGATGAAGCAGCCAGTGAAATGTTGGAAATGTGGAGGACATCATTTCCTTCGCAACTACCCAACAAGGGAACCTCAAGAGGGTAGCAGTCATAAATTTTTTAGACTTGTGGATGAGCTGAAAGATCAGAACCAGCAGGAGAAGCTCATGGAATTCAAAGGACTTGGTCCTGAAAGTTCAAAGTAAAGGATAGAATGCAGGGCAGACCTGCAAAGTTTTTGAAATTTTGGCCATGTGTAAATTGTATATGTATTCCTAAGTCTTGGAACACTGAGGATGGTGTTATTCTAAGGGGGAGGGGATTGTAATACCCCATTTCGACCCTTAGGATATATTATCTTTTAATGTAAATATTGAATATATGTGATGTATGTTTTCCTAGCGTGGAGCTCAAGGCCAAGGCCCCGCTAATGGAAGCCCGAATTTTAATTAAAGGCAAGTATTAGACATTACGTTACCCATGTGCTATTTAGCCATGGAACATTGTAAAAATGATGTAAATAAACATCATACAATAAAATACCAAAATTGGCTATGGAGGCAACGAATGAGAAGAGGCCATGTGTATCCACTAGGGAGTGCTGAGAAGGCTATGGGATTGAACCATAGGCTGCCATATGTTACCTTCGGAACCCATTTGACTTTCCTTGATGACATTTATTTCTGTTGTAAGGAAGTAGTTGAATATTTCAGTCCATGGCTTCAATGGAGCCTGGGCAACCCAGAAATTCGTATGGCAGAGTATGGGATTTGTTTTCTTGTAGCACAAGTCACTCTACCTCATGGGGATTGCTTCTTCCTCATTCTCATCCCATTGTGAAAGAACCCAGCATCAATTTTCATTCAAAAAAATGAATTCCCAACAAGGAGAAAAACCAGAAATCACAACTGTGAAAGAACCCATGTTTTGAAGAGCCATAAATGCCCAGAATTGGTATTTGATAGTGAAATCCAATGGGGGATCCATAGGTATGAACCTTGGGGTGAATTTGAGAGCATTAGCTACCCCGGAATCCATTGGAAAACCCATCTTTTATAGCCCAAAAATCCAGTGATGAGATTGAGTTATTTGTTGACATAAATGGGAGAAAATCCAAGTGTGGATGTTTGAACAGAAGATTAGATTGCTTGAGTTTAGATTGAGATGTATGTAGCTCTGTGGTTGAGTTCACTGGCTTAGCATCCTCATCCTTTCCTTATTGCATGCTTGATAAACCCAGTTGTGTGCTGGCTTAGCATGACCGTTTGAGTGAATCCATGGCTGTGAGTGAGCCTGTCTAGTTCCTCCTTAGTGGATACACAGCCCAGCTCGGGGGTGATCTCTCAACTAAAAGAATACAGGCTGGACAGAGATCTATGGTTGGGTGGAACGTTGCTCTCACATAGCCAGTTGTTTGCATGTTTGCATTTCAAGATAAGTATTCTTTGTGGATTAATTTATATGCATTCTGTGTTCTGTAATGTGTTAACTCTGAATATAATTGTTCATGTTGATGAAATGAAATGAATATCTTAATATGGTGGATATGAAGATTGTGCATAGCATGAGGACGAGACTGAATTCTTTGCATGTTGATTCATCATCTGCCTGGGTCAAATAAGCTGATGCATTACTCTTTGTCTGTGTGCAATTGTGTTTATTTCCGCTATGTTTATGTTGATTATGTATTCGCACACATAAGTTTTTAATTGTTATCAATTTATTACTAATGACTGGGGCTAAGATTGCCAATAAGCCTGGTATGTCAGTCATGTTTCCCTCCCTTGCACCGGATTGATGGAAGGGGATGTGACAGTAGTCTTTAATTATTGCTTTATCTTTAAGTTTTGAATACTATGAAGATATCGACTTCATAACATTTTTGTTTTGCAGGGATATTGTATTATAAAGTTTATAAAAGAATGACACAGAATTTATGAAGAGAATGTAAGAGATTATTTTAAAGAGATCGATTATTTCTGGGGTGGCGATGGTGGGAAAGTCCTCTTCTATGAATAGGTCTTTCATTTTCTTTGGCTCATTTGGGAAATTTGATGGGGCATCTATTTCATGGGAAGGCTACCTATTTTGAGGATGTTGTTCGGGAGGCGGGCAGAATTGCCATTTACCAATGATGGCGTTTATGCTTTTGTGGGTGACTCCCGGCCTAATAGATCAGGTTAGGTATGCAAGGACCTGGTCTCGCTGATGTTGCTTGTCTCTGTGTGGGAAGATCAAGGAATAGGGTAGTGTCTGAGTTTCTGAGGTTCAGACATTGAAGGTTCTTCATTATCGTCGCAATAGACCATGGTGTTTACTGATCATGGTGTTTATTCTTTGTTGGTGACTCCTGGCCTGATAGTTCAGTTTAGATTTGCAAGGACCTGGTCTCGTTGATGTTGCTTGTCTCTGTGTGAGAAAGATCAAGGAATTCGGTGGTGTCTGATTTTGTGAGGTTCAGACATTGATGGTTCTTCAATGGCATCGCATCAGACCATGACTCCTGGCCTGATTTTCTTTTTTTGGTTTTTTTCCTTATAGTTGGGGTTATCGTTATTGCTTGTCTTGGACTAGGTCATCTTCCTTTCTATCTGCCACCATTTCTATCTTCCTGGTGACAACATATTATGGTTTGATTGTTGTTCGTTCTTCTCTTCTGCTCAGGTTGGAGCTTATGTATTTAACTTTCTGGTTTGGATAGTAGGCTGATTTTTCTTTGGACTGGTTCCATTTTTTGTATATTTCCATATACTCTAATATAAAGTATAGTTTTTTTGCATTGTGAAAAAAAAGATATCGATTATAACAAAATTACCACGCATCCTTTGAAATCAATCCAACCAACAATTTCATAGTAAGCTTCCACACATCATTCGAGATTTTACACACAATGTCAGGAAACAATCAAATTTTAGAGTTAAAGCTTGATATCTCTTTTTGTTATCCATGTCATTATGAAAGTAGAGAGTATCTTTGTCATTTTGATTCAGCTATTCACCAGAAAATGATTTTGTCAAGATTCATTCCACCAATCTACAAAGTAGACAACGTGTTCACTAATTCGCCAGAATATCATTGGACTATTAAATATTAGGATCTGCCACCAATATCATTCAACTGAAAACTTAGGATCTGCCACCAATATCATTCAACTGAAAACTTGTCTCCAAATCTCAATGAAGTGAGATCGGATCGCATAGATTTTGAAGGGATAGCAATGAGTAGAATTTTAGTCACCCCCTCAATTTTTTGATATAAGAAAAGAGGTTTTATTACATCGATAAGTGTTTATCTTTTAGAATTTGGGGTGGACTATCATTTATGTTTTTCATAGATTGAAGGAGGATGGTACAAGTGTATTGTCGACTCTCTCCAAGTTAATTTTATGGAAGAAGTTCAAAATTAGAAATAAACAATATATATATATATATAATAACTTGTAGCTAATGTATGGATAACTTGTAACTTATGCATGGATAACACTAAGTGATAGACAACTCATTTAACTAAAAAGGGTAATAGGTAATTGAGACATGAAAAACATGTGATTACAACTAAGCATGGAGAACAAGTAACAAATAACATTTTCATGGCACTTAACTTGTAACCTATCAATGTTGACCACCACAAATTAAGTGTGCTAGTATATATGTTTTGCAATCTTAATAAAAAATAGTAATATAAAATAACAATAACTTTAAAAAATAACATTTCATAATGCTCTAACTTGATGATAGTAGTGGTGGTTTTTAACGTTGATGACTAAGCATTTTAAATACTTTATAATTATATTGAGCTACAAGGTTATAAATGTTATTATAGTAACAAATATATTGAAATTGATATCTAATGTGAGTGTATTAAGGACAATCTTAGACAAAGTGTTTTTCATCCTCAACCTTATTAGTTTGACAAAAATAAATTCTATATACCCATGATGTTTTAGGAATTATCCAAAACCATAAATTTATATATTAATAAAAAAAAATTATATCCTAAATAACTATTAAATCTTTTGTTAACTTAATTAATTATATAAAATCTAAAATTAATAATTAAAAAAAATTAATATCTTTATTTCTTATATTCATGCATTGTAAAAACACTTTCGTAGAAACTTCTAAATAACGATACAGACTCAAAACTTCTTGTCAGAATTCACTCTTACCAAACCTCAAACTCAAATGAAACATAACTCTAATATCACTCACAAGGCATCAATACTACAGTACTTACTAAATATAAGTTTAAATCTTATTCTAATAAATTATAATTTTAATTGTTATTCTAATAAATTATAATTTTAAATCTCATTCTAATAAATTATAATTTTAAATTTTATTCTAATTCTAGTTTCAATATTTATAATTTTTTTTATTACATCGATAAGTGTATATATTTTAGAATTTGGGGCAGATTACCATCTATGTTTTCCTAGATTGGAGGAGGATGGGATAAGTGTAGTCCACATTGATTTTGATTTTATGGTCATCATTCCAAATTAGAAATAAAAAAAATTATATATATAAGAAAAGAAAAATAATGACATTTTTAACTTGTGACCTATCAGTGTTCACTAGCCACAAATTAAGTGGTCCTGCTAGTATCTTAAAATTTGGACTGGAGTATCATCTATGCTTTTTCTAGATTGAAGGAGGATGGGGAGAAATCCTTAAAAGCAATTGGTAGTTGATGCATGGATAACTCATACCTCATACATGCATGGATAACCCATAGTGATAGACAACCCATTTAACTAATAATTAACTAAGACATAGACACGAACAAGTAACAAATAACTTGTCCATAGCACTTAACTTGTCACCTATCTTCAACAACCACACGTTAAGTGGCTTTACTAATATCTATATACATTAAAGAATTACAGAAAATCTATAGTTAAAGATAGCAGCAGACGATCAGTTCAGAGACATAAATTTCTCATTAAAGCCGATCACAATGTGAGTGGTACATGATAATCAGAGCCTTTGATGAATGCAGCACAATAAGCGGCTCCAGCCGGCCGATAATAATAAATAGCATATTAGTACAGTGATTCAAATGCAAGGCGGACACGGTTGAAAAGCAATGAAAAAGTGAAAGCAACAGTTTTTACATGAGGCAGGTACTAATAAAGTCTCTCTCAAATCAAAACAATTATAGAAACAAGTACAATTTAGAGGATGGTTTTCTGAATTTCATTCCATTCTTGAAAGACCGGCATCTCAACATGTCTTGGAGCTTCAACTCAAATAAAACCGAATAATAAACAGCAATGCAGAACAATAAGCGCTCCCCGCAGGCCGATAATAATAGATAGCAATAACTCTAAAGCAATTCAAACGCGAGGCCGTAAAAAAACCATGAAAAAAGTAAAAGCAATTGTTTTGCGAATTTAACAGCGTCCACGTTATTCTCTCTTCGAACAATTATAGAAACAAGTACAATGCAAGACTTGGTTTTGTGAATTTCACAGCATCCACGTTATTCTGCAATTCTTGGAAGACCAACATGTCAAAATTTGTAGAGCTTCCAACTCAAACAAAGCTGGCGATAGAAGATCATTAACCACTCTCGCTTTAATTATGGAGTTAAATATCCAGAAGAAACTATTGTCGATAGAGGGTTATGTGATTAAAAGTGTCCCCGAGTTTAGTGAGTACATTCATGAGATGTACTCGAGGTGCCCTGGGTGGGAACCATCCACGTGAGATGCGTTAAGAACCATTTCCTCGGTTTTAAAAGCAGGTAAAAAGTATTTTTCAATCCCTCGTCTTTACTTTTTTTTTTAGAATTAAAGGAATCTACTTTAAAATTGTGTAGCTGGAACGTTTTGGTAAAGGACAAGAGTACTGTCTAGATTGATTTTATAATAGTAGTTCCAAATTAGAAATAAACAATTATAAAAAATAATTGATATCTATGCATGGATAACTAACTATGCATAAATAACTCCTAGCTTATGCATAAATAAAGATAGAGTGACACTTAACTTGTGACTTATTAATATTCACCTGCCACAAGTTAAATAGCTGTACTAGTAACATATGAATTAGATATATTAACATAAACTTGATTTCACTCATATCCACTTGTGGATTTTGAAGTTGGATCACTTTCTCAAATTTAACCATAAAATCACATAACGGGGTTTTAAGTTATGGCTACTCAATTCAATTTTGATTACTGAGTGACTACGGCCAGCCAGGAGAAAGGCCTTGCATTTGAATATCCATGTTTCTGAGTTGCTACTCCTTTGACATTTGACATTTTTCGTTGAAATGGGTGTACTGATTTTAAATTTTAAATTTTAATATTTATTTAAATAAACAAAATAATATTATGATTTTTATGATAATTTTATAAAAATTATGACAATTGTGGAATCTTCAATTATATATTATGTATGGATAATTCTTAGCTAATCAATAAATAATCAACTGTTTAGGATAGATAACTAGAAAAATGAGATAGATAAAATTATATATATATAATAACTAATTATGTATAAATGCATGAATAACTGATAAATGATGAATGAATAAAAAACAATTAGTAGCAAATAATACTTTCTGCGTTTTTCATCTACAAATAATGCAAATGTGCTACTTATAGCTGCGTTTTTCATCTACAAATAATGCAAATGTGCTACTTATAGCTGAAAATCAAGACCATAACGATAAGGAAAAGGATGCCAACTCCTTTACAACCATTCTGGTGACTATAGATGGGGAGAATTGCGCCCTCAGGAATTTCTACAGAAATTCGGTGCGTATATTAAATGCATACCATTAAGAAATTCGATGACAATGTGCGTAAATTAAATGCATACCATCAAAATAGTGTAGTATCTACTGTGAGTAGTACATGAGAAGGAATGCAGCTCAATAAGTGCCACAATCGTCTAAAGCAATTCAGATGCAATGAGTAGTACATGATAACGAATGCAGCTCAATAAGTGGCACAATCCTCTAAAGCAATTCAGATGCAATTGACATGCCAGGGTTTAAAAGCAATGAAAAAATGAAAGCAGTAATATTTATTTAACAATTGTTTATGAAGGTGTAAGGGAATGGGGGCACAATGTAAGAAAGAACCGTTGGCAAGAGTTCATTATCTCCAGGTGGAGAAAGAGAGATATGGCAATATAAATACATACAGGTAGATACTGAGTGTATGTTGCCTTATCTAAATTCACCAGATGCATTTTAAGTAATGCCTCGTTCATGTAATGCGGTATTTTCCGTATCATAAATTGTGTAAGCTAATTGAATCCTTTATTTCGGCCATGGAGTTAATAAAAGGAACAACTCAAATAAAATGGACTGTTTGGAGCTAGGTTGCACAATTGTTTATGAAGGTGTAAAGTAACATGGAAAGGGGAAAATAGCATAAAGTAATGTAGATGGGATGGTAGTACCGGAACACAATATAAAATGAAAGATTGGAAATTTGATTAGGTGAAATGTTAATGAGTTATTATGGTACATTTTAATTTTAATGTGGTACATTTTAATTTTATGTTCTTAATAATATTTATGTGAAAGTACATTACAAATTATATTATTGTTTTTATATTATTGTGTTTATGAGAAATCAATATGGTGATTATAATGTAATTGAAAGTTTGTCAAATATGCATTTACAAAGATATTTATCAATGTAAAGAAAATTTTTAAAAATTGAAAACGCTAAAATTTTATTGGAGCAAGAAATTCCAAGGTTTATAATGGGTGAATTTTACCATCTGCATCCACAAGACTGATTACATCCATGAGACTCTATTATGATGGATGTTTATGACAAGGACTTGCATCTTTCTTGCTAAATTGGAGTTGACTCATTTTGGGGATGAAGGTCTTTTGGATACAAGGTATTTCAAATAATTTTTTGTTTGCTTTCAACAACAACACTTTCTTGCTAAATTGGAGACAACACACTTTGAAAATGAAGGTATTTTGAAAACAAGGTATTTCAAATCATAGTAACATAATTCAATTAGAAATTATGAACTAATTCAAATTCATTGAATATTAGTTGTAGTTGTAATAGAGATACAAATTCTTACTAATGGAAAATTAAATTTTGAAAACCAATTAAAAAAAACTTTAGTTATTTAAACACTATATAAGAGAAATACTATTCAATATCATATTTTCTTATTAAAATAATTATTAGTATTATATTTTTTCATTACCTATTTTGAAATTTAATTTATGAATATTAATTATAATCAATATAGATATTGAGATGACCATTGGTTGTAGCTTGGGTGGTTGGGAGGAATAATTGTTTCCCTCCCCACCCAGGTTCAATTCGGTTTGTAGAGAACACTTGAAAATTTTAATGTCAATAGTCTCATTAAAAAAAATTGAATATTAATAAAAAAATATGAAAAAAACAACATATTTAATTTCTAACTAATATCATAAATTTTTATTAAAGAACACCATAAGCTTTATGCTTTAATATTAATTGTAAAAATACATCAAAATTATTATAACAAGTCAACATTGTAAAAAACTTTTCTTTTTTATCTCACTTTTTGTTTCAATGGTTATCTGAAAAGTGTAGTGAAATATTTCATGTTGAAATTTGTTTCAAGGTCCATATCAAAGTTCATTTAATGATTCTTAAGATTGTTATCATAGTGAAATCTCTCAACTTTCATATCAAAGTCTTGATGTGAATTTATCTTAAAAATTATCTTAAGAAGCAACTTAAAATATGTTTAAAGATGCTCAAGGTTTCTCTTAGAATTATTCAATGTTTTAATGCTCATGTCACGCCTTTTTTATAGATTCATCTATGAAATTATTCCAAGATCCATCTCATAATATGTCTGGAGATGCTAATGAATGGTTTTAGAATTTATTTTCTCGAAGTTTATCTCAACATTGTATTGTAGATTCACTTCATATATTATTTCAAGAACAATCTCAAAAACCATTTGAAGATTCTTAAGATTGGTGTCAAGTTTCATTGTATTAGCATAAATCATTTTAAAATTCGACTAAAACTGTTTAAGTTTTGTCATAGGAATCTTATCTTAGAGTTCATCTCATAATTCTCATATTCATCTCAGAATTTGTTTCAAGGTCCATCTTATAATTCATATCAAATTGCAAATGGTCACTTATGTGGATGGTTCCCTATGCTCTAAGCTCGGTCATAACTACATATAAGTGCAAGATCTAACATTGTCACAAACCCAAATTTGTGAGTTAGTAATTCAGTGAATTTTAAAAAATTTAGTAAAACTCAAGATCTTTGCATCGATAAAAGATGATTAATTAAATATAATTATCATTATTAAAACCTTGCTTGTCGACACAAAGGTCTTCTATACTTACACAAGTCAACCTAACTATCATTTTACAAAATATCTATACAACTCTTGGTATCTCTTTTGGAAAAACTATACACGATTCTTATTGAACTCCAAAGACTTCCTAAGGATAAGATATGATATAAACTACTTCTCTTTATTTAATCTTAAGTGTCATACATTCCCTTGAATAGTATTTTAGGACTAAAAATTAACAAAGAAGATTATCACTCTACTTTTATGGATTTGCATCCACTATAAAATATTTTATTCTATAAGCATCACTATATTACTATAAAATTTTATCATTTGTCCCACATTAACTCTTATATACCTAACCAATTCCTTCTATATTTCTTATACAATTATAAGTAAAAGGAAACAATACATTGTACACCATACTTTCCCATAGTCAAGCAAATTGATAACATAAAAAATACTCTATCTAACATATTCATCTTAGTTCACATTCGAATATTACTAACTTGAATGTATTCACTCATCATATAGATTACCAATATCAAGGAAAAATAAATCACATAAGACGCATCCAAAAGAGAGGATGAAATATACATATAAACTTTCAATATATATATATATATATATGAACAAGCAATCCACAAAGTACACATATAAACAAGATACCAAAGATAACGTGGTTCACCCAACCTAGGGCTACATCCACAAAAGTTGTCATATATTGCATTATTTATCCAATACAAAGGATTTAAATTCTGCAACACAGTTGCTGTCGTATTTTCTTCCACTTTCTCATAGACACTCTCATCGAGAGTATTTCTCAGATATTTCAACGCTAATCTCTTTTTATAACAGGGATCTATAACTATCAACAGAGTTCTTTTAAACATTCATGCTAATGTCATTATAATTAAATAGATCTACGATAACATAACAAAGAGATTTTCTGAGTTTGCATTCTTTAAAAGATTCTTCCTCTGTTTATCACGACAAAAAGTCAACAACTGAGTTTGCACTTCACTAAGATCGTCCAGAGGTCGTGGTTGCACATACTATATACAAAGGTAGGGAAAACATATAACCTATACATAGGAATAATCCCAAAGGCTATGGCAGTATACATATAAGTATAAGTAAATCCCCTCAGGAATAAAACCAACTCTGTGGCAGCGTAACCAAAGAATACTATGGCATAATATATATACTCGGAATTCCAACATAGATCTATTCCTAGTAGTTTAGCTAATTACAACAGCTGATATTTAAGGACTTGACAGAGCTCGATGTTACAGTTCCTAAGTTAACCTTGACAACATAGTTTTTAAGGGTTCCGTCAGAGTTTAATCTAAAGATTAACAGAACGTTATCAAAGTAGAAGTAAAGCTACTGGTTTTTAAGTTATGCATTATCCCTTTTCTAGAAATTCCCCAAACGTGAACTGCAGAGTAAAAAAAATGTAAAAATGGATCTCTCTAATTCTGCAGTAATCTCGCCACATAGGCGTTGTTCTCTTCCTACAACAACTACGAAATCAAAACCATGCACAGATATAGAAAGGTTTTGACTCAGTAAGGAGTCGAACACCAATCACCGCCAAACTTTGTTAGCATGGGCCGTAATCCAAACTAAAACAATTTTATACAAGAAGCAAAGTAGATATAGAGAACGATAAAATAATACAACGAACATCTATTTGGGAAAACGTTGATATCACTCACCAAATGCCCTTGATGCTGATATGGATATACCCTCCTTCCAGAAATTCAAATACTAGCATATAAAAATATAAACATCTAACTAAAAACAGAAAAAGTGTCCAGCTACCACCACCCGTCCCATCCCTTAACGCTAACACGACAACAATCCCCCAATGTATTTTTCCTTCGATGGAGTTAAGAATGCACACCAAAATCTGCTAACTACCTCAAATTACAGGGCGCGAAGACAACGCAAATGGAGATCGAGCTTCCAGATAGCTCTCCTTTCCCCATTTTGCACACAGCAACTGTAGCATCCCTAAATTCCATAAAATTTAGAATTTTTTCAATGTAGCATTTAACGCTTAAACTTACTGTGTGGTATTATTTTGCGTCTTGATAAAAATGAAATTATAGTTCTACATTTAAAATATTATGGATGTTTCAGCTATATCTTTATAATACTTATGTTGTTGCTTAGACAAATATCAATGTTTATAAACACTAACTGTTGTTCTTCTTTTGACAATGAAAGGGGTCCTAAAGGTACCCCAAGGCTTACTTAGCATCCATGCTAAAGCAATTGAACCTTCCTTTTCGAAGATGACACGTAAGGATGACCCATCAGATCCAGTAGTACATGTATAATGTATAATGTACTTTTAGTTAGCCTTCAAAGGTTTTGTGTAAATTTCTAAGGTACTTATAAAGTGACTCTTCTAAAGTTTATAGCTGTAAGTTATACATTACATGCGTTTCCTTGTTTAATGTTAGTAACAGAGTATCATAGCCTTAGTTTTGAATAAAAAGCGCTACAATTATTTGTCACAAGGAAAACTTGTCTTTACGTAACATAGGCTAAAAACATAACACCTTACAATCATAAATCTTGTATACTATATGCAAAATTTCTATGTAATTCCCATAGCATGAAACTATATACAAATTTCATGTAATTCTTATTATCATACAAACTATATGCAATTTGTCATATAGTTTTCCATAACATATAAACTATATGCGATGGTTTAGGCAATGGTCCTATGTACAAATTAATATAACAGGTTGTGAGCAATGTCGTGACCCTTGTAAATCCCCGAACCCGCAATTTCGGGTGTCGGGTTTCAGGTTGCGGGTTGCAGGATGGTTATGTTTCGTGACCACAACTTGACTTCCCGAACCCGCAGTTTCGGGTTGCAGGTTGCAGCCTGTGTGTGTCAAGATATTAAAAAAAAAAGCCCAAAAATTGATTTTTGGATAACAAGAGAATGCAAGGTCAGAATTTAATGAGTTCAGTGGCATACTGAGGCCATCGACGAAGGCCATGAATGAACCAGTGAAGATCTTGAGCTCATTATGCTCCAATTTGGCATAAAATTAGAATTATTGGTTTTTACAAATCAGTGTTCCGACACTTGGCAGAAGGTCAGATTGAACCGAAATTGATATGGGGAAGTCATGGAGCAAACACGGTGTTAAGTTTGGAGTTTTGGAGCCAAACTCTAAAGGATTTGGAGTTGGGGTGTGCAAGAAGGCCAAAAAGCACTATTCCGGGCCACGTTTCGGGAATTTTGAAAAGCTTGCAGTGGTTGAAAGTGACCCTATAATTCAGAATCAAGAAAATTACTTAACTCAGTATTTCATATTCTCAGTAAACCAGACATATTCTGTTAGACAAAGATTTCCCAGAAATGCACCTTTGGGAAATAACGATTTTTGGCCCAAAATTTGGAATTTTGGAAAAATGTGAAAAGTAGAAAGTAGTCAAACCCAGAATTTTATAGAAGCTGAATTGTGCATCGAACATAGATCCTCGAGTTGCTGCGTGTTCCTTGTTATATAGACTAACTTCTCCTAGTATAAAAATTTTCATGATTCTTCATAGATTTGCTTCCACGGGTGGCTGAAGTTGGCATTCCGGACCAAAATACAACTGTGTAAAAATGTGCAGAGTTATTGATCAAAGTTGTCATTTTTGAAGTGATGTAGTTTCCACACCCAATGTCATAATGGACCATGTGGATAGTCATTGGAAATCTTATCCAGCAGGGAACAATGGCGCATGACCAGAATTTGAATGAGGTTATCATACCTCATAGTTATGTAGCATACAAAAGTGCCAATGGCTGTTCTGACCAAATTGTTGTCAATATATCAATTTCTAGAATTGCATGCCTAGAAAGTAGCAAGTTAGAATATTATGCATGAGTATATGTATTGAATTGATGCTTGGTGATTAAATCATATCTAATGATTCCTTGTGTGTTTGCTAGAAGCCATGAAATCGAAACAGCTACAATGTGGAAGAGGAAGTTCATGCAAAGATGAGGGATTGGAAAGGGAGAATTCCTTAACCCATGTCTTGCTAACTGCATTTATATTTTATAAGCTTTATGTGCATAAAATTATGGCATGAGAATGCTGAAAATGCAAGAGATTAGATGAGTGGCATGAATATGCACGGATTGGCATATTAATAAACATTGCACAATACATGAGTATATGTTTTGCATGCATATGACATTACATATTGGTAAAAGTAGTGAGACTTTACATATGCAATGAACCACTAATGGTAAATATTGTGGTTGATAATCACTATTGGTGTTGGTTTTGGTTGTAGGACCAAAGACAACAGAAGCATGGCTAAAGATGTTGATGATGTTGTTGCATGAAGCCAACAACCTTATAAAGAAAAGGTTAGGGTAGAAAACCCATGATCAAGAGGTTGGTGGGAGAATGCTGCAATCTGCTGTAAGAAACTAAAAAAATCAGGTAACATCAAAAGTGTCAATGGGAGCCATGCAGGTAATGGTTACTTATGGTGATTGCATAAGTATTGAAATGGATTGGGTAAGAATCCATTGAACCATATTCGGTAATCATAAAATGGTATGCATTTAGAGTTGAAATGCATTCATGTGAACGCCATACTGCCATAGTGTGGTGGAGTATGAAGTGGTGAAGGAAAGATGCCCCATACCATGTGGCTATTTAGAAATTTAAATTACAATCATATAAAATACATCATGCCATGTGTATGTTGGTTATGAGCTTAATAACGAAAGCAAGTGATGAATGGTGGTCCTGATTATGGTAATGCATATTATATGAGATAGTCATGATTAAGTCATAATATGCTTGAATGCATAGTACTCATGAAACAATGCAAGGCGACATTGAGTGGATGTGCATTAAGAGATTTTATAAATCTTGTAGTTAAGCATTGAATGAATTCACTTGAAAATCTTGTGTAAACATTGTAGACATGCATGCATGTGTGTGGATGCACATGTTGTGATGCATTGTGCGAATGCACGGTTGTGATGTGTATGATTCATTGCAATTTGATAATAGATGAAATGGTAGACTATTGTTAATCCTGAGACCATTTCATGAGCTGCTATGAATGTAGGAGAGAGATTGCATGAAGAAGGTAGACACATTGATGGGGTACCAGAGCACTCTGTTGGAAGGACATAATTGCATGGAATGTGAAGTAATGAGTATTCACAATTTATTTAAATTGCGTGAACAGTGTATCCGTGTCTTGCAATTTTATTATGATAATGATGCATATATATATATATATATATATATATATATATATATATTTCATTGCATTTCAAATGTTAACAACTGAAGGTGTTTGAATTATTGATTGTTATAATTCTGAGATCACTTCAGTGACTATTATAGCAATGAAAAGACTATATGCATACATACTCACAAGTGTGTGGCTGATTGAAGTTTCATATTTTAGGTAGATTGTTCTAGGCATGGAAATGTGGGTAAGTCCATGATGAAGGCTGGAATCTACCATGTGCAAAAGCCAAAGGTTATGAGAAGATTCTCATGGGTGTGAAATTTAACTGATGCATGAAACAAATTTGAAAATATTCTCATTTAAGTTTATGAGAATAATGTCATGGTTGCAAATCTAATTTATGTAGGGAACATATTTGAAAATTCGATTTAGAGCTTATGAGAAGGAATCTTATGGTTGAGAAATCTAAGTTCTGTTAGAAAGAAGAATTGTAAATCTTAGACTTGTAAATTTTCAGATTTGAAATTTTGCTAATAATTGCTAATGACTATTTGACTTATGTAAAATTGTGTCAGGAGGACATGTTGTAGGTGGATGTCCATATATGGTAGCAAACATAAATCCATAATGGACAAAATGGTGCCACTTGCAAGAGCCAAGCAATATGAGGATAGCCTCATGGATAAGAAAATCAATTTTTGTAATAGGCAGAATTGTAAATTCACGTTGAATTAATTATTAATGCTATTGATTGGTTATGGAACAATCAGATTGGAATTTTATTGACAAATGCTACTAACTATTTGGCTATCTTATAAGTGTGCCAGGAAGACACATTGTAGTAAGACCATGACAGAGGAACTGCAGAAGCCAAACTTCATGGGAAAGATCCCATACATTGGAAATGGATTTTGGGTGAAACGCCACTGGATATTTTGATAATGTTGCATCTGCACTACATGATTGGTAAACAATATGAGTGAGATGATAAAGATTATGTCAGTGAGACATATGAGAGTTATGTAACATCAAAAGGAGTTGGGATGGCAAACCAAGGGACTGTCCACTCAGAGAAGGGAGCCCCCATTCCTCATTTATGAAGAATACTACATCTGCAAATGAATAAGTGTTCTGTAAACCCTGACTGATATATATATATATATGTGTGTGTGTGTGTGTGTGTGTGTGTGTGTGTGTGTGCAAGTTTAGTTGTTAGAATTACTATGCAGAGCATATTCTATTTATGTATATTATTCAGACTGCTTGAAGTATGATTAGGACCTGCATAGCTCACATCAGTGAGGAGTGCACACCTTTCTGGTGCTGAGTTATGTTAGGGATGCCGATATTGATTACGCCCTATGGGATTGGACGCATTCCTGGTGTTCCAATACCTGAGAGTGAATGCTATGAATTATGATTATAATTTTAGAATAACAACGCTGACAAGTTTGCCTATACTACTTGTGTTGTCACCTTAAACAGATGCAATTTAGTGCTACACACTAAATGAACAAAGTAAAAGGTTGTTGTGAGGGGTTGTGGTGGAAGGGTTAATGTGTATGAAAGGATGTGGGAATTTTGATGAAGGGTTGTGAAGGTGTTGATGAAAGGGATGTTATACGCCTATGGCTCCATAGTAGAGCCTTGACCTAGAAATGGTCATAGTGAAGTTTCCTTCCAAGTTGGCGTGAAGGTGTATTGGTTGGACAGTAATTATTTGATGTTTTGGAGTAGCCTGCGTGCTGGCCAAACATCCCAGTCCGCAGGAGGATCCCAAGGCTTATAAAGTAAAAGATGGACCTTGTGGACCAGAGAAGAAATGTCCAATACAGATAAGTATTCAATTTCATTCATGTCTTATTTGGAATAATGAAGGTTTCAAGTATAAGCCCTCTAACAGTTAAGCTGATGCACTATTGTTTCTTTGCTGGAAATCTTGGTCAATGCAAGAAGCAAGGACCCTAAAAGAATTAAAAGTGCTTGGTAAATCCAAAGAGTAACTGGTTGGGTGCTACAAATGCTTGGTAAACCTAGTCGGCATGAAGGTGTACTAGTTGGGCATTAACTACTTGAATGTTATGGAGCAGTCGGCGTGTTGGACAAACATTCCTCAAATATTTGATAATTCCTTGTCGGAGTACTGGCTTAGCATATTGCTAAGTGAGATGTCTGATAAAACAAGTCGGCGTACTGACTTAGCATTTCCTATGCGAATGGTTGAGGAGTAGTCTGTGCGCTAGCCCAACATTCGTTATTATATCCATAGGAAATCTAAGGCTTGTAAAGCAAAGAAGGACCCTATGGAATAAAGTGAAGACATCCAATGCACATAAGTATTTGGTTATCTTGTAATTTCTTGCTTATGAATATACATGTGTATATGATTTGGTTATGACTTCCTAAACTCTTGTTTAGAGATAAATCCTATGAAAATAAACTAAACATGCAAATTGATTCAATGTTTGAGTGTAAGTATTGTTGGAAGCAAGGACTATGAAAGCATCTTAAGGATGCATGTGGACATGTGACTGCCTAAAAAGGCTCAACTTGAGCAGCAATGAAAGATGGTGCTAGTGGGACTGTGTGGGTCTTAGCAGCCAAGAGTTGTAGACAAACCATGTGGAGGGTCCCCATGGTTGAGAGGTTTGAAATAGACCATAGACACTAAGTGTCATAGCCAAGAAGGGTAGGTCAAGCATTCACGTTGAAGTGAAAGAGGCTAGGAGCACGAAAACCACAGTGGTGGTGTGGGTTCCAGAATGGAACAAAGCTAAGAGGAGAAAACTCTTACTGCTCTCTCTTTCCTTTTATTGATGCATTCATAAAAACAGAAAATTGTTGAATGCATGCATGACTGAAAGTAGAGTGTGTTTATTTGCTTGAAATAAATTGTGAATGCTGAATTAATGAATTTCCTATGAATGGATGAACATGAAGGAATTCATGTGTATGTTGGGCAAGCATGAAAAGTGTGGAGGTATCATGAATAGAGCATGGGCTCTCCATGTCAATTGGGGAAAACAATTAACTGATTTTTAATATTTAGGTTATGCTTGGCCTAACAAGATTTGTAATGATGAATTTCACAGGTGGAAAATTGAATCAATTGGTTGCAACTATTACGAGGAAGTGTTGCTTGTGAGCAAAGTGAGAACCAACTGTGCACAGTGACCATGGCCGCAGACCATAGGCTGTTGGAATTGGCTGAAAGTATTCTTCAAACAATTTACAAGACCCGAGAAAATCTTGGAGAACTACTCAAGCTACAAAAGCAGCAGAATGAGATGAACCACAAAGTTTTGTAGGACTCTATTTGTCTACAAAGACAAGTAAAAATAATTATGGAAACAATCAACTGAGGAAAGGACAATGGATCAATGATGAGGCATTCGACAAATCGGTCCATTAAGAAACGTTCCAGGCATGAAGACTCAAAGGAGATTGAGCAGGTAAAGATGAAGTAGCCAGTGAAATATTGGAAATGTGGAGGACATCATTGCCTCCACAACTACCCAACAAGGGAACCTCAAGAGGGTAGCAGCCATAAATTTTTCAGACTTGTGGATGAACTGAAAGATCAGAACCAGCAGGAGAAGCTCGTGGAAGTCAAAGGACTTGGTCCTGAAAGTTCAAAGTAAAGGATAGAATGCAGGGTAGACCTGCAAAGTTTTTTAAATTTTGGACATGTGTAAATTGTATATGCATTCCTAAGTCTTGGAACACCGAGGACAGTGTTATTCTAAGGGGGAGGGGATTGTAATACCCCATTTTGACCCTTAGAATATATTAGCTTTTAATGTAAATATTGAATACATGTGATGTATGTTTTCCTAGCGTGTAGCTCAAGGCTAAGGTCCCGCTAGTGGAAGCTCGAATTTTATTTAAAGGAAAGTATTAGACATTATGTTACCCATGTTCTATTTAGCCATGGAACATTGTAAAAATGATGTAAATAAAAATCATGCAATAAAATACAAAAACTGGCGATGGAGGCAACGTATGAGAAGGGGCCCTGTGTATCCACTAGGGAGTGGTGAGAGGGCTATGGGATTGAACCATAAGCTTCCATATCTCACCTTGAGAACCCATTTGACTTTCCTTGATGACATTTATTTCTGTTGTAAGGAAGTAGTTGAATATTTCAGTCCATGGCTTCAATGGAGCATGGGCAGCCCATAAATTCGTATGGCAGAGTATGGGTTTTGCTTTCTTGTACCACAAGTCACTCTACCTCATGGGGATTGCTTCTTCCTCATTCCCATCCCATTGTGAAAGAACCCAGCATCAATTTTCATCCAAAAAAATGAATTCCCAACAGGGAGAAAAACCAGAAATCGCAACTGTGAAAGAACGCACGTTTTGAAGAGCCATAAATGCTTTGTATTGGTATTTGAGAGTGAAATCCAATGGGGGATCCATAGGTATGAACCTTGGGGCGAATTTGAGAGCATTAGCTACCCCGAAATCCATTGGAAAACCTAGTTTTTATAGCCTAGAAATCTAGTGATGAGATTGAGTTATTTGTTGACATAAATGGGAGAAAATCCAAGTGTGGATGTTTGAACATAGGATTGGATTGCTTGAGTTTAGATTGAGATGTCTGTAGCTCTGTGGTTGAGCTCACTGGCTTAGCATCCTCATCCTTTCCTTATTGCATGCTTGATAAACCCAGTTGTGTGTTGGCTTAGCATGACCGTTTCAGTGAATCCATGGCTGTGAGTGAGCCTGTCTAGTTCCTCCTTAGTGGATACATAGCCCAACTCGGGGGTGATCTCTCAAATGAAAGAATACAGGCTGGACAGAGATCTATGGTTGGGTGGAACGTTGCTCTCAAATTTCCAGTTGTTTGGACATTTTCATTTCAAGATAAGTATTCTTTCTGGATTAATTTATATGCATTCTGTGTTCTGCAATGTGTTAACTCTGAATGTAATTGTTCATGTTGATGAGATGAAATGAATATCTTAATATGGTGGATATGAAGCTTGTGCATAGCATGAGGACGATATTGAATTCTCTGCATGTTGATTCATCATCTGCCTGGCTCAAATAAGTTGATGCATTACTCTTTGTCTGTGTGCAATTGTATTTATTTCCACTGTGTTTATGTTGATTATGTATTCGCACACATAAGTTTTTAATTATTGTCAATTTATTACTAATGGTTGGGGCCAAGATTGCCAATAAGCCCGCTATGTCAGTCATGTTTCCCTTCCTTGCACCAGATTGATGGAAGGGGATGTGACAGGAGTCTTTAATTATTGCTTTATCTTTAAGGTTTCAATAATATGAAGATATCGACTTCATAACATTTTTGTTTTGCAGGGTGTTTTGCAGGGATATTGTATTATAAAGTTTATAAAAGAATGACACGGAATTTATGAAGAGAATGTAAGAGATTATTTTAAAGAGATCGATTATTTCTAGGGTGGCGATGGTGGGAAAGTCCTCTTCTATGAACAGGTCTTTCATTTTCTTCAGCTCATTTGGGAAATTTGATGGGGCGTCTATTTCGTCGGAAGGCTACCTATTCTGAGGATTTTGTTCGGGAGGCGGGCAGAATTGCCATTTACCAATGACGGAATTTATGCTTTTGTGGCTGACTCCCGGCCTGATAGATCAGGTTAGGTATGCAAGGACCTGGTCTCGCTGATGTTGCTTGTCTCTGTGTGGGAAGATCAAGGAATAGGGTAGTGTCTGAGTTTCTGAGGTTCAGACATTGAAGGTTTTTCATTATCGTCGCAATAGACCATGGCGTTTACTGATCATGGTGTTTATTCTTTGTTGGTGACTCCTAGACTGATAGTTCAGTTTAGGTTTGCAAGGACCTAGTCTCATTGATGTTGCTTGTCTCTGTGTGAGAAAGATCAAGGAATCCGGTGGTGTTTGAGTTTGTGAGGTTCAGACATTAATGGTTCTTCAATTGCGTCGCATTAGACCATGACGCCTGGCCTCATTTTCTTTTTTTGGTTTTTTTCCTTATAGTTGGGGTTATCGTTCTTGCTTGGATTGTGTTTGGCTTGGACTAGGTCGTCTTCCTTTCTATCTACCACCATTTCTATCTTCCTGGTGGCAACATATTATGGTTTGATTGTTGTTCGTTCTTCTCTTCTGCTCAGGTTGGAGCTTATGTATTTAACTTTCTGGTTTGGATAGTAGGCGGATTTTTCTTTGGACTGGTTCCATTTTTTGTATATTTCCATATACTCTAATATAAAGTATAGTTTTTTTGCGTTGTGAAAAAAAAGAGATCGATTATAACAAAATTACCACGCATCCTTTGAAATCAGTCCAACCAACAGTTTCATAGTAAGCTGCCATGTATCATTCGAGATTTTACACACAATGTCAGTAAGCAATCAAATTTTAAAGTTAAATCTTGAGATCTCTTTTTGTTATCCATGTCATTATGAAAGTAGAGAGTATCTTTGTCATTTTGATTCAGCTATTCACCAGAAAATGATTTTGTCAAGATTCGTTCCACTGATCTACAAAGTAGACAATGTGTTCACTAATTCGCCAGAATATCATTGGATTATTAAATATTAGGATCTGCCACCAATATCATTCAACTGAAAACTTGTCTCCAAATCTCAATGAAGTGAGATCGGATCGCATAGATTTTGAAGGGATAGCAATGAGTAGAATTTTAGTCACCTCCTTAATTTGTTGATATAAGAAAATAGATTTTATTACATCGATAAGTGTTTATCTTTTAGAATTTGGGGTGGACTATCATTTATGTTTTTCCTAGATTGAAGGAGGATGGTACAAGTGTATTGTCAACTCTCTCCAAGTTAATTTTATCGAAGAAGTTCAAAATTAGAAATAAACAATATATATATATATATATATATATATAATAGCTTGTAGCTAATGCATGGATGACTTGTAACTCATGCATAACTCATGCATGGATAACACAAAGTGATAGACAACTCATTTAACTAAAAAAGGTAATAGGTACTTGAGACATGAAAAACATGTGATTACAACTAAGCATGAAGAACAAGTAACAAATAACATTTTCATGGCACTTAACTTGTAACCTATCAATGTTGACCAGCCACAAATTAAGTGTGCTAGTATATATGTTTTATAATCTTAATAAAAAATAGTAATATAAAATAACAATAACTTTAAAAAATAACATTTCATAACGCTCTAACTTGATGATAGTAGTGGTGGTTTTTAACGTTGATGGCTAAGCATTTTAAATACTTTATAATTATATTGAGCTACAAGGTTTTAAATGTTATTATAGTAACAAATATATTGAAATTGAGATCTAATGTGGATGTATTAAGGACAATCTTAAACAAAGTGTTTTTTATCCTCAACCTTATTAGTTTGACAAAAATAAATTCTATATACCCATGATGTTTTAGGAATTATCCAAAACCATAAATTTATGTATTAATAAAAAAAAATTATATCCTAAATAACTATTAAATCTTTTGTTAAATTAATTAATTATATAAAATCTCAAGTTAATAATTAAAAAAAATTAATATCTTTGTTTCTTATATTCATGCATTGTAAAAACACTTTCGTATAAACTTCTAAATAAGACCCAAAACTTCTGGTCAGAATTCACTCTTACCAAACCTCAAACTCAAATGAAACATAACTCTAATATCACTCACAAGGCATCAATACTATAGTATTTACTAAATATAAGTTTAAATCTTATTCTAATAAATTATACTTTTAATTGTTATTCTAATAAATTATAATTTTAAATCTTATTTTAATAAATTATAATTTTAAATTTTATTCTAATTCTAGTTTCAATATCTATAAAAAAATTTATTACATCGATAAGTATATATATTTTAGAATTTGGGGCGGATTACCATCTATGTTTTCCTAGATTGGAGGAGGATGGGATAAGTGTAGTCTCCACATTGGTTTTGATTTTATGGTCATCATTCAAAATTAGAAATAAAAAAATTATATATACAAGAAAAGAAAAATAATGACACTTTTAACGTGTGACCTATCAGTATTCACTAGCCACAAATTAAGTGGTCGTGCTAGTATCTTAAAATTTGGACTGGAGTATCATCTATGCTTTTTCTAGATTGAAGGAGGATGGCGAGAAATCCTTAAAAGCAATTGGTAGTTGATGCATAGATAACTCGTACCTCATACATGCATGGATAACCCATAGTAATAGACAACCCATTTAACTAAAGAAAGTAATAATTAACTAAGACATAGACACGAACAAGTAACAGATAACTTGTCCATAGCACTTAACTTGTCACCTATCTTCAACAACTACACGTTAAGTGGCTTTACTAATATCTATATACATTAAAGAATTACAGAAAATCTATCGTTAAAGATAGCAGCACATGATCAGTTCAGAGACATAAATTTCTCATTAAAGGCGATCACAATGTGAGTGGTACATGATAATCAGAGCCTTTGATGAATGCAGCACAATAAGCGGCTCCAGCCGGCCGATAATAATAAATAGCAATGACTGTACAGTGATTCAAATGCAAGGCGGACACGGTTGAAAAGCAATGAAAAAGTGAAAGCAACATTTTTTACATGAGGCAAGTACTAATAAAGTCTCTCTCAAATAAAAACAATTATAGAAACAAGTACAATTTACAGGATGGTTTTGTGAATTTCATTCCATTCTTGAAAGACCGGCATCTCAACATGTCTTGGAGCTTCAACTCAAATAAAAATAGTCTAATATACCAACTTTGTTTCTGATTGACAACTTGTAATTTTAAAAAATAAAAAATAAACATTTTATAAACATTTAGCAATCGCTAAACAAAAATTTCAACCTAACTTTATAATAAGATAACTTTATAATATATATTTATATATTAATAGGAAATACTTATATTACAAATAGCTATTAGATAAGCTTTTTGTTGAGTTATTTGTTTATATAAAAGAAACATGTTAATAATGGGAAAAAAAAATTTGTGTTTCCTATATTAAGGTTCAAATGAAAATTTGTATAATCACTTTATTATAAACTTATAGATAACCATAGATAACCCAAAAACAGAGTTTTCATATTATGGAGCTGTAAAAAAAATTAATATCTTTATTTCTTATAATTAAAAAAATTTAATATGTTTATTTATTATATTTGTGCATTGTAAAAATAGTTTCGTATAAACTTTTAAATAACAATACATACCCAAAACTTCTCGTTAGAATTCACTCTTATCAAACCTCAAACTCAAATGAAACATGACTTTAATACCGTCATAGATCCATCTTAAACCCATATCTATCAAGCACCAAGAGGGATCCAATTTCTTGAGGTGTATTTCTTTTTTTAAATTTAAACTCAAGAAGTTTGATATCTCTTGATTGATAGATCTAGGTTTAAGTTTTAAGTTTTTATTTTTAATTATTTTCATAATATTTTATTTTATGAGTCAACATGGTTTTTTTCAAATACTTTCCATAATTTTTTATTTTATGAGCCGACATGAATTTATTAATGGCAGACATAATATAATTTATTACTTTTTGCTTTTTTTTTTTACTCATGTAACATTATTGAACAAACGTTACAACATCTCCCTCATACTCGTGTGTAACATTACATGGACACATGTTACATCTCCCCCATACTAGGCTGTACAGCACCTTGTTTCACTCGGTGCAATCACTCTTCAAGGCATTAATACTATCCAATAGTAATCACCAAATATAAGTTTAAATCTTATTCTAATAATATTATAATTTTAAATCTTATTCTAATAATATTCTAATTTTAAATCTTATTCTAATTCTAGTTCCAATATTTATAAACTTTTTTATTACATCTATAGGTGTATATATCTTAGAATTTGGGGCGGATTACTATCCATAAATTAAGTGGTCCTGCTGGTATCTTATAATTTGGGGTGGTGTATCATCTATGTCTTTTCTAGATTGAAGGCGGATGGGGAGAAATGTATTGTCAAGATTGAATTTTATGGTGTCCTTAAAAACAAAAGGTAGTTGATGCATGGACAACTCGTAACTCATACATGCATGGATATGGATAACCAGTGGTGACAAACAACCCATTTAAGTGAACAAATTAATAGTTAGCTGAGGCATAGACAAGTGATTACAAGTAAGCATAGAGAACAAGTAACAGATAACTTGTCCATAGCACTTAACTTGTGACCTATTTTCACCAACCACAAGTTAAGTAGCTCTACTAATATCTATATACATTAAAGAATTTCAGAAAATCTATAGCTAAAGGTAACAGCAGATGATCAGCTCAAAGACATAAATTTCTCATTAAAGGCAATGACAATGTAAGTGGTACATGATAATCAGAGCCTTTGATGAATGCAACACAATAAGCGGCTTCCGCTCAGGGATCAAAATTGAACATGTCACAGCACGTCAAAGGGCTCTCAGCACGTCCCAGAAGTGTTGTAAAAAAATGGACGTAAAAAAAAAAAAGATTTTTAATTTTGAAGTTTTACAAATAAATGTAATAATTATGTTAAAATTTCATTAGAAGTGCTATGTTTAAAATTGCCCATCAAAATTTTTACAGCATAGGCACAGGCACCTGCTGCGAGGGATCAAAATTGAACATGTCACGGCACTCAAAGGGCTCTCAGCACGTCCCAGAAGTGTTGTTGTAAATAAAATGGATGAAAAAAAAAAGATTTGGCATGGTCCGGCATCGACTCTTGGAGACTCCGACTCTCCATTGATTGATTGATTAGTGATTATTTAGTGAGTCCGGACTCCCAAGTCGGCAATGGCATTGATTGATTATTTAGTGGGCTCTGGAGCCTCAATATTTAACAAATTTATTTTACATCCATGTAGCTAAAATCTTAATTTTTTTATAGTTGTATTAGACGAATCGCCGTCGCCAATCTCTAGTCGACTGTCCGATTAACTCCGCATTTAATTCCAGTTCAGAGAGTGGTTCAGAAAATTTATGATTGATGAACCATGACAGAACTTCCCAGTTCCAATTGCCAAATTGCCCAGGCTCAACGGCGGCCAAACTCCAAATTCAATGTATTATGTCATTAGAATTTGGGCAAGTTGGGACTGCGAGAACCGTCACCGAGAACATTCAAGCTTCAACCTGGGTCATTCTAATTTCTCCACCAGTCGACAATGGTGAATGGTGCGAAAAGCAAGCACCAATTCCAATTTCCCATCCTGTATGCTGGTTTGAAACTTTGAAATGTGAGCAAGCCCCAATTCATTTCCGGTGGTATTTTATGCTTCTCATCTCGCTGGATGTGGGTGTAGTGAACGCAGAGGCGAGAGACCGCGTTGTTGACAAGTGCTGGTGTCCAGACTCTGGAGCCCAGTGGTCGTTTGGCTTTCTGCCGTGTTCCAAATTCCAATTATTATTGTTGAAGGCAACGTTCTGTCACCTGTGGCTTCTATGATCTTTTGCTAGCGCTTTCTTTCAAGGTATGTTTCTTTATTCCATTTCCAATTCCCATTGTTTGTACTTGCACGGTGTGTATTGTCTCGAAACTGTTGAGAACAGAGAAATTAGAATGGCAGCGTCTGTACTAACTACTATCTCGAACAGGATTATAAAACTACAATCATTGAGCTATTTTAAGTACATAGGGTTGAAACCGTAAGTGCATAGGGTTGAAACTGGAAGCTGAAGCTATATTAGGTACTTAGGTCACTAGTTATGCGTCCACAGAATATAGTCTTAGTCTCTGTGCTTCGAAATAGGGCCCCATCTTGGAGAATAAATGAGTTTACCAAGTGTTGCTGGCAGTGGCTGCATGGTCAACATAATATAGGCTCTATGCTCCAAAATTCACCCCTGCCGAACCCACCGTGGAAAAATTCAAAAATGCACAGTGCCCTCAGTATGTCAAACCCCATCAAAATGATTTTGGGTAGCGTTTTGGGTATATCCAAATCATAATCCATTGGTAGTGTTTTCACATTTGGACTGATGGTATATATGCCCTATAAAGCTCATAACTACAGCGAATTAATCATCTAGAATCATTTGTTCATTCTAGGACTTGCGATCCTCTGGTTCCAATATTGAGCTAAAGTAATGAATTATAATAAAAAATCAATAAAAGAAAAAGAAAAAAAATATAAAAGACAGACAAACTAATTTTAAAAGGAAAAAAATATAGAAGATGGACAAACTAATTTTGAGAGCGGTGAATGTAAATTTTAGGAGTTGTTCTCTCACTTTCTTTCTTCTAAATCATTTAAAAGGATAAAGTTCACAAATACAATTACTTAAGTATTTTCCTAGCAATTATCTATTAATTTCAGATAACCTTGCAAAGTTTCAATCATCTAGTTCTAATACTGAGTTAAAAGCGATGCAATACAAAAAGCCCAGTGAAAATAAAGATAAAAAAGAGGCAAAATCATTTGCCTGAACCGATTTTCTAAGTGATAATTTTAGGACTGGTTAAGAGTATAAATTTTAATATAAAATTCTCAATAATGTTAGCTTTACATTCTCGGATAGCTTTTTCTCAATGTATATCTGAAACAATTTGTATAATGTATGCAAAGGGATAATGTTCTACATTATGCAAACAATTTGTATAATGTATGCAAAGGGATGAAATTCATTCCATTATTAAGAATAATTAATAGTTACCGGAATGGAATGAATAATTTATTCCATTGAATACAGATTACTTTGTTTCTATCTAGCTCAGTAATCAATGCACCATTGGAAAGAACTTGGTTTTCAACAGAGTAGAAGAATTCATATCCTAAAGAAAAACATGCCCACGAAATTCGGAACTCTTCTTTTTAAGAAAAGGATTTATTGCTCTGTAGGAAAGCTTAAACAATAACAAACAAATGCGCAGACCAAATTCTATTCGAAGTCACATAATTTCAGGTCATGGATTCATTTGGAGTTACTGGAACTCACCAATTGTCGATTGAGACCATGCAATCTGTGAATCCGTGGGAAATGGATTCATGCCCATCCTTATTGTCAAGGCTTGTTGCAGCAAGAGAATAAGAATGGAGATGGGCACTCAGTACAATCAAAAAGTAAATTATGTTATAAAGAGGCAATAAAACTAAATTAGTCTCCAAATATTCTATTACTAGGTTGGTTTCCGGTGATGCCAAGAAACAGAGTAATCTGTATTCAATGTTTTAGTAAATATAAAAAATTAAAATGTTATATTTCAAATCAATTTATAATTGAAAATTGATTTGAAATGTAATATTTTATTTAACATATTTTTTAATGAAGTGCATGATTAATTTATTATTGTCAATTGAAAAGCAAATTTTTTTAAAGCTTTTCATTTTCGAAGTGTGTAGGAATATATACCCTTCAAATTTAAATTAAGACTAGCCCTTCAAATTTGATCACTGCTTCCACTTGCCAATAATAATAAATAGCAATGACTGTACAGTGATTCAAATGCAAAGCGTACGCCGTTGAAAAGCAATGAAAAGTGAAAGCAACAGTTTTTACATGAGGCAGGTACTAATAAAGTCTCTCTCAAATCAAAACAATTATAGAAACAAGTACAATTTACAGGATGGTTTTGTGAAACCGGCATCTCAACATGTAAAAAGTAGAAAAACCATGAAAAAAGTAAAAGCAATTGTTTTGCGAATTTAACAGCGTCCACGTTATTCTCTCTTAGAACAATTATAGAAACAAGTACAATGCAAGACTTGGTTTTGTGAATTTCACAGCATCCACGTTATTCTGCAATTCTTGGAAGACCAACATGTCAAAATTTGTAGAGCTTCCAACTCAAACAAAGCTGGCGATAGAAGATCATTAACCACTCTCGCTTTAATTATGGAGTTAAATATCCAGAAGAAACTATTGTCGATAGAGGGTTATGTGATTAAAAGTGTCCCCGAGTTTAGTGAGTACATTCATGAGATGTACTCGAGGTGCCCCAGGGTGGGAACCATCCCCGTGAGATGCGCTAATAACCATTTCCTTACCTTTTTTTTTTAGAATTAAAGGAATCCACTTTGAAATTGTGTAGCTGGAATGTTTTGGTAAAGGACAAGAGTACTGTCTAGATTGATTTTATGGTATTAGTTCTAAATTAGAAATAAACAATTATAAAAATATATATATATATAAAATAATTGATATCTATGCATAGATAACTAACTATGCCTAAATAACTCCTAGCTCATGCATACATAAAGATAGAATGACACTTAACTTGTGACTTATTAATATTCACCTACCACAAATTAAATAGCTGTACTAGTAACATATGAATTAGATATATTAACATAAACTTGATTTCACTCATATCCAAGTAACATATGAATTAGATATATTAACATAAACTTGATTTCACTCATATCCAAGTAACATATGAATTAGATATATTAACATAAACTTGATTTCACTCTTATCCACTTGTGGATTTTGAAGTTGGATCACTTTCTCAAATTTAACCATAAAATCACATGACGGGGTTTTAAGTTATGGCTACTCAATTCAATTTTGAGTACTGAGTGACTATGGCCAGCCAGGGGAAAGGCCTTGCATTTGAATATCCATGTTCTGAGCTGCTACTCCTTTGACATTTTTCATTTTTCGTTGAAATGGGTGTATTGATTTTAAATTTTAATATTTATTTAAATAAACAAAATAATACTATGATAATTTTATAAAAATTATGACAATTGTGGAATCTTCAATTATATCTTATGTATGGATAATTTTTAGCTAATCAATAAATAACCAACTGTTTAGGATAGATAACTAGAAAAATGGGATAGATAAAATTATATATATAAAATAACTAATTATACATAAATACATAAATAACTGATAAATGATAAATGAATAAAAAACAGTTAGTAACAAATGATATCTTTCTGCGTTTTTCATCTACAAATAATGCAAATGTGCTAATTATAGATGAAAATCAAGACCATAACGATCAGGAAAAAGATGCCAACTCCTTTACAACCATTCTGGTGACTATAGATGGGGAGAATTGCGCCCTCAGGAATTTCTACAGAAATTCGGTGCGTATATTAAATGCATACCATCATGTGTGTATATTAAATGCATACCATTAAGAAATTCGATGACAATGTGCGTATATTAAATGCATACCATCAAAATAGTGTAGTATCTACTGTGAGTAGTACATGAGAAGGAATGCAGCTCAATAAGTGCCACAATCCTCTAAAGCAATTCAGATGCAATTAGTACATGATAACGAATGCAGCTCAATAAGTGGCACAATCCTCTAAAGCAATTCAGATGCTGCAATAAAAATGAAAAAATGAAAAGCAATGAAAAAATGAATGCAATAATATTTATTTAACAATTGTTTATGAAGGTGTAAAGTAACATGGAAAGGGGAAAATAGCATAAAGTAATGTAGATGGGATGGGAGTACCGGAAAACAATATAAAATGAAAGATTCGAAATTTGTAATGAGTTATTAAATATTTTAAAATTTTGAAAATATTTAAGACAATATAAAGTAATGTGTACCATTATTATATTGGTATATTACCTCATTTGTATGTGGTACATCTTAATTTTAATGTTCTTAATAATATTCATTTGAAAGTACATTATAAATTACATTATTGTTTTTATATTATTGTGTTTATGAGAAATCAATATGGTGATTATAATGCAATTCAAAGTTTGTTAAATATGTATTTTCAAGGATATTTATCAATGTAAAGAAAATCTTTAGAAATTGAAAACACTAAAATTTTATTGGAGCTAGAAATTCCAAGGTTTATAATGGGTGAATTTTACTATCTACATCCACATGATGATTACATACACGAGATTCTATTATGATGGATATCTATGACAAGGACTTGCATCTTTCTTGCTAAATTGGAGTTGACTCGTTTTGGGGATGAAGGTATTTTGGATACAAGGTATTTCAAATAATTTTTTGTTTGTTTTCAACAACAACACTTTCTTGTGAAATTGGAGACAACACACTTTGAAAATGAAGGTATTTTGAAAACAAGGTATTTCAAATCATAGTAGCATAATTCAATTATAAATTATGAACTAATTCAAATTCATTGAATATTAGTTGTAGATGTAATAGAGATACAATTTCTTATTAATGGACAATTAAATTTTGAAAACCAATTAAAAAAAACTTTAGTTATTTAAACACTATATAAGAGAAATACTATTCAATTTCATATTTTATTATTAAAATAATTATTAGTATTAGATTTTTTCATTACCTATTTTGAAATTTAATTTATGAATATTAATTATAACTAATATAGATATTGAGATGACCATTGGTTGTAGCTTGGGTGGTTGGGAGGAATAATTGTTTCCCTCCCCACCCAAGTTCAATTCCGTTTGTTGGGAACACTTGAAAATTTTAATGTCAATAGTCACACGTCATTAAAAAAAGTTAAATATTAATAAAAAAATGATGAAAAAAACAACATATTTAATTTCTAACTAATATCATAAGCTTTTATTAAATAACACCATAAGCTTTATGCTTTAAGATTAATTGTAAAAATACATCAAAATTATTATAACAAGTCAACATTGTAAAAAACTTTTCTTTTTATCTCACTTTTTGTTTCAATGGTTATTTGAAAATTGTAGTGAAATATTTCATGTTGAAATTTGTTTCAAGGTCCATATCAAAGTTTATTTAATGATTCTTAAGATTGTTATCATGCTGAAATTTCTCAGCTTTCATATCAAAGTCTTGATGTGAATTTATCTTAAAAATTATCTTAAGAATCAATTTAAATGATGTTTAAAGATGCTTAAGGTTTCTCTTAGAATTATTCAATGTTTTAATGCTCATGTCACGCCTTTTTTATAGATTCATCTATGAAATTATTCCAAGATCCATCTCATAATATGTGAGATGCTAATGAATGGTTTTAGAATTGATTTTCTCGAAGTTTATCTCAACATTGTATTGTAGATTCACTTCATATATTATTTCAAGAACAATCTCAAAAACCATTTGAAGATTCTTAAGATTGGTGTCAAGTTTCATTGTATTAGCATAAATCATTTTAAAATTCGACTAAAATTGTTTAAGTTTTGTCATAGGAATCTTATCTTAGAGTTCATCTCATAATTCTCATATTCATCTCAGAATTTGTTTCAAGGTCCATCTTAGAATTCATATCAAATTGCAAATGGTCACTTATGTGGACGGTTCCCTATGCTCTAAGCTCGGTCATAACTAGATATAAGTGCAAGATCTAACATTGTTACAAACCCAAATTTGTGAGTTAGTAATTTAGTGAATTTTCAAAAATTTCGTAAAACTCAAGATCTTTGCATTGATAGAAGATGATTAATTAAATATAATTATCGTTATTAAAACCTTGCTTGTCGACACAAAGGTCTTCTATACTTACACGAGTCAACCTAACTATCATTTTACAACATATCTATACAACTCTTGGTATCTCTTTTGGAAAAACTATACACGATGCTTATTGAACTCCAAAGACTTCCAAGGATAAGATATGATATAAACTACTTCCTATTTATTTAATCTCAAGTGTCATACATTCCCTTGAATAGTATTTTAGGACTAAAAATTAACAAAGAAGATTATCACTCTACTTTCATGGATTTGCATCCACTATAAAATATTTTATTCTATAAGCATCACTATATTACTATAAAATTTTATCATTTGTCCCACATTAACTCTTCTATACCTAACCAATTCCTTCTATATTTCTTATACAATTATAAGTAAAAGGAAACAATACATTATACACCATACTTTCCCATAGCCAAGCAAATTGATAACATAAAAAATACTCTATCTGACATATTCATCTTAGTTCACATTCGAATATTACTAACTTGAATGTATTCACTCATCATATAGATTACCAATATCAAGGAAAAATAAATCATATAAGACACATCCAAGAAAGAACAAGCAATCCACAAAGTACACATATAAACAAGATACCAAAGATAACGTGGTTCACCCAACCTAAGGCTGCGTCCACAAAAGTTGTCATATATTACATTATTTATCCCATACAAAGGATTTACATTCCGCAGCACAGTTGCTGCCGTATTTTCTTCCACTTTCTCAGAGACACTCTCATCGAGAGTATTTCTCAGATATTTCAACGTTAATCTCTTTTTATAACAGGGATCTATAAATATCAACAAAGTTCTTTTAAACATTCATGCTAATGTCATTATAATTAAATAGATCTACGATAACATAACAAAGAGATTTTCTGAGTTTGCATTCTTTAAAAGATTCTTCCTCTGTTTATCACGACAAAAAGTCAACAACTGAGTTTGCACTTCACTGAGATCATCCAGAGGTCGTGGTTGAAACATACTATATACAAAGGTAGGGAAAACGTATAACCTATACACAGGCATAATCCCAAAGGCTATGGCAGTATACATATAAGTATAAGTAAATCCCCTCAGGAATAAAACCAACTCTGTGGAAGTGTAACCAAAGAATACGATGGCATAATATATATACTCGGAATTCCAACATAGTTCTATTCCTAGTAGTTTAACTAATTACAACAGCTGACATTTAAGGACTTGACAGAGCTCGATGTTACAGTTCCTGAGGTAACCTTGACAACATAGTTTTTAAGGGTTCCGTCAGAGTTTAATCTAAAGATTGACAGAACTTTATCAAAGTAGAAATAAAGCTACCGGTTTTTAAGTTATGCATTATCCCTTTTCTAGAAATTCCCCAAACGTGAACTGCAGAGTAAAAAAAATGTAAAACTGGATCTCTCTAATTCTGCAGTAATCTCGCCACATAGGCGTTGCTCTCTCCCTACAACAACTACAAAATCAAAACCATGCACAGATACAGAAAGGTTTTGACTCAGTAAGGAGTCGAACACCAATCACCGCCAAACTTTGTTAGCACGGGCCGTAATCCAAACAACAACAATTTTATACAACGAACATCTATTTGGGAAAACGTTGATATCACTCACCAAACGCCCTTGACGCTGATATGGATATATCCTCCTTCCAGAAATTCAAACACTGGCATATAAAAATATAAACATCTAACTAAAAACAGAAAAAGTGTCCAGCTACCACCACCCATCCCATCCCTTAATGCTAACACGACAACAATCCCCCAATGTATCTTTCCTTCGATGGAGTTAAGAATGCACACCAAAATCTGCTAACTACCTCAAATTATAGGGTGTGAAAACAACACAAATGGAGATCGAGCTTCCAGATAGCTCTGCTTTCCCCATTTTGCACACAGCAATTGTACCATCCCTAAATTCCAAAAATTTAAAAAAATTTCAATGTAGCATTTAATGCTTAAACTTACTCTGCGGTATTATTTTTAGTCTTGATAAAAATGAAATTATAGTTCTACATTTAAAATACTATGGATGTTTCAGCTATATCTTTATAATACTTATGTTGTTGCTCAGACAAATATCAATGTTTATAAACACTAGGTGTTGTTCTTCTTTTGATGATGAAAGGTGTCCTAAAGGTACCCCGAGGCTTACTTAGCATCCATGTTAAAGTAATTGAACCTTCTTTTTCGAAAATGACAAGTAAGGATGACCCATCAAATCCAGTAGTACATGTATAATGTATAATGTACTTTTAGTTAGCCTTCAAAGGTTTTGTATAAGTTTCTAAGGTACTTATAAAGTGACTCTTCTAAAGTTTATAGATGTAAGTTATACATTACATGCGTTTCCTTGTTTAATATTTGAATGATAAAAAGCTCTACAATTATTTGTCACAAGGAAAACTTGTCTTTACGTAACATAGGCTAAAAACATAACACCTTACAATCATAAATCTTGTATACTATATGCAAAATTTCTATGTAATTCCCATAGCATGAAACTATATACAAATTTCATGTAATTCTTATTATCATACAAACTATATGCAATTTGTCATATAGTTTTCCATAACATATAAACTATATGCGATGGTTCAGGCAATGGTCCTATGTACAAATTAACATAACAGGTTGTGAGCAATGTCGTGACCCTTGTAAACCATATGATAGATACCTAGTGAATTGATACCACCATAAGAATTAATACTTACACAAAGATTTAAATCATGACAGGTTTACAATACAACAACGTAGCGAGGTGTGAAAAGGTTCGGTATTAATGTTATAGTGGAAACTATGCTGGCAGGCACTCGCATCCCATCTTGGCATTTAATGCTCCTATCAACCACACTCTTGGAGGAACTCGATGGCTTCCAATGTGGTGTTTAACATGTGAAGGCTTGGTGAGCCAGCAGTTGACGGGGTCGAGTTGTACACGTTTTTAATGGTGGTTATCCTAACTAGTCTCCACGGTGGCAATAATTAATAAATGTGGTTTTAATGTTGTTGATGCTTCGAATTACAATGTGTTGTGGAGTAAGATCACCACCGTTGAGCTTATGACAATCTCGAGATTTGGGACTTAACCCTAAAAACTTCACTAAGTCTCGGAGTTATTGTTACCTGGGCATTCACTGTGATAGAAGGTGGTTTTGGGGAGAGGTTGACCGGCCTGTGTGCTTGTAGGGTTTTGTTAACTGGTTTTGTTAGAGCTATTCCCCAGATTCGATACTGAGACCGAGATATGAAATCCTGTTACTTGCTATATGATAAGAGCTGAGCTATGGTATGGTAGTTCTCTGCATTGTTTTGATATTTGAAAAAGCTCAGGAGAGTATCACGCTGGTAGCAGTAGTGTTTGGCTTTTGAATGCTAGTTCCTTAAGGGCACCTTCCTTAGTTTCAATCGACGACCTGTAGTGAAGGGTTGGTATTTTTCAGTGTTTAAAAGTCGAACTAGTTACTGTGCATGTAATAAAAACACTCATCAACGAGATGTATGTGACTCTGGGTTTCGAGCTTGTTGTAGAAGTTGTTGGTTTCGACCTTCGTTTTTTTTGTAGTGTAAAGGTAATGTCTTCTTCAAAGCTTTTGTTTATAAGCAAGCGCCGACAATTTTGTAAAATTGGTAATTAAGTTTAACAACTTTTTTTTTTTAATTTGCAAGTGCTTTCACTTACAGGGTTCTATGCTCTAGTTAAGTGGGAACTACTGCGTAAAAGTGGTAAGTCTCGGTGGTTTCCCTTTATGGATTCTCCTGGAAACTGTTGGTTGTGTTTGAAAATGGTTGGAGCTTTCGTTTTCTGAGAAAATGGTCAATGTTGCAAAGCTTCCATTCTATAAGCAACGTAGGGAGGATGAATCCTTGACCTACCCTTAAAATGTATTCTACAGTTTTACTGCTCGTCTAAATGTAATACATGTTTAACAGGGTTTTAACCCTCGACTAATGATAAATAAAAAAAGTTAAACAATGTTTTGTATCAAAGGTTGTCAAAGTCCATTGTTTGTTTTGGTTATGGCTGAGAGCCAAAACTTAATATTTTACATTGAAACTTTGGAACGCTAACCTAACAGGTTCAGGAAGTCATTTGGAAATGTTCAAAGTCAAACTTGAAAAAGTAACCTAGCTTCGTGTTCTTAAATGATTCAGTTGCAGTTAACGTTTTCAAAGGAAAAGTAATGGTACTGTCTAATGTTGATGTTTTTAATGTTTCTTTTGTTTTCGAACTGTTGTGTGATTAAGATGGCTAAAAGCCAAAGATTTGAATGAAGTAATGAGAAGTTAAAAAATCTTAATCCTGTAGATTCAATGTTAGCTTTTGAAAGTCTTGGGATATCGATCCTGTGAACTCATTCTCAAACTTGTTCATTTATTTGATTCGATTAAAGCTATGGTTATGAATGTGTCACAAAACTTAATGTTGTCTCGTTCTGTGTTAAGGGTTTCAAACCCTCGTCTGTTATGTTTATAAAAAAATCTCCTAAGAACTCTGCCATGGATAGATTATTTGATTTACTAAAGGTTGAAATAAGAAAACTAGGGTTGTGATACTAAGATTTTTATCCTACAAAAATAAAGGCTTTGAAATATGACTACAGTTTGTTAATGAAATCAAAATAAAAGTTATAAATATAATAGATGATAAAGTACTATACAACTATGCTATTGTAGGCATAAGATAAGAGTCTAATTAAAAATATACATGCTTAATAGTACTTCTGTGTATTTATAAATGTTTATTTTTGCAGTTGTAAAAATGTCAATGAAAGGAAATAAATGAAAATTGTAATACCATACTATTTTTAGAATAATGAAATGGGAATGTATAGTTTAATTTCTGGAAGGAAATAAATGACCTGAAGTAAAACCCTAGTTTTTGTACAGAGTTGCAATGATTACTTCTATTACTCTATAAAAGAAAATATTATATTACTGTAATAAGAAATACTATAGTATTTCCCACGTCTTGATATGTATAGCTTATACGCAAAATACCACTAGTAGGGGATATTAAGAAAAGAAAACTCAACAATATTAATCTCTCCGTTCATTCGTCATTCTACCTATCATTCATCTATCTTAATTTTACCTCTCTATACTAGAGTACGATGTAGAAAACAGTATGGGGAAAAATGCAGAGAAGGCATTATTTCTATCATTTCATCTAATCTAATCATTATTCTACAATTTCATAACTAGACCAAAATTCAACATTTACTTCTGCATAATGATACTAACAGTTTAAACTAATGAATACTTAATCAGTACTTTCAGAAAATAATTTAACTACTTAGAAAAGAGAAAACAAGTAGAACCTGTAACTGTAGATAGGACCGACAAACACGCAAGGAGGCATGTTCCTCCCAACCTTCTCCAAAAGAAGCACCCAATCTAATTGCCTCCTTTGGACACCCGAGCCTGTTCACTGAACCACTAGGTAGAAGATTCTGTGTAGAAGCAAGGCACTGAGTAATGTAACTTCTGCACTCAATATTATAACTTATGCACTCAATAGTGTAACTTCTGCACTCAGCAGTATAATAGGAAGACTTACACCATGATCAAAAACTCAGCATATACCCTCATTGAATCTCTTGGGTGTAAGCACAGCAAAACCCCAAGGTAAATTTCCTCGTCAAGAAAAGTGATGAACCTCAGTCCACAATTCAATGGCTCTTTTAAATATTGCATAGGTCTTAATAGTCAGTTTTCAATAAATGAGCCTCAAGCTCCAGTCCAACCTTCCACGGAACTATGACCACATTTGAAGGGAGTTGTCCCATACCAACAACTAGTTAGTTGCATCATGATGCTGCCACTTGTCCATTTCCTTCTACCCCAGATTCCATTCCACCTAGTGGGTCAGTAAACACTCTTTCAACAGTCTACTTGGGTGTTTGTCTCCTATTTAATTTATTTAATAATAACATATTGTGCAAATTACAGTCATCCTTGGACACTTGTCCAATATAGAACTTGAGAATAAAAGTTAACATAATGTTCCCAACATAAAGTGTTTTTCAGCAAAAAGGATATGTTACAAACACCCCCACTTAAGCCAACATTGTCCTCGATGTTGCTTATTCTTCATCAGATCCTTCCTGGAACAAAACTGGATATGCTTCCCTCATATTACTTTCCAGTTCCCAAGTAGCTTCATCAGGGCTAAGGTGCTTACATTGCACCTTTACCTGCCCTATGCTGCGATTTCGAAGCATAATTCCCCTCCTGTCGAGGATACAGTCTGGCTCCACCTGAAAATCTCCTTCGAGTTCCACCTATATGTCCTTCCAATTCAGCACATGAGTAGCATCGTGCACATACTTGTTTAAAACAGATACGTGAAAAACATTATGGATTTTTAAGTTAGATGGTAATGCTAACTGATATGCAACCGGTCCAATCTTTGATAGGACTTCGAATGGACCGCAGTACCTTGGTGCTAGTTTAGCACAACTCCCAAGCTTCAAATAAATTTTCTTGGGTTTTACCTTTATAAAGACATGATCTCCAATATGAAATTCTCTTTCAGTGCATTTCAGATCTGCTTAACTTTTTTGCCTATCTTCTGCAACTTTTAAGTTGCTTTGTACCTGTTTCATGATTAACTCCATTTCCTTTAACAAATCTGGTCCTAACATTAATCTATCAATAGGATTATCACAAGATATAGGAGTGCTACACTTTCTTCCATATAAAATTTGAAATGGACTAAACCTAGTAGATGCTTGATAATGATTATTGTATGCAAATTCTACTAAATGTAAATAATCTTCCCACTTAGATGGCTGATCTTTGACATACATTCTTAGCATGTCTTCTAAAATCTGATTTACCCTTTATGTTTGACCATCAGTTTGTGGGTGGAAAGAAGTGTTTAAACCTTTAAACAATGTTGTCCAAAATTTTCCAGTGAACTTGGAATCTCGATCAGAAATAATTACCTTTAGAATCCCGTGCAAGTGAAAAATTTGCTTCATAAACACCTCTGCAATGTTAGGAGCTTTAAAAGTAGTTTTGATAGGAATAAAATGAGCAGCCTTATTTAATTTATCCACAACAACCATTATGGAATCATTATGTTTTTTTATTCTTAGGAAAACCTGTAATAAAATCAATACTTATAATTTCCCATTTCCATTCCAGAATTGGCAATGGCTGTAATAGTCCAGCTGGGTGTTGATGCTCAGCCTTCATAGTCTGACATTCAAAACACCTAGCTATATACTCAGCCACTTCATTTTTCATGTGGGGCCAAAACCAATCCTTTCTTAACATAGTTATCATTTTCTGATAACCAGGGTGTCTCGAATCAGGACTTTTATGAACTTCATCCAAAATCAGTAGCTTAAATTTTGACGCATTAGGTACAAAGATTCTGTTTTTATAAATCAAGAAACCTTTTTCATTAATGTTCTAATATGTTATCAAATTTTCAGACAAATTTTCAGCAACTTTAGCATGCAATTTTTCATAATTCTTATCTTGCTTAATTCCTTCTTCGATCTGGTTTTTCAGATCTATCTTAAATGTGTTGATTGCTGCCACAAAACTTAATTTGGCATTTCTGCTCAAGCCATCAACAACTTTGTTTTCCTTTCCCTTAATGTGTTTATTCTTGAAATCATACTTGCTAAGGAAAGCTAGCCATCTAGCTTGCCTTGCGTTAAGATTCGTTTGATCCAACAAGTACTTTAAGCCCTTATTATCTGTCATTAGTATAAAATTTCTTCCAATCAAGTGATGGTGCCACATTTTTAGTGCATGTATCACGACTGCCAACTCAAGATCATAAGTTGCATAGTTCTTTTCATGAATTTTTAATTTCCTTGACTCAAAAGCAATGGCATGAACTTCTTGAGTTAAGACCCCTCCAAGTCCATCGTTGCATGCATCAGTGCATACAACAAAGTCCTTATTGGGATCAACAATTTTTAAAATTTGTGCGGTGGTTAATAATTTTTTTAACTTATTAAAGCTTTCTTGACACTTTTGATCCCATACGAATTTCTTCCCTTTCTTCTGCAAAGAGGTGATGGGATTAGCAATTCTAGAGAATCCTTCGATAAACTTTCTGTAGTAACCTGTTATCCCCATGAATGACCGTACATCAGTTACGTCTTTAGGGACAGGCCACTCGTTAGTTGCTTTTATCTTATCAGGGTCGATAGAAATTCCATCTTTAGATATTATGTGACCTAAGTACTGTATTATATCTTTATAAAAGTCACACTTACTGAACTTAGCATAAAGCTGATGTTCTCTTAAAACTTGCAGAATTATTCTTAAGTGTTCGTCATGTTCTTCTTTAGTTTTTGAGTAAATTAAAATATCATCAATTAACACAACTACAAACTTATCCAAGTACTTATGCAGAACGTTGTTCATTAAACACATGAAAACTGTCGGTGCGTTAGTTAGCCCAAAAGGCATAACTACGAACTCGTAGTGTCCATAACGAGTTCTAAAAGCCGTTTTGAATATGTCTTCGTCTTTTATTCTAACTTGATGATATCCAGACCTTAAATAAATTTTAGTAAATATCTCTTCTTCGCGTACCTGATCAAATAGATCGTCTATGCAGGGCAAGGGATATCGGTTTTTAATGGTCATTTTATTAAGTTGACGGTAGTCTATGCACAGTCGCATGGTACTGTCCTTCTTCTTAACAAAAATAACTGGTGCTCCCCAAGGAGACACACTTGACCTCATGTAGTTTTTATCTATTAATTCCTTCAGCTGAGATTTTAGTTCATTTAATTCTAGAATATTCATTCTGTAAGGAGCCTTTGAGTTTGGTACCGCACCCGCTACTAACTCAATGGTGAAATCAAGTTCCCTTTTTGGAGGTAATCCTGGAATTTCTTCCAGGAATACATCATAAAAGTCCTTAAGAACAGGTATATCCTCCACTTTTGCTTTATCTTCTTTAGATGAACATTGGTCATTAATAACATTAACAACAAACATTTTACAACCCTTTCTTGCAGCTCTTTTTACTTGTAAAGCAGAAATTTGTCTTACGGAAATCTTCCTATGAATTCATTTTCCTGTTTCAGTAATACCTTCGTTATTCAAACAAGTAAAAGATTTCTCATAACAATTAAGTACTACTCTATGTTGTTCAAGCCAATCCATACCAATCAACAAGTCATATGACCCTAATGGTAAAACATTCATATTAACTTGCGTTTTTAGTTGACTCATAAACACTTCACATTTTTGACAAAATTTGTAACATTTTTTTAGTGCCTGTTGCAAGCTGAACTAACCATGAATTATCAAATTTTTCTACTTTTCACTAAGCAAGTGAAATGTAACTCAAATTTGCACCTAGATCTATCAGAATGGAAATAGATTTGTTTTGTATCATACCTTCAATTTCGACCATAGATGTTTGATGGTCTGCTCGACGATTTTTCGGCGCTGCATTTATTCTGCGAATTTCTCTTGCTACATCTCCAACTATAGGTTCTGCTTGCATAGTGTGAATGTTGTTGACCACCCTTCTGTTGCATGGGCAATCAGCTTTCTTATGTGTTCCACCGCAATCAAAACACTTCAAGGGTCCCTTCTGTTCAGCATATCTGGTGTTGTTATTATTATTAGGTATATTCCTTGCAGCAGTAAAATTCTGTGGTGCATTAACCCTGTAGTTATTATTACTTGGAAAATTTATGTGATTAGAAATTTTCTTAAAACTTCCAGAAATATGATTAAAATTCTTCTAATTATGATCAAAATGATTAGACTTATTACTCTTCCAGCGAGTTGTTCCTTCTCTTTTCATGTTTTGATCAAAACAAAAATTAGCTTTCCTCGTAGCCTCTTCCAAAGTGGATGGGTTATCATACTCGATCCTGTCTTTTATTTTGAAAGGTAGACAACTTAGAAACCTTTGTACCTTAGGCTTCTCTTCGACTATGTAAGGTACATACCTCAACAAGCTAAGGAACTTACTGCACAACTCTTTCATGTTCATAGTACTCAATTTTAAATCATAAAACTCTTTTGACTTATCTTCATAGTACTGTTCTGACAATAAATTTTTCTTAAATAAAGTTTTAAACATACTCCAGGTTATGTTTCTTTCTTTTATGCTCTTAATTCTTTTAAGATCCTACCACCAAATATATGCCTTTCCAGTCAGATTGTAAATATCCATATTGGATTTTAACTGAGAAGACTAATCGTAAATATTAAAATACTTCTTCATTCCAGATAGCCATGCTTCAGCTGTCTCACCTTTTTCATTTTTGCCATTAAAGGTTGGTGGCTTAATCTTTTTAAATTCTCCAGTAATCTGTTCATAATGCTTATGTTTCCTCTTTTTTGAACAACAATCATTGTCACTGCTGTCATGATCAGAATTACAATTACTTTGATCAGATTCAGATGAAGAGTAACTATTACTTTTACCATTCTTTGCTTTCTTATGTTTATGTTTGTGAGACATTGTACCAGAATCAGATTTCACTTCTGATTTCCTGCCTCTTTTCTCATTATGACAATTCTCCATCAAAATCTGATTTAACTCTTCTTGCGCCTTCAAAATACGTTCATTCTCTTCTTTAACAGTTCTTATCTCAGATTTTAAATCTTTTACAGTACGTAGAAGTTCGGAAGACTGATTATTTAATTCAACATATATTCCTTCATGATTATTATTATTATTATGTTCGTTACGAGGAGATTTGTCCTCTGTTGATTCCTCTGGTATTTCCATACCTGTAAATTAAATGTCAAATTGTTTTGTACAGAAACAAAATTAAAATAAAAGTTAGTAACATAAAATTTCTGGTTTTCATTTTATGTTTTGTGCACGTGAGCCTATTTCAGGCCTGGAGTTTGAACTGCACTCTGATACCACATGAAACATCCCTAAATTCCATAAAATTAAAAAAAATTCAAACATCCCTTTATGTTGTCATATTTGAAACGAATTTTCTAACAATCATACACGATATTATTTTGCATCTTGATAAAAATGAAATTATAGCTCTACATTTAAAATACTATGGATGTTTCAGCTATAGCTTTATAATACTTATGTTGTTGCTCAGACAAATATCAATGTTTATAAACACTAACTGGTGTTCTTCTTTTGATGATGAAAGGGGTCCTAAAGGTACCCCGAGGCTTACTTAGCATCCATGCTAAAGTAATTGAACCTTCCTTTTCGCAGATGATAGGTAAGGATGACCCATCAGATCCAGTAACATGTATAATGTATAATGTACTTTCAGTTAGCATTCAAAGGTTTTGTGTAAGTTTCTAAGGTACTTATAAAGTGACTCTTCTAAAGTTTATAGTTGTAAGTTATACATTACATGTGTTTCCTTGTTTAATATTTGAATGAGGTAACAGAGTATCATAGCCTTAGTTTTGAATAAAAAGCACTACAATTATTTGTCACAAGGAAAACTTGTCTTTATGTAACATAGGCTAAAAACATAACACCTTACAATCATAAATCTTGTATACTATATGCAAAATTTCTATGTAATTCCCATCGCATGAAACTATAGACAAATTTCATGTAATTCTTATTATCATACAAACTATATGCAATTTGTCATATAGTTTTCCATAACATATAAACTATATGCGATGGTTTAGGCAATGGTCCTATGTACAAATTAATATAACAGATTGTGAGAAATGTCGTGACCCTTGTAAACCATATGATAGATACCTAGTGAATTGATACCACCATACGAATTAATACTTACCCTAAGATCTAAATCATGACAGGTTTACAATACAACAACGTAGCGAGGTGTGAAAAGGTTCGGTATTAATGTTATAGTGGAAACTATGCTCGCAGGCACTTGCATCCCATCTTGGCATTTAATGCTCCTATCAACCACACTCTTGGAAGAACTCAATGGTTTCCAACGTGGTGTTTTACACATGAAGGCTTGGTGAGACAGCAGTTGACGGGGTCGAGTTGTACACGTTTTTAATGGAGGTTATCCTAACTAGTCTCCACGGTGGCAATAGTTAATAAATGTGGTTTTAATGTGGTTGGTGCTTCAAATTACGATGTGTTGTGAAGTAAGATCACCACCGTTGATCTTATGACAATCTTGGGCTTTGGGACTTAACCCTAAAAACTTCACTAAGTCTCAGAGTTATTGCTACCTCGGAATTCACTGTGTTAGAAGGTGGTTCTAGGGAGAGGTTGACTGGCCTGCGTGCTTGTAGGGTTTTGTTAATTGGTTCTGTTAGAGCTATTCCCCAGATTCGATACTGAGACCGAGAGATGCAATCATGTTACTCTTTATATGATAAGAGTCGAACTATGGTATGGTAGTTCTCTGCATTGTTTTGATATTTGAAAAAGCTCAGGAGAGTATCACGCTGGTAGCAATAGTGTTTGGATTTTGAATGCTGGTTCTTAAGGGCTCCTTCCTTAGTTTCAATCCACGACCTACAGGGAAGGGTTGGTAGTTTTCAATGTTTAAAAGTCGAACTAGTTACTGCAGATGTAATAAAAACACTCATCAACGAGTTGTATGTGACTCTGGGTTTCGAGCCTATTGCAGAAGCTGTTGGTTTCGACCTTTGTTTTTTTTTTGTAGTGTAAAGGTAATGTCTTCTTCAAAGATTTTGTTTATAAGCCAGCACCGGCAATGTTGTAAAATTGGTACTTAAGTTTAACCCCTTTTTTTATTATATATTTGCAGGTGCTTTCACTTACAGGGTTCTATGCTCCAGTTAAGTGGGAACTACTACGTAAAAGTGGTAAGTCTCGGTGGTTTCCCTTTGTGGATTCTCCTGGAAATTGTTGGTTGTGTTTGAAAATGGTTGGAGCTTTCGTTTTCTGAGAAATGGTCGATGTTGCAAAGCTTCCATTCTGTAAGAAATGTAGGGAGGATGAATCCTTGACCTACCCTTAAAATGTATTCGATAGTTTTACTGTTTGTCTAAATGTAATACATTTTTAACAAGGTTTTAACCCTCGACTACTGATAAATAAAAAGAGTTCGCCTTAAGGTTTTTCTACTGTGTCTGTAAACAGTGTTTTGTATCAAAGGTTGTCAAAGTCCGTTGTTTGTTTTGGTTATGGCCGAGAGCCAAAACTTAATATTTTACTTTGAAACTTTGGAACCCTAACCTAACCGGTTCAGGAAGTGATTTGGAAATGTTGAAAGTTAGACTTGAAAAAGTAACCTAGCTTCGTGTTCTTAAATGATTTAGTTGCAGTTAACGTTTTCAATGGAAAAGTAATGCTATTATCTAATGTTGATGTTTTTAATGTTTCTTTTGTTTTCGAACTGATGTTTGATTAAGATGGCTAAAAGCCAAAGATTTGAATGAAGTAATGAGAAGTTAAAAAATCTTAATCCTGTAGATTCAATGGTAGATTTTGAAAGTCTTGGGATATCGATCCTGTGAACTGATTCTCAAACTTGTTCATTTATTTGATTCGATTAAAACTATGGTTATGAATGTGTCACGAAACTTAATGTTGTTTGGTTCTCTGTTAAGGGTTTCAAACCCTCGTCTGTTGTGTTTACAAAAAAATTTCCTAAGAACTCTGCCATGGATAGATTATTTGATTTACTAAAGGTTGAAATTATAAAACTAGGGTTGTGATACTCAGATTTTCTCCTACAAAAGAAAGGCTTTGAAATATAGCTGCAGTTTGTTAATGAAATCAAAATACAAGTTATAAATATAAAAGATTATAAAATACTATACAACTATGCTATTGTCGACAGAAGATAAGAGTCTAATTAAAATATACATGCTTAATAGTACTTCTGTGTATTTAGAAATGTTTATTTTTGCATATGTTAAAATGTCGATGAAAGTAAATAAATGAAAATTGTAATATTATACTGTTTTTGAGAATAATGAAATGAGAATGTATAGTATAATTTCTGGAAGGAAATAAATGACCTGAAGTAAAACCCTAGTCTTTGTACAGAGTTGCAATGATTACTTCTATTACTCTATAAAAGAAAATATTATATTGACTATAATAATAAATACTATAGTATTTCCCAGGTCTTGATATGTATAGTTTATACGTGAAATACCCCTGGTAGGGGATATTAAGAAAAGAAAACTCAACAATATTAATCTATTCATTCATTCGTCATTCTACCTATCATTCATCTATCTTAATTTTACCTCTCTATAATAGAGTACGATGTAGAAAATAGTATGGGGAAAAATGCAGAGAAGGCATTATTTCTATCATTTCATCTAATCTAATCATCTACAATTTCATAACTAGACCAGAATTAAACATTTACTTCTGCATAATGATACTAACAGTTTAAACTAATGAATACTTATTCAGTACTTTCAGAAAATAATTTAACTACTTAGAACAAAGAAAACAAGTAGAACCTGTAACTGTAGATAGGACCGACAAACACCCAAGGAGGCCTATTCCTCCCAACCTTCTCCAGAAGAAGCAGCCAATCTACTTGCCTCCTTTGGACCCCCGGGCCTGTTAACTGAACCACTAGGTAGAAGATTCTGTGTAGAAGCAAGGCACTCAGTAATGTAACTTATGCACTCAATATTATAACTTATGCAGTCAATAGTGTAACTTCTACACTCAACAGTATAACAGGAAGACTTACACGATGATAAAAAACTCAGCATATCCCCTCATTGAATCTCTTGGGTTCAAGAATAGCAAAACCCCAAGGTAAATTTCCTTGTTAGGAAAAGTGATGAACCTCAGTCCACAATTCAATGGCTCTTTTAAAGATTGCCTAGGTCTTTAGTGGTCAGTTTTCAATAAATGAGCCTCAAGCTCCAATCCAACCTTCCAGGGCACTATGACCACATTTGAAGGGAGTTGTCCCATACCAACAGCTAGTTAGTTGCATCATGATGCTACCACTTGTCCATTGCCTTATACCCCAGATTCCATTCCACCTAGTGGGTCAGTAAACACTGTTTCAACAGTCTCCTTGGGTGTTTGTCTCCTATTTAATTTATTTAATAATAAAATATTGTGCAAATTACAGTCATCCTTGGACACTTGTCCAATATAAAACTTTACAATAAAAGTTAACATAATGTTCCCAACATAAAGTGTTTTTCAACACAAAGGGTATGTTACAGCAACTTAGTAAAAATCCAGGTAGTACTTCCATACTCAAAAAGAGCACCCCCTTTCTCCTCGAATACCGTCCCTTAAGACGAATCTCCTGCTCGCGTTGGTAGGGAGTCGTGGCTTTGCCAATGAGACAAGTGGCATGATAAGTAAATCAAATGCTTCTATGAATGGGGATAGATGGCAGCGAAATAAGAAGTTGATGTGCTCTGTAGGGATCGTTGGCCAAATGGCAGCTCGACTAGCTCCACGATGTACACATGAAGGAGACAACTCCTTTATAAAGCTCATCTATATTCCCCACTCCTAATTGATAAGCAAAAGTATATAGTTCTCTCATTTTTTTAGGGAGTATTCATATGATGCATACCTCTAACAATAAATACTCTCTTTGTATTTATCCTTTTAGTGATGGTAGGCCTTCTTTCGTAAAATGGAAGTTAAAATAATGACATATATATATATATAGCATATGTTTCATACATGTATGTACAAATATATATATATATATATATATATATATATATATATATATGGGCGGGCGCACGAAGATGGTCCCCAAATTCGTTGCAATGGGGATGCGCTAGCGGAAAACAAAAAATGACGCGTACGCACCTAAGGCAGCGTGCACGCCCCTCGGTTCGGTCCCCAAATTCATTGCAATGGGGACGCACTAGTGAAAAACAAAAGTGACGCGTACGCACCTAAGGCAGTGTGCACACGCCGCTAGGTTCAGTACCGAACTGAGGCATGTGCACATAATTGGCGCATGCATGCAAATGTGGCACGCACGCGCCTCTGTTAAAAAAAAAAAAAAAACAGAGCACAATTTCCCCATTGTTCTATTTGGCCGAGCACGACCTCCAACCTGCGTGTGCATCGATTCAACCACCCAAGAACACCCACAAACTCACCAACACATCGATTCATATGTAAATATCAATTTTTTTTTTCATTTTATTCATTCTTTGTGTCAATTTTTTTTTTTTGTTTATTTAATTGTTAATAATTCCCAAATTTTGAAAACAATGAACCAATTTTCAATTGTAGATTGTAAACTAAGACAATGAGTGAACATGATCTTAACCTCGAGTCCGATGGAACACAAGAAAACCCAAGCCTTGGACCCAATGCTGAAGAAAACCGTGAACAAAATCCAAATGCTGAACAAAACCAAAACCCCAAGCAAATTTTGAACAAGATGACCTTAACCATTATGTAAATGAAATGTGAGTGCACACTCGTGAACTAAGAAACTCGGGGTAACCATCTTGATTGTCTCTTGCCACGTCAATCGAGAACTCAATTGACTCCCTCATCCATGCACACCAACAATTGACTGATATGACTGCATTTAGAGCTAGGATGTAGGAGTATTACTCCATGGGCATCTCCAAGGAAGCAATAAAAGATTTTAACATTACAAAATCCCAATTATATAGTATGTTCACCGATCCGAAAACAAACCAACAATCGAACATTACAAAGCCACAGAACTGCATGGATTGGTGTCATTACCAACCATGGAGGGACAATTGGATGCAGAGGTGGTTCATGGTGTACGATAAACCTCCCTGCAATAATAGGGAGGTTCCACAGTACTTCCTTCACCAACTGTGGGTTGAGTTTTTCCTCGGTTTCCATGTTAACTATTTTAACATAACCGAGTTCCAGGGTGTTGGGTGTGGCTCTGCCCAAGATTGATCTACTGCCAAGAGGAGCCCAATGAGAGGGCCACCAGCTCCTAGGTGTGACCCCAACCCCTCTCTCCAGCCACCTCAGTTGCCCCATAAGCTTGATCAGATTGAGGTGGCAATGAGGAATGTTGCACGTGGAGTCCTCAGACACACCTCCTTTGTAGCAACGACTTCAATGGAGAGGTTGGTTGACCTTGATAGAGATCTAGGTATAGGGCCTTCATGACAGGGCTAGGATATACTCATGACCAGTGGTAGCCATGCTGGGCATTCCAATTCGATGGGGGAAATTCCACATCTTTGTCCCCATTGCGAGCACACTTGCCTTGGCCCGATCGAGGGATGTTATATGGATCAGGTCAACAATTTTTTTAATGTGTTTTTAATCATCACTTGATAACTTGTAAAGAATTTTTAAAGTATTTTTGTTTGACTTAAACTATTATTTCAATGTACAGTTATTTAGAGATGATACACCAACATGGGAGAATGTAGCATCTCCCAACCTGGATGCAACAAGAGCAGCTACAACTGAAATTGCAGAACCTCACATGGAGGTATTTTTAGTACCTCACACAATATTGTTATTACTTATGTCAGCTATATTACTTAAGTATTTATATTTATGGCATACACGTTTATAGTTCGTACAATGTTTTTGAATATTTCGATTGCCTAAATAATGACTTGTTTAACATGTTCATAACATGCATGCATTTTGGTGTCCACAGGTGTTCCATGACTACGGTGATCAACCATCCCCGCCAGGGATTAGTAGATCACCATCTACATAGGTACAATGTGTAGTTAAAAGCACGCTTTTAATTTGAATTGTTACGACTTACTATGGTTTAATTTATTGTTTGTTTACTAAATTGTGATATTACAAATGTATATGTAAGTGCCACCAAGAGCTGCAGGTGCCCATTTTTGTCCTGTGTTTCCACCCCCTCACATGAGTCCCCTCCATCGCTTACATCTAGACCCCACCCTCCATCCAACCCATCCCTTCCATCCATCCCCCCTCCCCGGCAATACTCCCCCCTCCATCCATCCTCCCCCACTTGTCCATGCCCCCCCTTATAGACATCCTCCCCAATTTATCCACGCCCCCATCTCTATCCATCCTCCTCCATTCGTCCATGCCCCCCCTTCCTTCCACCTTCCCCTCTTCGTCCCCAACCTCCCATTCCTCCATCATCCACCCTCCATGTAGGACTTCCCTCCCATGCACCATCTCTCAACCTCCCCCCTAGTCATTTTGGTTCGATACCCTCTATCGTACAACCAGCAAGGGTTCATCATCCACAATTTCCTCTTCCACCCCATACCACCATGTCTTCTCCCACCATATCATCCCCACTTCCCGCCACTATTGTGGCATATACTCTCCTAGTACACTCATCTGTACCTCCAGTGGTTGCACCTGTAGTGGCTACCACTACATCTCCACCCCCCCCCCCATGACTACATCGGAGTTGGTTGTCTAGCCATCTGCTCCACCTACTAGCCCAGAAGCCCAGCCATGTCCATCGTCGAAGGTGTTCACAGTGAGAATCAAGCCAATTTATGAAAATATTTTGATGCATTAACAAAAATTAATTTAAGCAATTATTACTTTTCAATGAAATGATTGTTGTAAATGTTGTAGGCTGGAATTTCTAAGAGGCTCCACAGATCTAGGACACCTGCCCCACATTTCTCACCCACATCAGAGGTGATTTATTTAAGATTTGAATTCTACATTTATTTTATAAATGTCGTAATTTTTTCAAATGATTGAAAATGACGGTATCTTATATCATTTGTTCCAGAGCCCACAGAGATGGTCTACTCCTAGAGGGAAGAAGACTTGAGATACCAGTAGCTCGAAGAGAAAGAAGATCGACTTTGGAGATGCGCCTGGGAGTGACGGGGGTGGTCACAATGCTTGACACACCATGTGTTATGTACATTAGTCATGATGTGGCATGTTTGTGCACCAGTTTTGATGTACTTTGTATCTACAACATGAGTTTCCATGTATTATGGCTCTGTTGATGCCTCGGAAATTGCAGCATCAATCAGAAAGGGATCCTCCTTGAGAGATTATCCCAATTAGATTATCTCCCGTTTGGTATAGGGAATCCATCCGGTTAGCGGTTCCGGCAACCGTGGGTTTGGAGTTTCGTTCCAATTATACCAGTTATGGCCCGATCCACCATTCTTTTGATTTTATATTTTATAATGATATGCAAGTGCCTAGTCTAAATTTAATCTAAATGCAAAACTAGAAAATAGATCTAAATCTAAAACTGAAATAAATCTAACTATCCCTGCAAGGAGCAAATTTAAAGCATGAGCAATGAGTTGTAGGAGTTATCTTAAAGAATAAACAGACAACCATTCAATTTTAAAGAGAAAGCTACAGCAAAGATAAAAGATATCAGAAGATAGCTTCTGATTAAATATAACACATTTCATTACTCATAAAATAGAGGATTCATTTGCAAAGAGAGAAGCAAGATCATTTAATACAATGAAATAATTCAAGACAGTAATAAAGATCTCACAGCAAAGTATGGCAGACATAGGAATAATCCACAGTGCATCCAATCTCCATTCTCATGCAAAACATCCTCTCCAGGCTCTTATTAGAAGATTTTTATTTTCTCAAAACATGGGCAAGATAGCTCGTACAAGTCTAGAAAATAATTCCCTGCCAAAAATTCCCCGTTCCTTACTTCCTAACTTCTATTTATAATGTTACAAAATGCCCTTTGGGCTGCCACCTAGCCCTTTACACTTGTCACCTACAGACTTTTCCCCAAAAAATAGACAAAAATGTGACCTCCCCTTTTACAGAAAATTATTTAAAAGGAAAAGGACAGTTGTCCTCTAACTCTACGTTTTATACATATGACAGCCATAATACAAAAAAAAAAGAATTAATGCTCTAAAATCAGCGCTTTTACTACTGGGCATGCGCTTCAGGTGGAAGAGAGGCACTTGGATCCACTGTTGCTGCTGCTGCTGCTTGGGAAGAAGGAATCGAGCCAGCTGGGATTTCTTCTACTGATGGGAGGGAAGAGTCCGGGTTTGCTGCTACAGCTGTTGCTTCTGCTTTATTCTCCTCTTCTGCAATGTAACTATACCACACACCAGTGTCCCTTATGACTACATTTACTGAGGCGGGGAATAAGATTTTCTGGGACGTTACATGTTTACCAAGCTCTGTCCCAATACTTTGAATTTCTGTGACTGCAGTTTGATGCATTTCTTTGAGCAGATGACCATGTATCGATGACATTCCAATATAATGTTGGAGGTCATCAATGGCTAGGACATCAATATTCTTCAAATATTCAGTTTGGATGCCCAGCTCTTCCCTCAACTCAGCCAAACGTTGTTCTTTGCCTGGGAAATCATCAAGGGACTGAGGGAAACTCAACTTGCACTTGTCATGCACTTCACGGATTCTTTGATACAGACCGTTGCTCTTATCCATTGTCCCTCGGTTCTTGGCTATTAGGTTAATGCTACAGTTTCTGCAAAACTCCAAAAGGGCTAGGTCTTCATTGAATCCATCTACAGATTTGAATGGGAGATGCTTGGGGAAATCCACCTTTCCTTCTCTCCATTCTATTTGGCTCACGACATTTTCCTTAACCCGGGTATATTTAGCTTTAAGCCTATTGGCCTCTACATTAACTTCTTTTAATCTGACCAACATAGCCTTGAGCTTGCATACTTCATCAATGATTAGCTCCTGAGTGTTGTGCATTTGTTTTAGGATGCTGCAGGACAGCTCATGGAAGGGCGATATATCAATCATTCTATTCTCTGCCTGCTCCAATTGTTCAACCAATGCTAGCTTGTCTGCTTCTAGACGGGACACCCTGGCTCCTGCATCATTCTTTTCTGCTTCCACAATCATCATCTGGACTGTCAGTTGGTCCTTTTCTTCCTCTAGCTGGTTATACTTGTCTGACAATTCTTTATGTTCAACAGATAGGCGATTATACTTATTCACCATGAGATCCCTGTAGGCTTGTTCATTAGCCACAGTATGTTGTAGCATGCGAACTCTCCTCTTAGTCCACTCAGATTCTTTAACTATATCAGCTACATTGTCCAGCGTTCCTTTTGTTGTCTCTACAGAAGCGGATGCCACAGCTAAAGGATCCTTGTTTGTGTTCTGCATTATTGTGGTCTCTCGGTGAGTAACAATATCCTCCTGGAAGAGTCTCTTTATCCTCTCTTCCGATTTAAGGACCATCGCCTTCCTCTTCTTATCATAGACAAACTCATTCCATCTGGACATGGTATGCTCTTCCGATGGAGTATACGGGACGATTGGGAGATCTACAATATCTATCTCTGCTTACGCGGGTGGGGTCTGGACTACCTGAGATGGATTTGTTCCCACATTTTGGGTACCAGAGACACCTGCTTGTGCTGTGTCTGTCTCCACATTTTGAGTGCTGGAGACACCCATTTGAGGTATGTCTATCTCCATATCCTGGGCGCCTGGGTTTCCTGCTTGGGCATCTTCACCTGCTTTGAGTTCTTCTTCCGCTTTCCTCCCTACTTTAGCTTCATGCCTTCTCTCTTCTCCTTCAGCTTGCAGCTGATCTTCATTTTCTTTCTGTTGTCTTTCATCTTCAGCCTCTTTCCACTGCCGGGCTTCCTCAACCTCTTTCTGTAGCCTCTCACTCTCAGCTTCCTGCTGCAATCTGGAAACTTCAGCCTCTTGCAGTAACCTTCCTTCCTCTCTTAACCTTTGTTCTTCTTGGGCTCGGGCATCATCAGCTTCTTTCTCCTTCTGCTGGCTGGTTTTCTTGGCCTTGGTAGAGCTAGAACTTGCTACACTACCTTGGTGACAGACCCGCAGCTCAGCCATGTTGCTGACGCCTCTCAATGCCTCTTCCTCGACATCATAATAGTGAGCATACTCAAAATGAGCATAAATCTCTTTACAATGCTCGGCCAATTTTCCCTTCCTGTCATTCTTATGGAAGATTACCTCACCGAAGTGGAAGGCTTTCAGCTCCTGAACAAACTCCTCGGCTGAGGCAACCCCTAAGAATTTGTATGCTCCTATGCAGAAGGGCAAAGGCAGGAAAGAAGCCTTATGCTGTTTGTTAAGCACTGCTCCAATTCCATCCAGGAAAATTTGTCTCACCGCCTCCTTAAGGACCACATAGTCTGTAGCATACCTCGGCAAGATATATGGAGCTTTAGTTCCTCCAAAAATTCTGAGGTAGGTTCCTTGCTCTGAAAAATAAAAATCTCCATAGTTTTCAAGGACCTCCATAGCGTTCTCCGATAGACAGTTGGGCTCTTCCTTGAATATCTGCTCATATAGGGGCATAATGAACCCCTCACAGATGAGCTTATAGTTGGGTTTGTAATTTTGAGCCCACAACATCCTGAAAGCGGTATAAACCGGGGTGCTGGCCTTGTCCCACGTGCAACCTATGCTGGGAAAAGATAGCTTGGCCAAAACACAATCAATGAGATATGAAGACATGTAAAATTCTGCCTTTTTTAAGGCCAGACCTTCTTTTGCAGCAACCACCATTGATGCCAAACTGTATGGAAAGATGGTATCCCAGTCAAACACAGTTCCTTTAAATGCCACGAAGTGGATGATGGGAACCCACTGTATCTTGTATACAGTGCCATCGGGCATACCGAAGATTTTGTAGAACATCAGGGCTATTAATCTGAAAGGAGGCCTTAGATTTTGCACATCATACTCATCATTACCTCTCTTTCTTAAGTGTTTTCCCGCGACCAATAATTTTTTGGCCATTTCAATATTGTTCATCTGGCCCAACCATTCATCACTCAGGGCTTGCTGGGGACGTGGGAATTTATAGGCTGCGGCAAGGTATGCTGGGTGAAATGAGGCAATGGCTATTTTCCCACTGTCATGTAATACCCTTGTCTCTGTATTAGTATGTTCGAGTATCCACCCGATTACTTCATAACATGGGAATAGTTCAGGGCGGATAGAAGCTTTAGCTATGCCCGAAGTTCTAATGTTGAGATAGATCTGCCCCTCTTCTAGCAACATATCTGGGATATCTTGGTCCCAAATCATCTTGTAAATGTCGCCCCAGCGGATTTCGGGAGGAATACCGGTGGTGCACTTAGTGTCCTGAAACATGGTTTCAGTCCTAAGTGGCCCTAGTTCAGGTTCTGTCATCTTTGCTTTCTTCCTACCACCTTTTGGCATTTTGACTTATTCTTGGAAATGACCAAATACAAGTGATTATAAAACATGTGCAGACTATTATGAGATTTAACAAAGATCAGCACCATTTTAACATGCTAACAAATAAACCATTCCAAGCAAGAAGCATAGTTCTGAGATTTGGCTATCTTAAGGGGGCAAATTTTGGAATGTTCCCGAAAGGATAAGTATGCGTCGTGGAAACAATCTGTTCTCGGTCTAGCCCTAGGAGAGAGGGTGTCTTCCATGTTTTCCTATCAAATGTTTAACAGCGGGTGAGCTCAGATTGAAGTGACATTTAAGACAAAGCCAAGGATGGCTCTCTGTGTTGATGCACAGGCGAGGGATTCCATTCGACCACCACCGCTAGTAGTAAGATTTATGATATGCTGTGTGGTCGGCTTAGATTTTAAATGAGGGTGTTGGCGCTTGAAATATAGCGGGTGGAGAAACTATGGCTTCGGGAGAGAGCTGCGAAACTATGGGGCTTCGGCGGCCTTAAAAATAAACAAATAACGACATACGGCCATGCTATGGATGGGAAAAAATCTCAAGGGTAACTTGACGTGAACAAGGGACAAAAATAACAGTTTAAATCCTACCTGGCACCATGAAGATGGCTGAATGAATTGAACACGGACATGGACGAGTGAGCTGAGCTGGAGCAGCTTGACGCGGCGTCTCAACGACGTTTGATAATCAAAAAAATAACAATGTGGTTGGTCCAAACCCACCCGTTTATTTAAATGAGTTAGACACGTGCGGTGTTTAATACGGTGGGTGGTGCATTTAAAACGGGGCTTTAATATTGTACACCACGGTCACGTCGAGCCACCTTGGTGTCTGTGCGCGACCGCCACCTACGGGATGGACTCATGAATTCCACCCGCCATTGCAGAAGGTTACGCTGAACTCCTTCGGCGTTTCAGGAGAGATTGATGAATATTTCCGCAATTCGACCTTTGGAGGCTCAACTTTGAGAGGATTCCGCGAAGGTTGCTGGCGTTGCGGAAGGAATTGGCGAATGACTCCCACAGTTAAATGAATGTTTGAGTCTTTTGGCGGGCTCCAAGAAGATAAAGCAAATGCTTCCGCAGTTTTGGGAAGGCTTCGCGAATGCTTCCGCAAAAGGCTCCCGCAATGTGAAAATTTTCTAAGTCTCGACCGGGCTTCGAGAGCGCTTCCAAAGTTGCGGAAAGCTTTCGCAATTAACTTTCGAAGTTTCGAAACGGATTGGCGAGTGGCTCCGCATTTTCGGAACGATAAGCTGAACGGTTCTGCTGCTTCAGAAACATAAAGTGAAGGCGTCCGCAACTCGAAAAAAATTTCTAAGTCTCCGCGGGGTTTCAGAAAGATAACGTGAAGGCTTCCACAGTTGCGGAAGACTTTCGCAAACGGCTTCCGCAAGTTCGAGACTTAAAAGATTTTCAAAAGAGACTAAGTCACTTGGCGGCCCCCGGGGGAGATTGGCGAGTGACTCCCGTAGTTTCGGAAAGATAAGTTGAATGGTTCCGCAACTGTGGGAGGAAAAGCCGAAAGGTTCATGAAATTTTGAGAAACCGTTTCTAAGTCCTTTTTGGAGTTTCGGGGAGGCTTGGTGAATGGTGCCCGCCGTTGCGGGAAGTTTTCTTGAATTCTTCCGTCGTTTCGGAAGAAATTCGCCAATAGCTTCTGTAGCTTTCCAACAATAATTTCTAAGTCATTTTCGAAATGTTTATGCGAATAGCTCCCGCCGTTTCGGGATGAAAACTCAAATATTTCTGAAACTGTGGGGAGACATCCTGAAAAGCTCTGCATCTTTGGGAAGATTTCACGAATTCTATCATTTGGAAGAAAACTTTGAAATTTTCAAAGCAATATTTTCAGTTGAAAAACAAAGTGAAAGTGGAAATGGCCTCTTAAGGCAGTCTTTCTTCAAAATAAAAGGAGGGGGGGCCAATATGTATAAAAATTTTTGGGGGGATGCTACTGCAACAACAGGCTCTACGGCATGAGCTGTCGCATTTTGTATAGGGCATGAGTTGCCATTGTACGTACATTGGGAACCATGTTCCACTATTTGCCAGAAATTTTATATGTTTGGATGAGTTTTGTAGCCTCAATGTACATGGATTTTCAGTTATGTTATCTATATCGATATTTTCTATATTAGTATCTTGTTGTCTAATGTTGTTGTCTCATGTTGTCTGTATCATGATGTGATGTTGTCTAATTTTGGTTTTTACTTCTATCTGTCCATGGCATGCGGTCTTAAGTTTTGGTACCAATGATGTCCATGCATTAGTTGATAATGTGAATCAACCTGAAGCTTACCTAGATCTTAGAAGAGAAGTTGGATATCATAGTTCAACTTGGTTTATCTTTCCATGTGTGAAAGCTTGTAATGGTATCTATGTTAAGAAAACATTATAAACATAGGCTAACTGAAACAAAATCATGTGTGAGAATTAATCTAAAAACAAACAGAATAAATGGATGGACAAATCGCACCTCATGGCACATAAGATATATATTGGGAACTTGAGTACTAGGAAAATAATACTTAAAAATAGAAAATGTCCATTGTTGTCAAAATGTTAAAATGAGATCCAACATGATTTTTAATAGCTCTACATAATGAGATCCAAAATGTTCATACTCTACATAGAAAATGTCGTCACTAGTATTTATATTGACCATTTTGTCTACTTAAGATCATGCAACAAATTAATAAGCAAGTTATGGAATGATTTCTTAATCAATTGGTACCATACAAATAGGACAACCTTGAGCACAATGTATATCTAGCTCATTAATTCTCACTCACGAATATAGCCACCTTTGATTTGATGACCATCACATCCACTACCATTTACAATTAGGACTTTCTTAATTTATCATTATGTGATAGCGATCTAATATTATGTAGACACATTGACTTAAACACATATAGTTGAAATTACAATAAATGACTACTATGAGGTGTATTTGTGAGGCTCTGTCCACCTCAACACACCAACTTGTTACCCCAATACCCCAAATGCTTTCAAATTCTATCTGGAAGGGATTTAGGGGTATTAGGACATCCTAATTCATCTACTGGACACTCAGACGCTTGTTAAAGACATTTAGGACGTGCATTACTTCAATGGAGTCACACATACACCCTCATCAAGTTGCATGCATCCATTAGTGCGCCATCAACACTAGAACACGTAAGCATTACTACATGTTGGACTAAGCTTTACTAATGTTATGATAATATTAGGTTTTCCATCCATTGAGAAGGTTTTCATAGGTGTGCATATCCACCATATAAAAATCTTCATGGTGCATGTTATTTCAAACCATTAGGTTTCTAAATTAGGTATTCGGTGCTAGGTACAACAGTTTTCTAGTTGATGATGGACCCTTGCTATATAGATGAGATACTATGCATATATGTGTATAGTGATTTGGATTCAAATGTATGCACATGGATATACATGTACAATGAAAATGATTTAATTTTTATATGTATTATAATTTAGGGCTAGATCTTAGGCTACATAATAGGGTTTCATTGTGATTAGAATACAAACTAGGGTTTACGCTACCAACTAGGGTTTTTAGGCTAGGATCTCGTGTTTCTAGGCTAGGATCCAAGCTCTAGGGTCACCATCTTAATGTTTAATTCCACTATCACGACATCATTCCCACCAATACCATGCCCACTAGTACAATCACCATCAATCCTCTCAATCCCACTTTGTACATTTCCAATACTTCCAAGTTAAAATTTATAGGTCTTGTTGCTAAAAGCTTTTCACTTATCTATTCACATAGACAAATCCACTTCTGTGAAAGATTTGTTGTATCTTGGTACAAATGCAATTTCACATGCAATGATAGTTGAGAAAAACAAATCCTATACCTTGGAAAAACAACCTTATTAGTCTACTTTTGACTAAGGAAGGGGAGAACATCATAGTACAATCTCAATAGCAATGTGTTTTTTAATGAATAGCCTCTATAAAAGGCATACTATATTTATCTGGTCTTTAAAGCCTAGTCATTTGGAATAGAATGTCACAATTTCAATTACACCATTAATGCAACGTGTTCAAATTGAAAGTTTTGTTTTGTTGCATTACATGTGGTCAAACATTAACTTCCACGAATTATTCTTTAATAGAAAAAAAATATTAAATGATATTTTTTTTAAGTCTAAGTTCATTGCTGAAGGGTTTATTTGTCACTAAAACTTCGTGTCAAGGGTAATGTAAAAATTCAAAACGTAAAAAAAAATTAGTTTGAAGGGAGGAGATGAAATGGAATTCCAATGTGAAATGCCATTGCCAATAATTGAAATCCTCACATGATCAATGCTCTATGCATGATGGCTTGCATGAGTATTTCATGTTGACCAACTTTTATCTACATAGTGCTACAAATACGTGCCATCATCAAATACGTGCCATCATCAACATCTCCATCATCATCATATTCATCATCAACATCAACATCATCATCATCTTCTCCATCATCATCAACATCTCCATCATCATCATCTTCTCCATCATCCTCATCAACAACTACACCATCATCATCTTCTCTATCATCATCATCATCATCTTCTCCATCATCCTCATCAACAACTCCATCATCATCATCTTCTCTATCATCATCATCATCATCAACATGTTCATCATCATTGTCATCTCTAGGCTCCTCATCAACATATCCATCATCATCATCTTCATCATCATCATCATCATCATCATCATCATCATCATCATCTTCATCACCATCACCATCATCATCAATGTCTTCATCATCATCACCATCTTCATCATCATGGTCATCTCTAGGTTCCTCATCAACATCTCCATCATCATCGTCATCATCTTCATCACCATCACCATCATCATCAACGTCTTCATCATCAACGTCTTCATCATCATCACCATCATCATCATCATCATCAACATCTTCATCATCATTGTCATCTCTAGGTTCCTCATCAACATCTCCATCATCATCATATTCTCCGTCATCATTAACATCTCCATCATCATCATCTTCTCCATCACCCTCATCAACATCTCCATCATCATCATCATCATCTTCATCACCATCACCATCATCATCAACGTCTTCATCATCATCACCATCTTGATCATCATTGTCATCTCTAGGTTCCTCATCAACATCTCCATCATCATCATCTTCTCCATCATCATCAACATCTCCATCATCCTCATCAACATCTCCATCATCATTATCTTCTCCATCATCATCATCTCCGTCATCATTGCCATCTTCATCATTATCAACATCTTCATCATCATTGTCATCTCTAGGTCCCTTATCAACATCTCCATCATCATCCTCTTCATCACCATCACCATCATCATCAACATCACCATCTTCATCACCATCACTATCTTCATCATCATCACCATAAGTGCCTGGTGGGCGATTTTGCAAATTTGACTCCAATGTGCAAAAATTGGACACTCCCTCACTGAGAAAAATACTAGTTTCCAAGATGGACCTACAAGGTGACACTCGGGCCATGGGAATGAAGGAGAGGGGCAACCCTAACACTATCCCAACGTCTCAAATCCAACGGATTTGATGGTTCGTCGATCGGAGCCACGGTCGTCATTCTATGGTTCATTCCATCTCGCATCCAAAAGGCCTTCAGGGACACCTGTTGGATACCTGTCGAGGGCATAGAACTCCAACCGTGCAACAAAATCGGGTTCCAGGGAGACATGCAGGTGTGTCGAGGGAGGTTTCAGCTGGGAATGCTAGCCACAAGTGCTCGGTGGACAATTTTGCAAATCTGACCCCAATGTGCAAAAATTGCACACTCCCTCACTGAGCAAAACCCTAGTTTCCAAGACAGACCTACAAGGTGAAACTTGGGCCACAGGACCGGAGAAGAGGGGCACCCATAGCACTATCCCAATGTCATGAATCCAATGGAGTCGACAGTTTGTTGATCAGAACCACGGTCATCATTCTATGGCTCATTCCATCTTGCATCCAAAAGGCCTTTAGGGACACCTGCTGGATACCTACCGGGGGCATAGAACTCCAACCGTGCAACAAAACCAGGTTTCGAGGAGACATGTAGGTGTGTCTAGGGAGGCTCCGGCTGGGAACGCTAGCCATAAGTGCCCGGTGGACGATTTTGCAAATCTGACCCCAATGTGCAAAAATTACACACTCCCTCACTGAGCAAAGCCCTAGTTTCCAAGATGGACCTACAAGGTGACACCTAGACCACAGGATTGGAGGAGAGGGGCACCCCTAGTACTACCCAGATTTCTTGAATCCAACGGAGTTGACGGTTCGTCGATTAGAGCCACGGTCATCATTCTATGGCTCGTTTCGTCTCGCATCCAAAAGGACTTCATGGACACCTGCTAGATACCTGCCGGGGGCATAGAAATCCAACTGTGCAAGAAAACCCGGTTCTGAGGAGACATGCAGGTGTGTCTAGGGAGGTTCTGGTTGGGAACACTAACCACAAGTGCCCGGTGGATGATTTTGCAAATATGACCCCAATGTGCAAAAATTTTACACTCCGTCACTGAGCAAAACCCTAGTTTCCAAGATGGACCTACAAGGCGACACCCGGGCCACAGGACTGGAGGAGAGGGGCACCCCTAGCACTATCCCGACATTTTGAATCCAATAGAGTCAATGGTTCGTCAATCGGAGCCATGGTCGTCATTCTATGGCTCGTTCCATCTCGCATCCAAAAGGCCTTCAGGGACACCTACTGGATACCTGCCGGGGAAATAGAACTCCAACCGTGCAACAAAATTGGGTTCTGGGGTGACATACAGGTGTGTCCAGGAAGGTTCTAACTGGGAATGCTAGCCACAAGTTCCTGGTGAACAATTTTGCAAATTTGACCGCAATGTGCAAAAATTGAACACTCCCTCACTGAGCTTGGATTTTCTTTCCCCAACACAGAACTTGTCTTTCCTAATATTTTCAATATGTTCCTTGGGGGTCTCCATAAATGTCACCAAAGACAATCCACAGTAAAATCCTTTATAACCAAACACAATTCATAGTAGAATACTCCAAGTGTCCCTGAATGGCCCCGGGGTGCCTGACTAGAATGCCCGTAGCACTCGAACCGTGGCTCGGTTCGCGAATCCGTCGATTCCAGTGGGTCCGGGACGCTGGGTTTCAGCTCGCCCCCCCCCACAGCATCCCTTGAAGACCCGAAAGTGGTGCCAATGGACCATCACCGGAGCTAGGGTTTTGCTCAATCAGGGCCATTCCAAATCCGCTCAAGGGGGCCATTTCTCGTCCGAATGCCCCAGGGTGTGCATGGCCATGGTGGACAGGTCCACAATGGTCACGTGGACCTGTGGGAGGCGACGAAATCCAAGTCCGCTTGCTAGTTTGAGTTCCGTGGCCTCGGGGAAAATCCTCCAAGTGTCCCTAAATGGCCCCAGGGTACCGAACTAGAATGCCCATAGCACCCGAATTGTGGCTCGGTTCACGAATCTATTGATTCCGGTGGGTCCGGGATGTCGGGTTTCATCTAGTGGACTCCCCAGAGCGTCCCTCGAAGACCCAAAAGCGATGCCAATGGGCCATATCCGAAGCTAGGGTTTTGCTCCGTGAGGGCCATGCCAATTATGCTCAAGGGGGTTATTTCTCATCCGGATGCCCTGGGCATCCATGGCCACTATGGATAGGTCCACAATGACCACGTGGACCTATGGGAGGCAACGGAATCCAAGTCTGCTCGCCGGTTTGGGTTTCATAGCCCCGGGGAAAATCCTCCAAGTGTCCCTGAATGGCCCCGGGGTGCCCGTCTAGAATGCCCATAGCACCTGAACTGTGGCTTGGTTCATGAATCCATCGATTACGGTGGGTCCGAGACGTCGGGTTTCAGCTAGGCCCCCCACCACAATGTCCCTCAAAGACCCGAAAGTGGTGCCAATAGGCCATCTCTCGAGCTAGGGTTTTGCTCAGTGAGGGCTAATCCAAATCCGCTCAAGGGGGACATTTCTCATCCGGATGCCCTCGGGCATGCATGGCCACCGTGGACAGGTCCTCAATCACCACGTGGACCTGTGGGAGGTGACAGAATCCAAGTACACTCGCCGGTTTGGGTTCCGTGGCCCCGGGGCAAATCCTCTAAGCGTCCTTGAATGGCCCCAGGGTGCTCGACTAGAATTCCCGTAGCACCTGAACCGTGGCTCGGTTCGCAAATCCATCGATTCCGGTGGGTCTGAGACATCGGGTTTTAGCTAGAGGCCCCCCCACAACATCCCTTGAAAACCCGAAAGTGGTGCCAATGGGCCATCTCCAGAGCTAGGGTTTTGCTCAGTGAGGGCCATGCCAAATCAGCTCAAGGTGTTCATTTCTCATCTGGATGACCTCGGGCATGCATGGTCACCGTGGATAGGTCCACAATGGCCACGTGGACCTGTGGGAGGCGACGAAATCCAAATTCTCTCACCGATTTGGGTTCCATGGCCCTGGGGAAATCCTCTAAGTGTCCCTGAATGGCCCCAGGGTGCCCAACTATAATTCCCATAGCACCCGAACCATGTCTCGGTTTAGAATCCATCAATTCTGGTGGGTCTACGATGCTGGGTTTCAGCTAGGGGACCCCCCACAATGTCCCTCGAAGTCTTGAAAATAGTGCCAATGGGCCATCTCTAGAGCTAGGGTTTTGCTCAGTGAGGGCCATTTCAAACACGCTCAAGGGGGCCATTTCTCGTACGGATTCCCTTGGGCATGTGTGGCCACCGTGGATAGGTCCACAATGGCCACGTGGACTTGTGGGAGGCGACGGAATCCATGTCCGCTCACCGGTTTGGGTTCCGTGGCCCCAGGGAAAATCCTCCAAGTGTCCCTGAATGGCCCCGTGGTGCCCGACTAGAATCCATGTAGCACCCGAACTGTGGCTCGGTTCATGAATCCATTAATTTAGGTGGGTCCGAGACACCCGGTTTCAGCTAGAGGACCCTCGATAGGGTCCCTCGAAGACCCGAGAGTGGTGCCAACGAGCCATCCCCGTAGCTAGGGTTTTTCTCAGTGAGGGCCATTCCAAATTTGCTTAAGGGGGGCATTTCTCGTCCAAAGGCCCCCCAACGTGCATGGCCACTGTGTATAGGTCCACAATGGACACATGGACCTATGGGAGGTGACGGAATCCAAGTCCGCTCATCGGTTTGGGTTTCGTGGCCCTAAGGCAAATCCTCCAAGTGTCCCTGAATGACGCTGGGGTGCCCGACTAGAATTTCTGTAGCACCCGAACCGTGGCTTGGTTCGCGAATCCGTCGATTCCGGTGGGTTCGGGACACCGATTTTCAGCTAGGGGATTTCTCAGAGGGTCCCTCGAAGACCTGGAAGCGGTGCCAATGGGCCATCTCCAGAGCTAGGGTTTTGCTCAGTGAGGGCCATTACAAATCCGCTAAAGGGGGCCATTTCTCGTCCAGAGGCCCCTGGGCATGCATTTCCACCATGGATAGGTCCACAATGGCCATGTGGACCTGTGGGAGGCAATGAAATCCAAGTCCGCTTGCCGGTTTGGGTTCCGTGGCCTTGGAGCAAATCCTCCAAGTGTCCCTGAATGGGTGCAAAAACCCTATCTCTAGAGATGGCCCATTGGCAATGCTTCCGAGTCTTCGAGGGACGCTATTGGGGGTCCTCTAGCTGAAACCCAATGTCCCAGACCCACTAGAATCAACGGATTTGTGAACCAAGCGACAGTTAAGGTGCTATAGGAATTCTAGTCGGTCACCCCGGGGCCATAAAGGGACATTTGGAGGATTTGCCCCGGTGCCACGGAATCCAAACCGGTGAGAAAAATTGGATTCCCTCGCCTCCCATAGGTTTACGTGGCCATTCTGGACCTGTCCATGGTGGCCACGCATACCTGGGGGCATCCAAACGAGAAATGCTTGCCTTGAGCGGATTTGGAATGGCCCTCACTGAGCAAAACCCTATCTCCGAAGATGGCCCATTGGCACAACTTTTGGGACTTCAAGGGACGCTGTGGGGGGTTTCCTAGCTAAAACCCGGCCTCTAGGACCCATCAGAATCGATGGATTCATGAACCGAGCTACGGTTTGGGCGCTATGGGCATTCTAGTTGGGCAACCCCGTTCCATTCAGGGACACTTGGATGATTTTCCTCGGTGCCACAAAACCAAAACCGCGAGTGGACTTGGATTCTATCACCTCCCACAGGTGCACATGGCCATGGTGGACCTATCCACGATGGTCACGCACGCCTGGGGGCATCCAAACGAGAAATGGCCCCCTTGAGTGGATTTCGAATGGCCCCCACTGAGAAAAACCCTAGCTCTGGAGATGGCCCAATGGCATCGCTTCCGGGAGTTCGAGGGACATTGTGGGGGGTCCCTTAGCTTAAAACCGACATCCCAGACCCACCAGAATTGACAGATTCATCAACCGAGCCACCGTTCGGGTGCTACGGGCATTCTAGTCGGGCACCCCGGGTCCATTTAGGGACACTTGGAGGATTTTCCATGGAACCCAAACCGATGAGTGGACTTGGATTCTGTCACCTCCCACAGGTCCATGCGGTGATTGTGGACCTGTCCACGGTGGCCATGCATGCGCGGGTGCATCCGGACGAGAAATGGCCCCCTTGAGTGGATTTGGAATGGCCCTCACTAAGCAAAACCCTAGCTCCGGAGATGGCCCTTTGGCACCACTTTTGGGTCTTCGAGGGATGTAGTGGGGGGTCCCTTAGCTGAAATCAGTATCCCAAACCCACCAGAATAGATGGATTCATGAACCGAGCCATGATTCGGGTGCTACGGGCATTCTAGTCAGGCACCATGGGGCCATTCAGGGACACTTGAAGGATTTTCCACGAGGCCACGGAACCCAAACCGGTCAGTGGAATTGGATTCCGTCGCCTCCCATAGGTCCACGTGGCCATTGTGGACCTGTCCACGGTGGCCATGCATGCCCAGGGGCATCCAGACAACAAATGGCCCCGTTGAGCGGATTTGGAATGGCCCTCACTGAGCAAAACCCTAGCTCTGGAGATGGCCCATTGGCACCGCTTTCGGGTCTTCGAGGGATGTTGTGGGGGGGGGGGCCTAAATGAAACTCGACATCCTGAACCCATGGAAATTGACGGATTCATGAACCGAGCCACAGTTCGGGTGCTACAGGCATTCTAGTTAGGCATCCCAGGGCCATTCAGCGACACCTTGGCCCAATTATTCGTGGATGCAGGCTAGAGAAACTTCAGAGAGCCTCGTACGCTAATGATTTCACCACCTTCATGTACTAGGGGAATATTCTTGCAAAGACTAGTAAGCTCTTCAGGCCAGACATAGTTATTTGCAGATGAATAGTGCAAAAAATTTGCAGTGGTGATAACAAGTTTACTGTCTGTTGAGTCTAATACTACCTCTAGGAGCCGCTCAACAAACTTCGAGATAGAAAGCTCTATAATTTTAGGATACTAATTCAACCACTCATACAGTTTTGTTGATGCCTCAGATATCGTAGCATCAATCAGAAAGGGATTCTCCCCGATAGATGATCCCAATTAGATTATCTACCATTTGGTATAGGGAATCCGTCCGGTTAGCGGTTCCGGCAACCGTGGGTTTGGAGTTTAATTCCGATTATACCGGTTATGGCCCGGTCCACCTTTCTTTTGGATTTTATGTTTTTAATGAGATGCAAGTGCCTAATTTATATCTGATCTAAATGCAAAACTAAACAGATCTAAGTCTAAAACTGAAGTAAATCTACCTATCCTTGCAAGGAACACATTTAAAGGATGAGCAACGAGCTGTAACATATATCATAAAGAAAGAACAAATAGCCATCAATTCTTACAGGTAAAGCTACAGCAAGATAAAAGATCTTTAGAAGATAACTTCTAATTTAATATAAAACACATTTCATTACTCATCAAAGAAAGAAGCAAAATTATCTGATCTAAATGGAAAGAATGAAAGAAACTGATCTAAGTGTAAACAAACTGAAATGAATCTAAAGATCCCTGCAAGGAGCAAATTTAAAGGCATGAACAATGAGCTATAGGATTTATCTTAAAGAAAGAATCGATAGCCATTAAATCAGAAAGAGAAAGCTACAACCAAGATAAAGATATCAGAAGGTAGCTTCTGATTTAATATAGAACACATTCACTGCTCATGAAATGGAGAAATCGTTCACAGAGAAAGAAGCAAAATCATTTGTTGCAAAGAAATAGTTCAGATAACAAGAAGGATCTCACATTACAGGATGGAAATCACCAGAATAGTTCGATACACATCCATCTCTCGTTCCCATGCAAAACGTCCATCTCCAGGCTTTTATTAGAAAATTTGATTTTCATAGAACCAATACAAGATAGCTCGTACAGGTCTCAAAAATTCATTCCCTGCCAAAAGTCCTTTCTAATCCTTCCTAACTTCTATTTATAATTACAAATTTGCCCTTTGGGCTGCCACCTGGCCTCTTCCACTTGTCACCTACAGGAATTTCTTCTAAAATAGACCAAAAAATGTGACTATTCCTTTTACAGAAAATATTTAATAAAAGAAAATGGACAACTGTCCCATAGCTCACGCTTTACACATTTGAGAGCTTAAAAACACAACATATCAGAAATAATATTCTGAAATCAGCGATTTCACTTTTGTGCGTGAGCTTCTGCTGGAAGAGGATTGCCCAAATCAACTGATGCTGCTGATGTTGCCTTAGGAGAGGCACTCGAAACCATTGTTGCTGCTGTTTCTAATTGGAAAGAAGGGATTGAGCTGGCTGAAATTTCTGCCACTGATGGGGAAGAGGGAATCGAGCCCACTGTTGTTGCCGGAATGGCTGCTGGGAGAGAATATTATGGATTTGTTGTCACAGCTGCTACTTCTACCTTCTTCTCCTCTTCTGCTATGTAGCTATACCACATGTCGGTGTCCCTTATGATCATGTTTGCTGCAGCAAGGAACAAGATCTTCTGAGAAGTCACATTCTTCCCGAGCTCTGCTCCAATGCTTTGAACTTCTGCTACTGCAGCTTGATGCATTTCTTTGAGCAAATGATTGTGAACTGATGACATTTCGATATAATGTTGTAATTCATCAACTACTAGGACATCAATTTTCTTCACGTATTCAGTTTGGATGCCCAGCTCTTCCTTTAGCTCAGCCAAGTGTTGTTCTGAATCCGGGAATTCATCAAGGGATTGTGGGAAATTCAGTTTGCACTTGTCATGCACTCCCTTGATTCTTTGATACAGACCGCTGATCTTATCTCTTGTTCCATGCACACTGGCTATCAGCTTACTGCCACATCGCCTGCAGAATTCCAGAAGGGCTATGTCTTCATTAAAACCTTCCACAGACTTAAATGGTAGATGTGTGGGGAAATCCCCCTTTCCTTCTCGCCATTTTATCTGGCTCAAGATATTTGCCTTAACACGGGTATGCTTGGCTTTGAGCCTATGGGCCTCCGCATTGATTTCTTTTAACCTGACCACCATGGCTTTGAGCTTGCAAACCTCATTAGTGATTAGCTCCTGAGTGTCATGCATTTGATTCAGGATGCTGCAGGACAGTTCATGGAAGGGAGACATGTCCATTGTTCTGCTCTCAGCCTGCTCCAATTGCTCAGCTAATGCCCGCTTGTCTGTTTCAAGCTGGGACACTCTGGCTACTGCATCATTCTTTTCTGCTTCTTCAATCATCATTAGGACTGATAGCTGCTCCTTCTCTTCCTCTAACCGGTTATATTTGTCTCACAGCTCTTTATGCTCAGCGTACAGGCAATTATACTTGTTCACCACAAGATCCTTGTGGGCTTGCTCATTAGCCACAGTCTGTTGTAGCGTACGAGCTCTCTTCTTTGTCAATACATTTTCTCTAACTATAACCCCTACATTGCCCAGTGATGCTTTTGTTGTTTCTACAGCTGCAGATGCCATAGCAAAGGGATCTTTATCTGTATTCTGCATTATGGTGACCTCTCGGTGGGTAATGATGTCCTCCTGGAAGGGACTTTTGATCCTCTCTTCCAATTTGAGGACCATTGCTTTCCTTTTCTTGTCATAGACAAACTCATTCCACCTGGACACCATATGTTTTCCCGATGGAGTGTACGGGACAATTGGGCGGTCCATAATGTCTATTTCTTCTTCCGCAGGTGGGGTCTGGACTTCCTGAGCTGGGTCTACTCCCACATTTTGGGTACTAGAGCCACCTACTTGAGGTGCGTCTATTTCCATGTCTTGGACGCCGGACCCACTTGCTTAGGCATCTTCCCCTGCTTTCAGCTCTTCTTCCGCTTTCCTTTCTGCCTCAGCTTGTTTAGCTTGTAGTTGATCTTCATTGTCTCTCCGTAGCCTTTCATCTTCAGCCTCTTTCTACTGGTGGGCCTCCTCAGCCTCTTTCTGCAGCCTTTCATTTTTGGCTTCTTGTTGCATTCTTGCCACTTCAGCTTCTTGATGCAACCTGGCTTCCTCGGCCTCCTGCAGTAACCTCGCTTCCTCTCTTAATATGAGCTCTTCCTGAGCTCGGTCATCATCAGCTTCTTTCTCCTTCTGTTGGCTAGTATTCTGGATCTTGGTGGAGCTAGAACTTGCTCCACTGCCTTGGCAAAAGGTTCGCAGCTCAGCCATGTTGCTGATGCCCCTGAATACCTCTTCCTCGGCATCGGGATAGTGCGCGTACTCAAAATGAGCATAGATTTCCTTACAAAGCTCGGCCACTTTTCCCTTCCTGACATTCCTGTGGAAGATCACTTCACCGAAGTGGAAGGCTTTCAGCTCCTGAACAAACTGCAGAAAGGTAGAGGGGGAAAGGAAGCCTTATGCTGTTTGTGGAGCATTGCTCCAATTCCATCCAGGAATATTTGTCTTACTGCTTCCTTGAGGACCACATAATCTGTTGCATACTGCGGCAAAATGTATGGGGCCTTAGTCCCTCCAAACATTCTGAGGTAGGTGCCTTGATCTGAAAAGTAAAAATCCCCGTAATCCTCCAGGACTTCCACAGCATTTTCTGATAGGCAGTTGGGCTCCTCCTTGAATATTTTCTCATAGAGGGGCATGATGAACCCCTCACAGATGAGTTTGTAGCTTGGTTTGTAATTCTGGGCCCACATCATCCTGAAAGCGGTATAAACTGGGGTGGTGGCCTTATCCCATGTGCAGCCCAATTTGGGGAAGTCCACCTTGGCCAAAATACAATCAATCAGATATGAGGACATGAAAAATTCTGCCTTCTTCAAGGCTAGTCCTTCTCTTGCAGCAACTATCATTGAGGCCAAACTATCTAACAGTAGAGTGGCCCAGTCAAACATAGTTCCTTTAAATGCCACGAAGTGGGTAATAGGGACCCACTGAATCTTATACATGGTGCCATCGGGCATGCCGAAGATTCTGGACATCGTATTCGTCATTTCCTTTCTTTCTCAAATGCTTGCCTGCGACCAATAGCTTTTTTGCCATCTCGACGTTGTTCATTTTTACCAACCATTCATCAGTCAGAGATTGTTGGGAGCGGGGAAATTTGTAGGCTGTGGCCAGGTATGCGGGGTGAAATGAGGCAATGGTTGTCTTCCCGCTGTCATGAATTACTCTTCCTTCCGCATCGGCATGTTGGAGTATCCACCCGATAACCTCAGCACATGGGAACAGTTCAGGGCAGGTAGCAGCTCTGGTTATGCTTGAAGCTTTGATATTTAGAAATCGGTCCCTCTTCTAACAACATGTCCGGGACATCCTGGTCTCAGATCATCCTGTAAAGGTCACCCCATCTGATTTCAGGAGGGACACCGGTGGTGCACCTAGTATCCTAGAGTGAGGTTTCAGTTTTAAGTGGCGTAGGCTTCTTTTCTGTCATTTTAGCCTTCTTCTTACCACCTTTTGGCATTTTGACTTATCCCTGATAGCACCCACACACAAGTCATTATGAAAGTGAGCAACATACTGTGAGATTTTAACAGAGATCATCATCGTTTTAATATGTGACTGAGATAAAACCAAAATGTGAAGCTGCGTTTTAGGGAGCAAATACACCACTCCAATCTAAATTTAAACATTCTAATTCCTTTAAGGGGCGGGTTTGGAATGTTCTTGCGAGGATAAGCGCGTTGCGGAAGAAACCTGCTTTTGGACCAACCTCTAGGGGGATGGTGTTCTTTGACATGATGCTTTTAAACAATTAGCGGTGGGGAAGTTCGGGTGAAATAACCATACGACGAAATAAGGAGCTGCTTTCTGCTTACGACCGAGCGAGGGTTTCGAATGCCATTATCGTTTATGGCTCTTTCCGAGGTGCTCTATGGTAGGTTTGAACAGGGGCGATGGCGCCTGTCTTAGAATTTAAAAAATATGGGTAGTGACTACGCCGGGACTGAGGCTTATGAAAAAGCCCGGGTGACTACAGTTTTAGCTTTCGGCTGGGGACATGAAAAGTCCACGGGGCCTCGGGGGGAACTTTGAAAAAAAACATAAACCCATCCGTCCAAAATGACATCCTTTTTTAACCAACATACACATGGCAGGAAATACAAAATTTAGACCGTATTTGATGGGCAAAACAACCCATGACGAGCATTTTTCCCGTCAAAATCCAACCAATTCCTATCATCTTAGAAAACAAGAACACCAAAGGTAACCTGACGCTTGGAAGACAAAATTTAATGGTTAGAATCCTACCTGGCACTGACAAATATAGTCGAATGAGGTGGATGAGTACGAGGTCGAGCGAGCTGAGCTGGAGCGGTCGCGCGGCGTCCAACAGTTTGCCAATCGAAAATTAACAACGTTTTGGCTTAAGCCTCCACCGCTTATTTAAATAAGTCGGGCACATGTGGGGCTTTGATACGGTGGGTGGCATATTAAAACAAGTTTTAAATGTTGTACACCGTGGTCATGTCGAGTTGCATTGGTTTGCGTGCACGACCGCCACCGGCAGGACGACTTGTGCATTCCATCCACTATTGCGGAAAGACATAGCAAAAGCTTCCGTTGTTTCAGGCGCGTCGTGGAAGGAAAACTCAAAACGTTCCGCAAAAGGCTCCAGCGTCGCGGAAGGATAACACAGAGGCTTCCGCTGTTTCGAGAGTTTCTCGCAAATGGTGCCCGATGTTTCGAAAGGATAACTTGAAAGCTCTCGCAGCTTCGAAAAGATAAAGTAATGACGCCCGCAACTTAAACAAAAGTTTCTAAGTCTTGAGGGGTTTCAGAACGATAACTTGAAGATCTCCGCAAATGGCTTCCACGATTGCGGGAAGGAAACTTGAATGATTCCGCAAATTTCGAAGAAAACTTCACGTTCTTTTCAAAGTTTCGAGGAGAGTTGGCAAATGGCGTCCGGTGTTTTGGAAGGAACACCCGAATGTTTCCGCAACTTTTCTCGCCGAGGTTGCAGGAAGGTAACGCGAAGGCTTCCACGAAAATGCGGGAAGAATATTGCCAACGCTTCCGCAACTTCAAGACTTAAAGATTTCGAAAAAGACTAAGTTACTTGGCGGATTCGGGGAAGGTTGGCGAATTTTATCCGCAAGTTTCGGGCGGCTTTCTTGAATTCTTCCTTCGTTTCGGAAGGAATTCGTCACATATTTCCGCCACCTTTTCAACAAAAATTTTGAAGCCTCTTTGGGAGACTTATGCAAATGGCTCCCGCCGTTTCAGGAAGAAAAGTCGAACGGTTCCATGGGGCTTTCTTCAGTCATTCCGCGAACTTTCAAAAATTCTAAGTCTCTTTTTTCGGGAAGCTTAAACAAACGGCCTCCGCCATGCGGGGCTTTATCAAATCGTTCTGCGATTTCCAGGAAGACTTCATGAAAACATTTCTGTTGAGAAACAAGATTTTCTGGCAGACTTGGAGTTTTTTATGGCAAGATTTTTTGTTGAAAAACAAAGTTTACAGCTAGGGATGGATTCTTAAGGCAACCTTTCTACAAGAATGAAAGGAGGGGCCCCAATATGTACAAATTTTTTTTTGGGGGGGGGTGTTGCTGCAACAACAAGTTTCTCACCTTCTCGAGGATCTAAATTTATAATTGCCTTCTGGGTAGATTCAGGCATTATTGAGGATCTAAAATTATAATTGCCTTCTGGGTAGATTCAGGCATCGAATAATCTTTGGCGGCACTTCCAAGCTCCCCAAACCATTTGTTCAGCCACAATATGTGCGACTCCTTTGACGAAAGATCAAGTCTGGTGTGGACGGCAACATTTGATACACTAGCCAAATCTATGTTGTTGGAAGAACTTACATATTTCAACAAAGGAGCGTTTTGCAGGTGACTTTAATAATCCCTTCCAATTTTCAGCAATAAAACAAAGAAGTTCAACGTACATATTTTTAGGCAAGCTTGTCAACCAATCAGACAATCAAATACAGGAAGATAACCACGCCCAAATAATTCAAGCTATTATAAAACTCTTTTTTATCAAGATAAGGATGGACAATGTGTACATTACGAGAATATAGATGAATGAAGTCTCTTTGATGAACTTGTCCTCTTGCTTTCTCCAGAATGAGTTTAAAATCAGGGAGCATTGTCTGAGCTTCTGGTGGTTTACATAAACATTTATTCCCAAATCAGACGTCACATAAAACCACTTCTTCAGCTTTCAATTAGGTCTGAATGACATCTCTAGCTTGTGTTAGATGTGGATAACAAGGAATATGAAAGGGAAGGTACCTATAGATCCAAGTTTTCATTGATAAAGGTGAATTACCACTTATCAAAGCAAGAAATGTTGAACAAAAGGCTACTGGAACACAATGAAGGATTCCTTAGTTCCACTTGTTATTGAAAGTGATACTTTCTCTTGACGAAACCAGTAAAAAATCTACCTGTATTATAAATGGAAATCCTGTTACAATTTTTGTCGAAATAAAAGCATATATACCTACAGCCTCCATATTTCCTTCTGTAAGTCGCTCGCCCATCGGAAAAGCTAATGTAATAGCCCATTTCCCAACATCTTTCCTCTGCTTAACCCACGGGGGGTTCACTCAGTGAACTTGTTACATAGCATGATCATTCACAGGATGTTAAAGAATATCCCTAATTTCACTAAATATTGGAAAATGTCTCCTGAAATTGTATTGTTGAACCCCCCCTCCCAATATACCTTTCCAATTAAGAAAAACCATAGTTTCACCAAATATTGTAGGTATCCATTTTTATCAACCCATTTTTAATACCCCTTTATATCATATTATCAAGTTGTAACAAACAGGATCCCTAACACATCTTAGTATAAGCAAAGATGATGCTAAATAAATTAATAGTATAATGTTAACAATGATCCCACCGAGATTACATGGGAAATTGATCACTCTACAGCGTTGGATAGTGTAAGAACAAACATAATAGCAATGGGGAGGGAAAAATGTGTAAAAGGCAACCCAGTCAAGAGATCAATGTAACTAAGAATGTAAAATATTGATAGTCCAATAGTAAGTGCAATGCTTATACACAACATATAATTAGATAATTCATCATCAACAAAGAACCAAACTTTATAAACACCCCAAAAAGACCTTATTAGTTTATAAATAACCCAAACAAACCTAATAAAAATCTCCCCATCCTTTCGTGTCTTTGAATAGGGGAGGGCTTCCTGCAACTATTTTTGATAGGAAAGGGGTCAATTCCACTAGGATTCCATATATGCATGCACCACCTATTGAATAGTATAAGTTATTCACCCATACATTCATATATTTCATCAATAACAAAGCTCACAAGATAAATAATATAAATTACAGAAACAACCACAGTCAGTTTGAATATCCTGGGTGCGGGGTGTAAAATTAGTCACAGCAGATCTAATGAACAAGTAAATCAATCACAACAGATGAACATAGAAAATATGGTGCAAAACTGTGCAAAACATGCAGCAGTGCTCTCTATCCCAGAAAGGGTGAATGAATTACAATACAAACTGTCACAATGACTGAGCAATTCGAATTGCCTAAGAAGGTCATTCGAATCACAGAATGGAGTAGCTTGACTCTGTCTAGGAGTCCTCATAAATCATCGGTGGTGCTCATCAATCACAACAACCAGTCATCCAGGTGTCAAACTGAGTCTAACTGAGTGTAATAAATGTAACTGAAGTGTGTAGCACTGATATAGGATCTGGAGGCTCAGTGGGGGCGCATGGGAGGCTAACTGGAGTCAGAACAAGTCACCTAATCGAACTGGAGGTCAATCGGAGGTGAAACAGTCAGTCAGGAGTGAAACTAGCCTCAAATCAGGGAGAATCGGAGCTAACTGAATGTAACTGGAGTGAATCTGCAGTGGTAGGTGAACAAGTGCGCCCTTCTCTGGAAGTAGGTGAGAAGAGGGCGCCTTTCAGCTTAGGAGGGCTAAAACTCTGTGGTAAGTGGCTCCCGGGTGCTAGAAGAAGGTGGATAAGGTGCTGGAGGCATCAAACTGGTGACTGGGATGCATATCCTGAAATAGATCATGCAAGATCCTGAAGTAGATATGTATCCTGAAATAGATGATCCTGAAATAGATATGTATCCTGAAATAGATGATGTGGATATCCGAACACCCCCCCTCAAGCTAGACTATGATGTGCCAACTAAAATAATGTGGGGCCCTGGTAACTAAGACCAAAGGTCACCCCAATACAATAATCCAAAAAATGCTGAAAATAAACTAAGTGAGGAAAGAGGGAAAACCCAGTGGGAAGAAAGCCCCCCCTCAAGCTAAAGCATAATAATGAATCAATCTGTCTCCACCATGATGGAACTCACCCCCAACAGTGAACGGAGGTAAGAGAACTTCTTCTCAGTGAAGCTCTTGGTGAAGATGTCTGCAATTTGCTCATCAGTAGGGCAATATTGCAGAATGATGGTGCGGTCATGCACCAACTGTCGAATGTAATGCATATGAATCTCAATGTGTTTGGTCCTCTGCCGCTGAACTGGATCTGTGGAGATCTTGATAGCACTTTGATTGTCACAAAATAGGACAGTCGAAGTAGTGCCATCAAAACCAAACTCGGAAAGAATACCCTGCAACCAAACTGCTTGAATGCAGGCATTGACTGCCCCTCGATACTCTGCCTCTACTGAAGAAAGTGCAATGGCTGCTTGCTTTTTGCTGGACCAGCAAATAGCACCATGACCAATCATGAAAACATAACCGGAAGTGGACTTCCGATCAATGCTATCACCTGCCCAATCTGAATCAGTAAAACCAATGAAATCTAGCTCAGAATCTGCAGCATAATGTATGCCAAACTGTCTCGTACCTTGCACATACTGCAAGATCCGCTTGGCTGCTCACCAATGAAGCTCATGTGGCTGCTGCATATATCTTGACACGGCACTCACGGCATATGAGATATCAGGCCGTGAATGTGTCAAATAAAGTAGTGAACCAATCAACTGTCGATACATACTGCAATCTGCAAGCAGTGTGGAATCTCCCTCCTCAAGACTGATTCCTGAGAGGAATGGGAACGGGGCTGCCTTACATTCAGCCATATTAAACTTCAATAACAGGTCGGAAGCATATTTTTGCTGAGATATAGTGATCCCATCAAAATTTTGAGCTATCTCCAAGCCCAAAAAGTGACTCAGCAAGCCCAAATCGCTCATGTCAAAAGCTAGATTTAAGGCAGATTTTAGCTTGTTTATTGAAGTAAGTGTGCTACCAGTAATAAGCAGATCATCAACATAAAGTACAATAACCAACAAATTACCTTTAACTCGCTGAAGATAGACATTTGGATCAGATTTGCATCTTTGGAAATTCTGAGAAAGAAGGAAGGAGTCCATCTTTGCGTACCAAGCTCTTGGGGCCTGTTTTAACCCGTACAAAGATTTCTTCAATCTACAAACCAATGATGGATCTGATGTATAACCCTATGGCTGCTGCATATAGACCTCTTCAGCAAGGTCTCCATGTAAAATTTCACTCTTCACATCCATATGATGCACTTCCCAGTGCTTGGATGCGGCAATAGCTAAAACAAGGCGGATGGAATCCATCTTTGCAACCGGTGCAAAGGTCTCTGTGTAGTCCACTCCTTGGACTTGGGAAAAACCTTTTGCCACCAACCTTGCTTTATATTTGCTGATAGTGCCATCAGCAGCAACTTTAGTACGGTAGACCCATTTACACTTCACTAATTTTCTTCCAGGTGGAAGAGAAACTAGCTCCCATGTATTGTTCTTTTGAAGAGAACTGTACTCTTCATCCATGGCACTTTTCCATCTCGGATCTCGATGGGATGAATAGTATGATTGGGGATCTGAACCAGCCATCAAATAACAAATCTCAGGAAGAAATGGATCAGCAATAGAAAGATCCATACCTGCCCTTTGAAAGTCTCCTCTTGTTCGTCTCGGATCAGCAGGATTTCCAAGACTAGAACCAGCAGATTGTAGAGTGTTTTGGGCCCACTTTGGTAACTGAGGGGGATCTGAATGGTCGGATTCCGAACCTGATATGTCATGATCATCATATGCTGCTACAATATCAGAAATATCAGAACTCATACCTTCATTATCGCTGCTCGAATCTTCTTCTGGTGAAGGCGGTGAATCGACAGTTTTCTCCTCAACTAGTTGCAATTCTTGAAGCGGTTCTTCAAACTGCACACTGCGCTCTATGAATATCTTTTTAGATCTGATATACATGAGTTTATATGCTTTTGATTCTTCCCCATATCCTATCAATATGCACTCGATACTTTGTGGATCCAAAGCTCGTCTCTTCTCAGAAGGAATTCTAGCCCATGCAGTAGAGCCAAAAACTCTCAAATTTGACACATCCGGTTTGTGACCAAAGAATGCTTCGAAAGGAGTCATACCTTTCACGGATGAATGTGGAACACGGTTCTGTATATATGCAGCAACATTGATTGCTTCAGCCCAAAGCTTTGCAGCCAAACCTTTCGATTCAATCATGCATGTAGCCATCTCTTTCAGTGACCGGTTTTTCCTTTCCGCTACACCGTTCTGCTGGGGTGTGTAGGGAACTGTATGTTGGATCTTGATTCCGCTTTGGGCACAAAGTTGCAACAACTCGGACTTGATATATTCCCCACCATTATCATATCTAAGAGCTTTGATCTTGCTCTCAGTGGTGGTCTCAACAGAAGCCTTAAAATCCTTGAATTTTCCAAGCACTTCTGACTTGTTTTTGAGAAAGAATACCCATGTAAAGCGGGAAAAATCGTCAATAAATGTCAAAACATACCTTGAACCATTTAATCACATATGGGGCAGCGGACCACTGATATCAGAATGGATCAATCCCAAAATAGTAGAGGCTCTGCTAGCCTTGCCGCGGTCGAATCTGTGCTCGGGGTGCTTCCCAATAATGCAACCGGTGCATATTCCCTGCGAGGAACGGAGTTGTGGAAGCCCATCTACCATGGATTTATTTGATAGCAGCAGCAAATACTTATAATTTAGATGTCCAAATCTTTCATGCCAAATCCTACTAACCTCATTACCATGTGTGCGAAGAGCAGTGGGCTTTGCAAGCGGAATAAAGTGCGAAAACTCATAACATTTTGCAGTGTGGTTTGCCTTTCCAACCGCAACTAGTCTTCCACTTTTGATATCAGAAATTTCAACTGTATTAGGGCTGAATGTGACTTTCTTTGGATCACCAGTGTGTGTCATTTGATACACAGAAAGGAGATTCGAAGCTAAGGAAGGCACATAGAGAACATTCTGAAAGCATCCATGATCTATATGAATCGTACCTTTGCCCTTTGAAGAAATTTTTGAGTCATCTCCCAAATGGATGGGGATGGAGCTGTTTGGATCGAATGAGGAAAAAGAATCAATATTTGCAGCCATATGATTTGATGCACCCGAATCTATCAAGAGAGTGGGCTTCGAAACCGTTGCCATGAGTGCTTGTCCTCTTTCATGATCGTCATTCCGATCCTTCTTCCTTGCACCGTCAGGAAGGGTTATGTTGTTCTTTTCCAAAAGGAGGGCCATTTGATCTATAGTCTTCTTCATACATGAACTTTCGGGATGAAAGCCATGGTTACAATAAGTACATTTAGATTTTTGGTTACCTTCTTTGCCCTTTTGCTTGGATTTCGAACTCGATGGTGCATCCGTTTGCTTGCCTTTGTCTTTTTGCTTGTGAGGCTCGAATTTGGGCTTCTCCTTCTTTAGCTTTCCTTTACCATTCGAGATCTTGGGTCCTTGAACAAATAGGGCTGAATCTTTGGAGCTTATGGACCCCATTTGAATCAACTTGTCATGCTCTTTCGTAACGGACTCAATGAAGGCATTCAAGGTAGGAATCTTCCAATTCGGGGTAGTTAGCCGACCGGAATTGAAAGTAGAGACAAATACCGAATAATCTTTCCCAAGCTTGCTTAGAATGGAGAGGATCAACTGTTTATCCTCTTTGATAACACCACTGTTCTTCAATTGCAAGTTCAAGTTCTTGAATTTTGTGAAGAATTCATTGATGGTCTCGAAATTCTCAGGATTAAGGCCAATCAATTCATTCTCTAATTGAAAAGCCCTAAGCTCATCCTGCTTGCCGAATAGTGTTTCAAGTTGCTCCCATATGGCTTTTGGAGTCTTCAATCCGCTGAGATGGAAGTGAAGATCCTTGGAGATGGAGAGACAAAGAAGACCGTAAGCTTCATCAAGCTTGTTGTAGTGTTTGGTTCTTTCTGCTACATTGTTTGGCTCCAATTCAAGACCAAGAGTGACTCGGTAGTAACCTTTTGAACGTAATATGATCTCCATATCATCTTTCCAATCAAAATAATTGAATGGGGTGAGGATAGGCTTTGAAGAAGAGTATTCCATTGCAAGGATTGAGTCAACTGATGAAGAGGAAGCTTGCATGCAGACTATAGCGAATGCAATTGAAGGAGGAAACCTTGCATGCAGAAAATAGCGAGTGCACTTGAAGGAGACAATAAACCTGCAAATCACATCAAAACAACCACAATAAGGTCGAACAATCCACCCTTTGAGAGTTGCATCACACCTGGGATTGGATTTCAAGCAATGTTGAATAGGTCCAATGTATCAGATCCAGGAATTATGTGGTAACTCAAGCTTCTAGAGTGGTATTGGAATATTTTTCAAGCTTTGCATGCACAGGAGCGAATGCCCTTGAGATATCTCATGCCAAACTTTTTGCAATTTTTTTTTTTTTTTTTTTTTAGCAATTCAGTCAAATCTTCTTGTATAAACACCTGTAGAAAAGAGATCTTGTCCCTGCAATGGCTCTGATACCATGTAAAATTAGTCACAACAGATCTAATGAACAAGTAAATCAATCACAACAGATGAACATAGAAAATATGGTGCAAAACTGTGCAAAACATGCAACAGTGCTCTCTATCCCAGAAAGGGTGAATTAATTACAATACAAACTGTCACAATGACTGAGCAATTCGAATTGCCTAAGAAGGTCATTCGAATCACAGAATGGAGTAGCTTGACTCTGTCTAGGAGTCCTCATAAATCATCGGTGGTGCTCATCAATCACAACAACCAATCATCCAGGTGTCAAACTGAGTCTAACTGAGTGTAATAAATGTAACTGAAGTGTGTAGCACTGATATAGGATCTGGAGGCTCAGTGGGGGCGCATGGGAGGCTAACTGGAGTCAGAAAAAGTCACCTAATCGAACTGGAGGTCAATCGGAGGTGAAACAGTCAGTCAGGAGTGAAACTAGCCTCAAATCAGGGAGAATCGGAGCTAACTGAATGTAACTGGAGTGAATCTGCAGTGGTAGGTGCACAAGTGCGCCCTTCTCTGGCAGTAGGTGAGAAGAGGGCACCTTTCAGCTTAGGAGGGCTAAAACTCTGTGGTAAGTGGCTCCCGGGTGCTAGAAGAAGGTGGATAAGGTGCTGGAGGCATCAAACTGGTGACTGGGATGCATATCCTGAAATAGATCATGCAAGATCCTGAAGTAGATATGTATCCTGAAATAGATGATCCTGAAATAGATATGTATCCTGAAATAGATGATGTGGATATCCGAACACGGGGAAGGTTAGTAGATTACTTATTAATATACAAGAAATTTATTAATAATCAATATTAAAAAAAAACATTAAATTTAATATTTAAACAACTATATGTTAAATAATTTATTGGTCGAAATAAAGGATTTAACATTGCAAAACATCGCTTGTCGAGAAAAGCACACTTGAAATTCCAGGTCGCTTGCTAGTGATGTGCCTTGACTCCAAGAAGTTGTTGTGCAGGAATTGATGTACGATCTGATCCACTATTAAGATACATTTTGTTAATCCTCCAATCCAAAGTAGAAGATAAATAAAATAGAAGGTTAGATGACTCTCAACATAGGCTCAAACCCGTTTGGAGAATAAGTGTAGAAAAATCTATAGTTTAATATTTGGGAATAAGCAATGGATTCAACATTTCCACTTTCTAGTGATAATATGTTGGGTTTCTTTGCTTGTTCTTTGCTTACGAAAGTTGGGATAATGGAAAAAAATGTATATAAAACCTATCTCATTGGACTGTCATCCATTTTTATGTTCATTGGCATGATATGTTGGATAAGTATATAGTTCTAACAAATCCTAGCTGCTCACTTCCATTTCTAGGGTTTATGAATAATAATAAGAAAGAAGAGAAAAAGAGTAACCATAGAAGCCTATGCCTTTTTTCTTTTATAGGATGTGTTATCATCCATTTGGTACATGATCAATACTCCTTATTTCACTTCTATTAAAAAATTCTCTCACGTGCTAATCTATCATCATTACCATGCCAGATCCAGTTTCCATGGTTTGTTGTGCAAGGAAACCTATATGAGGAATACATAGAGCATTAGATCGTTAAACATGGTCTTGGGAAAATTTGAACCAAGAGATAGCTCTCTGGTCATCGGGAATTCTATCCTTATCACTTTACAACTAAGAGATCTTTGTCAAAAATGAACCTCAAATTATTATCTTTCCTTCAAATTTATAGTGAGGTAGATATGGTTACCTAACAATAGCTAGAACTACAATTATCTTGAATTGCAAAATGAGACCGAGTATATTTATAGAAGTATGTGAACTAGAAGAGGATTCACATATGTTATTTACTCATTAACAATATGAGATTTCAGAAATAGAGTTTTTAGTCCCAATGATTATAACATAAAAAGAAGATAAGAAAAAATATGGATCTTAGAATGTAGATACCAGTCTGAAAAGGAAAGGTAGTTTCACAAAATAGATAATCATAAAAATGAAAAAAACCAAGATCGTTTCAGGAAATAGATAATCACAAAAATGAAAACTTTATGTAAGAATATATTAATGGAACTCTAGGACATACTAGATAATAATCTATAATATGTTTTTGGATAAAATAAAAGTGATAACATGATATTTTGCAAAGAAGATGCAGGAAATTTGCATGGGATGTGAGTACCCCTTCATGTCGTGTATTCAAAACTAAATTCAAAAGAAAAGTAACATTTAACAAAGCAATTTTTACCACTAAATTTTATCTAAGAGATGGATGGAGATGATCCAAATATGCTCATAAACATAAGTGGTATGCTCATAAACAAGTGATTTCAATAATAATGATCGAGCCACTTACCTCTGTGCACATATATTTTCACATTCAGATTCCACATTACAGGGAAGAAAATTAACCCTCCACTGGGCATGGCCTAAAATTCCAATCAAACTCATTTTTCTACTTGCATCTTTTGGTGGGTCCAACACTATGAGAGATAGAGAAACTTCCCCTGAAACTCGGGCAATTTGTGATTTAAAAAATACTTCAAACCACAAAATCAGGGTGAATGTAACAACAAATCCCAAACTCATGGAAAATGTAACTATAAATCTCATTTTTCCAAGATGGATTAAGGGAGAAATACCTTGAGGCTCCCACAAACCCTCACTCCTAAAACAATGGGGCGAATGAATACTTTAGTTAAAATCTCAAAGAGATAAATTGGTTTTTATCATCAATACCATTGGGCTAAAAAGTTTTCAGTTTTTTATTTTAAAGAAAATGATGGGCTAATTAATTTATTTTTGAAAAATCTTTCCATATAAAAATTTTCCCTTAAAAATTTCAAACTCATTAAAATTTACCCATGGACAAAGTTTCACCCCTAAAAGTTTCTATGCTAAAATGGTAAAACCAAACAGTCAAGATAAGTTATTTATTTTACGAAACCCAAAATTAATAATAAACATTTTTTTATGCCCTGGAAACGTTGCCTCACCTGGGGTAGGAAGGTGACTACTTTCGAGAGGTAACCTGTGTAGTCCATCCCTGCAAGACACCAAAAACCTAAGTTAAAACATTTTATTGTAGTGAAGCTTTTTTTAAAATGAAATATTGCAAATGAAAACTTATATAAATCATTACTTGTGAGGAAAGCAAGTGGGGAGAATAAAATTGTCACTCACTGGAAATGTTGACATTGAGGCCAAGTTCCTGTCACAAGGGTACGAAATAGTCATGGCAATTATTTAAAAGTAAAACAAAAAAGACAACGAACCCCAGTGGCATCATAGTAAAAGGAATTTAAACAAGAACATAAATGAGACTAAGAAGAAGGTTGTAACTCAGTCATAGAAAATAAAAAATATGCGGTCAAAGGTATGCATTTGGATGAGGTAACACCACTATGTATGATTGGTTTTGTCCATATATACCACGAGTTTCCAAGATATTCATCTAAACCCTTTGAGCGGGTAGGGAAACCACCATTCTTCTGCCAAAACCTCATTAACTGCAACGCAGGGACAAAAATTTCCCAAACCTAGAGGAAAGAGGAAGACGCTAAGGAATATAGAAGGTGTGGGAATGTCAAATTCCCCCTTCACATTTGAAACCCATGCCAAACCCCGAGTAAATGTCACATTGAATGCTTGATCAGATTGATGCCAAGTAGAGGGGATCCGGTGGCCATAAAACCTTTCAAGTTACCAGGTGATCAATCACGAGTGTCGGATGAGACTAAGAAGTAGATCAATGGTGTAGGATCAACCTAAGGGAAAATGAAAAGACACCTATATTAATGGTGCATGGTAATAGAGAAAAAACAAATTAATGGATAGCGTTAATGTTTTCGACTCAAGTGATGTGAACGCTGGTGCATACAAGTATAAACCCAAGTTAATTAACCATTTTTTGATGTAAGACATCGACCACGTCGAGAAGGCACGTCATAGGGAAGTTAACCCATGAGCGTCCCATGTATTATACCAAACTAATGTTACATCACATGGTTGCTGTGGTACATGGTCGACTATTTTTTTCCAAGGTCTTTTGGGATGGTTTTTTAGAGTTAGGCCACTAATGATGGTCCAAAAGAAACATGCTATGGTTGACAATGGTAGGTAGAACATGTCTACATGCAATTAAAATATTTGTGCAATAAAAATAGTGTGAACAGAGAGGGTAATGAGGTTATAAAGTATTATTTGGGCTTCCATATTTCACAAAACAACCATTTCATCCAATAGGAGGAACATTCATGCAATGTCAAAGAAACAATGATAATTCAACAAAGTAAGATTGCGAACAATATGTCCATTCCTAAAACTCTAAACAAGTAGATTAACAAATTATGGAAATTGTTGTGAAGAGAAAATACCAAGTGTGACTAATTAAAATTAAAGGGATAGTAAAATAATTGTAAAATATACATGTATGGTGTTCATATGATGGAACCTAAGATATGACAAAGTTTGCGACCATTGTTTGAATTAGGTGAACATACTGGTGCAGTCATAGGTTTATATGCAACCATATAATCTATAGAAATGAATTTATGATTTATATAAAGAATCCATAGAATAATATAGTGCATTGGACCATGTCCCTTAATTGATGGTGAAAGTTTGAATAAGAGATAGAATATCCTCACACCGTTCTTAGGAGTTTATTGTATATCCAGGATATTCAACCTATTCCCAAAAGCAAGTGGAAAAAAAAAAAATATGGTCAAAAATTTAGGTACGTTACACTAATGGCTTTCATGCAAAGAATATTAGAGATGTTGATGAACCTCTTCATTTAAGGAGAAAAGGTGACATATTCCATAAGCCCTCCCCCTTCACGACCTCCATAGTGATTTCTGCCATGGTCAACTCTTTTGTTGTGGACATGGTAGTGTTGCTCGACTACTAAGCTTTGGAAGCTACCATTTCCAACTTGCTTACTCTGTAAGAATTCACCATATTTAGTTTACTAGTTAGTCACGTCTAACCCCACAATGTGAAATCTAACAATGAATAGATTAATATACAAATGGAAGACCAAAACCCTAAACAATGCATGTTGAATAAAGCAAATATAGCATTTAAAGGAAAGTGAAGTGAAATGAACCTGGATATAGTTACCTTTGATGTGTTCCTCTTGATTTAAGGATAAATAGGGATAGATTCCATAAGATCTCTCTGCGTCACCACCTTCATAGTAAATTTTTTCCATGTTGTCTCTTTCGCTATGGCCATGGTAGTGCAACTCAACTGCTGATCTTTGGAAGCCTCCATTTCCAACCCACTTGCTATGTAATCCATCACCATATATGATCGACTTAGATGCCACAATGTTAAATATACCAATAATCAAATTCATATACAAATGGAAGACCGAAACTGTAAAAAGTGTGTCAAATGAAGCAAATAGGGTATTCAAAGGAAAATTTAAGTGAAATTAACCTAGAGATTGTAAGCTTTATTTTGACAGTTCCCATATATTTCTAATGGATTATGTGTGGGGAATTCCATAGATGCTGAGGAATCTCTTCATTTCAAGAGAAATGGGGATAGATTCCCTAAACCCTCTCCCCTTTGTCATATTTGTAGTAGTTTCTTCTAGGGCCATTGACTCTTTCATTGCGGCCACGGTAGTATGGATCCGCTCTTAATCTTTGGAAGCCACCATTTCTAGCCCTCATGCTTTGTAAGCCATCACCATGTCTTTTTTCTAGATGATATCATAAGACCCCACAATGTTAGTTCTTTTATATCTAAGATCTTCCACCTCAAAACTCTTCCTTTCCTGTAAAGACCTCATATGCAAGGTGTGAATTTCTCCCCTTCTACTTGTGTATTTCACTATGGAACCTACCTGCTACTGGACACCTCCAACACAACAACCCTGAAACAGAAAACATCAAATCCTATAATGGCCTTGCCACTGTAACCACACTTAGATTTCCATTAGGTAGGAATCCCTACCAACTTGGTGGTTCCAGATAGATAGTTCTCACCATGTTCAATGAGATGAGCAAGGGAGAATTCACCCAAATAGGCATTGAAGTATTGACCATTAATCATAGCATTATTGTATGCTCTCATTATTTGTGAAGGTAAAGCAATGCCGAAGACTTTGTCGAACGTAGGAACCCAAAATTGTTGCTAAACAACCTTATTTTCCCTTTTTCATTACCGAATCCATTTGGAAACCCTTTTTCATCACCTTCAAGATGAAAAGTCAAAGAGTCCAATTAAAAACAAAAAACAAATCGGGTAAGTAATGAGTAACATGGATTGTCTTAAACAAATATCTCAAAATACCTCTTGGTGTAGCAGTGATCCCATCTAATACATTAAATTAATACTTATTATATAATCCTAACTATTATATTTACATGATTTTCCTTCTCCCTCCCCTCTACCGCTTCTACAAGAAATGTAATAAAATATACCCTTAATATTTGTATTTTAGTATAACATAATTAATCCCCCTTCAACCCTTAATACAAGGAAATATATTTTATCATTTCCATATCATAGTTTATTCCCCAATATGAATGGACGTGATAGGATATTTCCTACCAACTGACCCCCCTATGGCTCAACCCTACATTTGTTTTCCACGGGAAACTGGTGCCTCCACATGTAATAACTACATTGTTTTGTCGAAAATTGATCTTCTTCTTCTAACAAATGCAAAATGAAGGATTCATTGTCATTGCTACGAGAAGTTATAAGGTCAATTTCTCATAAAACAGATATTGTATAAATCCTGTTAAGATCAATATGTTATAGCTCACAAACTGAGAGCTTCTTTATCTTAGACATCAACAAAAGAGCTTCAGGATGAATACTAGAGAGTTGTTGCTTTACAGCTTCAACCTTCTCAGGACGTAGGGGTATAAAACGAGCCATACAATGAAGACTGTGGCTCCGATCGATGAATCGTCGACTCCATTGGATTCAGGACACCGGGATAGTGCTAGGGGTTCCCCTCTCCTTTGGTCTCGTGGCCCGGGTGTCACCTTGTAGGTCCATCTTGGAAACTAGGGTTTTGCTCAGTGAAGGAGTGTGCAATTTTTGCACATTGGGGTCAGATTTGCAAAATCATCCACTGGGCACTTGTGGCTAGCGTTCCTAGCTAGAACCTCCCTGCACACACCTACATGTCTCCCCAGAACCCGTTTTTGTTGCATGGTTGGAGTTTTATGCCCTCGGCAGGTGTCCTTAAAGGCCTTTTGGATGTGAGACGGAACGAGCCATAGAATGACGACAGTGGCTCCGATCAACAAATCGTTGACTCTATTGGATTTAGGACATTGGGATAGTGCTAGGGGTGCCCCTCTCCTCTGGTCCCGTGGCCCAAGTGTCACCTTGTAGTTCCATCTTGGAAACTAGGGTTTTGCTCAGTGAGGGAGTGTGCAATTTTTGCACATTGGGGTGAGATTTGCAAAATCGTCCATCGGGCACTTGTGGTAATGATTATGAAGATGGTGATGGTGATGAAGATTGTAATGGTGATGAAGATGCTGACGTTGATGATGATGGCGATGGTGATGAAGACAATGATGATGGAGATGTTGATGAGGGACCTAGAGATGACCATGATGATGAAGATGATGATGATGACGAAGATGGTGATGATGATGGAGATGATGATGATGATGGCGATGGTGATTAAGATGATAATGATGATGATGATGAAGATGGTGATGATGATGGAGATGGTGATGATGATGGAGATGGTGATGAGGGACATACAGATGAAAATGATGATGAAGATGGTGAGGATGATGAAGGCATTGATGATGATGGTGATGGTGATGAAGATGATGATGATGATGATGGTGATGATGATGGTGATGATGATGATGGAGATGGTGATGAGGGACCTAGAGATGACCATGATGATGAATATGGTGATGATAATGAAGACGTTGATGATGATGGTGATAGTGATGAAGATGATGATGATGATGATGATGATGAAGATGATGATAATGGAGATGTTGATGAGGAACCTAGAGATGGCAATGATGATGAAGATGTTGATGATGATGATGATGATGATGATGATGGTGATGATGATGAAGATGTTGATGATGATGGCGATGGTGATGAGGATGATGATGATGGAGATGTTGATGAGGAACCTAGAGATGACAATGATGATGAAGATGGTGATGATGATGAAGACATTGATGATGATGGTGAGGGTGATGAAGAAGATGATGATGATGACGAAGAAGATGATGATGATGAAGAAGATGATGATGATGCTGATGAAGATGATGATGATGTTGATGATGATGATGATAAAGTTTGGGTGGGCATAAAACCAAGAGAATTTTTTTTTTGAAGAGGACATGTGGGGTGGGAGGTCGACCTCCAAAAACTCAAGCATTGAGAGTACGTGTGGTGGTTCACGGATTCTAGGGATAGATTAGGTCAATAGGGATAGATTAAGTTTCTAGGATTCTAGATTAGTTTCTAAGGGTTAGATTAGTGTTTCTAGGGTTAGTTTAGCTTTCTAGGATTTATAGGGCTAGATTATGTTTGTAGGGTTATATTAGTGCTTCTAGGGTTAATCATGCATGAATAAACAATCACATGGCTATAAATCATAACTTAATATAACTCAAACATCAAATAAATGATATAAGATAACGATATCAAATAAATTATCTAACATGAATAACATTAATCATGCATGAATAAACAATCACATGGCTATACTATGTACCTTAGTCAATTAGGCCTTATGGATCCTCTTGGTTTTTTATTGTCTCAAACAACCTCTCATTCTCTGCATGAGGTAGTAAGTAGTGTACATTGTTTGATGACTTCATTGACATTTTTTGTAGTTGGATGTTTGTACCAACGATCAAGTGCGTCAAGTGATACACCCGCGACCCTGGTTTGTAATCCGTGTATGTGTATTCATTGCTCTTTGGTCCCTTTCTATCCACTATAAGATATTCCCCCTGAACAACCATCGAGCCAGTCAGAAAGGTAATGCCTTCACTATCTGTTAATGGTGTGAGAAGGGTTTGCTTCCCCTGGATGCATCGTGCCAACCAATAATTCATCCCAATTGCACTGTCTGTCGGGGCGACAACTGCGTAAATGTGTCTTGCAAAAATGCATTTTAAGGTCATATTCCAACAAGTAGTGGTTTGATAACTTGGATAATTACAAAAACATGGAGGTAACCAGGATATGCATGCACAAATATTTACTTGGCTATACAAGATCAGATATATGATCATATTCATTCGAAATAGAGGATTGGCCTTCCTCTAACTGGATTGTTTCAACAACTGCACGTGGGTCCACTGCAAGTGATACATGATCCCATTCATCAACCCAATCCATTGATTCGCACTCATCCCACTCACAACTGCTGCAAGACCCACAAAAGAAAGCAAGTTTTCGCATCCATATTTCAAATAAGGGGTTGTTTGAGATTCGAACCGAATGAAATCCATGAGTGCCTTGCACAGTACTACAACTATAAGAACGCGATCGATCTATATCAAATACATTCCAAAAATTTCTGACAACATGTCCTCTACCTGTTGGTATGTGTTGCTCCGTGGTTTGATCTGACATTTTTTCTTTGCACCATCGAAATGTGGATTTGGCATTCCGAATATGAGGGCCTCCCATGCACCTCATCTCCTCCCATTGTAGGGCAGTTTTGAGACATGCTCCAGCCCCGCTATGCTCTCCCTTTCCATGACCGGTCTCAAAATAGTTCCATACATGCAGCACATCATAAGTCTTGTGCAAAATACTCAACCACTGGAAAACACATGCATTTTTTAACTGGCCTGCACAACCATTTGACCATATCCAATGCTAATCCATCTGTATACCTCTCTCCTTCAGCTGATCATAGAAATTTTTGAAGCAACGCTGCACATAATGTAGGCAGTGGCACCTATCGTCACTGATGTAGAATTTGGTCTCTTTCAATATTATCCTCATGTCATTACTTCTCTCTGGCGCGTGCCTGTGCGTGATATGGACCATTATGCTAACTTGGTCTGAATGGTAGTATTGACTTTGAATCTCATTCTGTGGCTGTAGGGTGTAATTTTCCACAAAGTCCACAACCGACAATATTGTGCCCTTGGGAAAGATGTCCCTAAATTGTCTGTATTGTTTATCCTGCCATCGTGCTACATGGACGTGCTATACATAATGCCCAGTCTTTTGGTAGAATTCCTTCATGAATTTGCAAATTTGTACCTAGTGCCACAAAAACAAGGGCATTAATACAACGTGACATTTTCAATCTGAATATATATGTACAAATTCAACATGTACAGTATGAAAGTATGGAAACTTAGATTTTTTGTGACTTCACCAATGCAATTTTTTTTCTTTCCTTCGAACTATCTACTTGATATGTTATGTACTAGAAGTTCTGCATTTCTAATGACATCTTCCCAAATTCGTGCTCTGTGGTTACATGGATGCAGGTGCTCAATAATGAAAATCCCCTACAACTGGAACACGTCCCATATAAACATGATCATTTATAATATTTTTGTCCTTCTGGTCTTGGACACATTATGCTATGTATAAATTCTATGGATGCATTCGGTGGTTGTAAGAATGGGAAATCCTGCACAATGTTAGTATGCAAACCACAAAATATATGTCTATATGTGTCATAATAGTACTCAAATTCTACATGGTATCTACAACAACATGTATTGCGATCAATGCAAATTCTAACATACCAGGGTTTGCATTTTTCAAAGGACCTTTGGCCCAAGTTCAATTGTGTGTGCTCATTCTTGAACCTCTCATAGAGTTCTGTTTGTGTCATGTCAAGGAAGTGCTTGACATGGGGTTCACCCCCCCTAACACATTTTCTCAACTTTAAAACATCTCTTTGATTCGATGATGGCCTAGTGTTATCATGCCAAAACTTTTGCACTAGTTCTTTAACAGCATCAATGAGATTCATGCCTGAACGAGGTAACCTACCAACAAAGGCCCCACAATCTTTTTGGCCTAGGGTGTCAAGTTTTTCTCTAATGGAAGAATACTTTTGATGAGTCTTTGTATCTACTTTAAATATTTTATATGCATGTGATAGTAGGTGACGTTTCCGTGTGGATTTGTCTACAATCGATTCCAACAGTACACGACGGGCCGCATTAAAATATTTTGTACGAGAAGTTTTTCCATTCAAATTAAATGCAGGTTGTAGATTTCTAACAAAATGATTGTTGGCCTCTGAACTTCTAACTACATTTATGCCCGAATTTCTCCTAACACGAGCTAGAAAATGTGATTTTAACAAAGCAAGAAACAATTGACATTTTGCTGCATCGGTTTTGGATTCAAAAAAATCTTTCATTATCTTGCTACAATGGAAATCAATAGTGCGTTTGGGCATCTTACCTTTAAGTTCTGAAAATGAACTTTCATCCACATGAATACGTCTGGGAGTTCTTCGTCGTCCGGTTGATAGTCGAGGCAAGGGAGTCGGCAAGGAAGTACGAGTCTCGTCAATGGTTTGTTGTGGACCTTTGTTCACAAATTGGTCCTACAAGGGAGTGTGTTCACCATGAGTGTGCTCTTCTTGTGGAGATTTCCAGTTAAGAACTTGTCCAACATCCATCCCTTCATACTTGACATCATGAAAGATTTGATTGACCTCAACCACTTCGTCATTGCTTGTTGATGGATCTAAGGCACTAACATTTTCATTTCTATGGTTTTGCATGTACAACCTGGCATTTTCTCTTACCTCATGGGCCTTTTTAGGGGGCAGCCACGTTCTTCTAGACTTTCTTTTATTATTACGTCCTTTGCCCATATTCAATATTTTTTTTGGAAAAACAAAAATATCACCCCTGTAAGAATGAACAACAAACAAGATATTAAAACTCGATGTGCAAAATTATTAAAGCTTGATGTAGCAATTGATTATGTACAACAACATCTAGTGAGAATGTTTTCATATAATCTTAAAAGCTCATACTCACTTCATTTTCATGGTATGGATGAGGGAAAATAGCCCCAAAAGACTAAGAGTTTTCAATTGTTTAGGTGTTTGTGTGAGTTGTTGTAGTGAAACCATGAGGAATTCAACAAATGTTTGTCTACTAGATGGAGGAATGTGATTATGAAATGCTATTGGTGGTGATGCAAGTAATTTTTTTTTATTATCTTCATGAAAGGTTGAAAGCATTGCTTGGTGCATGTTGTAGTTTTTTTTGGTAAGATATTTTTATTGTCTATGTTGAAGATTAAGAAGACTAAAATAGATCTATCATACAATTCATGAGGAAAAAACAAAATAGATGCCATTCAAACAAGTGAATGAAGACTAAATTACATTTAACAAGATAAAATTATCACCATACCTCAAGGATTATGATTTCTCTTTGCTTCAAATGTCAAATGCTCTTTTGATGTGTCCATTATATGTAAGAAGAGTTCATGTGTGTCCAAGTAGCACGAGAATTCAATCCAAGGTGCCAAATAGAGTCCAACTATTGTGTATTCACTCAAATGATCCAAATAGAGCCCAATAAGTGTGTATTCAATACAAAGAGCCAAATAGAGCCCCAAATGTTGTGTATTTTATCCAAATGGTGAAGGAAGCACCAAATGGTGTATGAATTCAATCCACCATGTAAATGCTTGTCGGACTGTCCATGAAACCAGTGAAGAGAACGTGATGAATGAGGAAAAAAATGCGGGAGAAAGAACGCGGGTGATTTTTTAAATTGTATGTTCAACAGGGACGCGCACACGCCAGATGCATGTGCGCGCTAAAGGCGCGTGCGCATCCCTGCTAAACGTTGTAATGTTTGGTGGGTAACGTTCACTGTATTTATTTTCCAATAGATATAAATGTGTCGGGTTATGCCTAGAGCCCCTCCCCCATAAAGGCCTTTAGGACCTCTTCTAACCCATAATCCCTGAGTGCATTTAACTGCTTCTAGGTGTTTAGGGGTTTAGGGGTATATTTACAAATGTGTATTTTGATTTCAAAACATTAATTTAATTTTTAATTAGAAACATATGTATTACATCAAGAATAATAAAATACATAGTAGATATATTAATGTTGTATAAAGTGATGATAATGATGATGATGATGATGACGATGAAGATGGTGATGATGATGATGATGATGATAATGAAGATGATGACGAATATGCAGCACATCATCCTCATCATCATGATCATCCATCATCATCTTCATCATCATCAACACCATGATCATCATCATCAACTTCATCATCATCATCATCATCATCATCATCATTGTGAGGACGAGGATGATGATGATGATGATGATGATGGTGATGATGATATGATGATGATGATGATGATGATGACGATGGTGGATGATTATGAATATGAGTACGATGGTGACAAATATGATCATCATCAAAATCATCATATTCGTCATCATCTTCTTCATTAGTCACCATCATCACCATCATCATCATATTCGTTATCACCATCATCACCATCATCATCATATTCGTTATCACCATCATCACCATCATCATCATTATCGCCATCATCATATTCATCATTACCATAATCATATTCATCATCATCATTAGTCTTCATAGTCACCATCATCACCATCATCATATTCATCATCATCATCGTCATCATCAACAACATCATCTTCGTTGTGATGATATGATGATGATGATGATGGTGGTGGTGGATGATGATGAATATGAGTACGATGATGATGATGACTAATTTGGAGATGATGATGATGATGATGATGATGAATATGCAGCACATCATCATCATCATCATCATCAACTTCCTCCTCCTCCTCCTCATCATCATTGTGAGGACGCGGATGATGATGAGGATGATGAAGATGATGATCATATGATGATGATGATGGTGGTGGTGGTGGTGGTGGTGGTGGATGATGATGAATATGAGTATGATGATGAAGATGATGATGTTGATGATGAATATGATAATCATCATTAGCAGCAAAATCATCATATTCATCATCGTACTCATCTTCATTTTTCATCATCATCACCATCTTCATCATCCTCATCCTCATCCTCATCATCATGTGATCATGGTCACGATCATCATTATCTTTGTCATCATAGTAGTCATCTTCATCATCCTCATCATACTCATCATCACCATCATCCTTATCATCGTCATCATCATCATCATCATCATTATCATCTTCGTCATGATGATGATGATGATGATGATGATGATGAAGATGGTGATGATGATGACTAATGGAGATGATGATGATGATGATGATGATGATGATGATGATGATGATGATGATGATGATGATGTTGATGATGAATATGATGACGAATATGCAGCACATCATCCTCGTCATCATCATCATCATTGTGAGGACGAGGATGATGATGATGATGATGATGATGATGTTATGATGATGATGATGATAATGATGATGGTGGTGGATGATGATGAATATGAGTATGATGATGAAGATGATTATGATGATGACGAATATGATCATCATCATCAAAATCATCGTATTCATCATCATCATCTTCATTAGTCATCATCATCTCCATCTTCATCATCCTCACCATCATCATCATCACCATATGATCATGGTCATGATGATCATTGTCTTCGTCATCATAATCGTCATCTTCATCATCCTCATCATACTCATCATCGTCATCTTCATCATCATCATCATCATCATCATCATGGTGTTGATGATGATGTTGATGATGATAAGGATGATGTGTTGCATATTCTTCATCATCTTCATCATCTCCATTAGTCATCATCATCATCATCATCATCTTTGTCATGATGATGATGATGATGATGATGATGATGATGAAGATCAAGATCATGATGATGATGATGATGGTGATGATGACGATGAAGATGGTGATGATAATGATGATGATGACTAATGGAGATGATGATGATGATGATGATGATGATGAATATGCAACACATCATCATCATCCACAACATGATCATCATCATCATCTTCATCGTCATCATCATCATCATCATCATCATCATTGTGAAGACAAGCATGTGGATGATGATGACGATGATGATGATGATGATGATGATGATGACTACGATGATGATGAAAATGATGATGATGATGACTAATGGAGATGATGATGATGATGATGATGATGATGATGATGATGATGAAGATGATGATGAATATGCAACACATCATCCTCATCATCTTCATCATCATCAACAACATGTTCATCATCATCATCATCTTCATCATCGTCATCATCTTCATCATCATCATCATTGTGAGGATGAGGATGATGATGATATGATGATGATGGTGCTGGTGGACGATGATGAATATGAGTATGATGATGATGATGAATATGATCATCATCATCAAAATCATCATATTCGTCATCATCATCTTCATTAGTCATCATCATCACCATATTCATCATCCTCACCATCATCATCATCATCATATGATCACGGTCACGATGATCATTGTCTTCATCATCATAATCGTCATCTTCATCATCCTCATCATACTCGTCTTAGCCATCTTCTTCATCATCATCATCATCATGGTGTTGATGATGATGAAGATGATCATGATGATGGGGATGATGTGCTGCATATTCGTCATCATCTTCATCATCATCATCTCCATTAGTCATCATCATCATCATCATCATTATCATCACCATCTTCATTTTCATCATCATCATCATCATCATCTTCGTCATGATGATGATGATGATGATGATGATGAAGATCATGATGATGTTGAAGATGGTGATGATGATGTTGTTGTTGATGATGATGATGATGATGATGCGATGATGACTAATGGAGATGACGACGATGATGATGATGATGATGTTGATGATGAAGATGATGACGAATATGTAGCACATCATCATCATCTTCATCATCGTCCACAACATGATCCACGACATGATCAACATCATCATCGTCATCATCATCATCATTGTGAGGACGAGCATGAGGATGATGACGATGACGATGATGATGATGATGATGATGATGACTGATGGAGATGATGATGATGATGATGTTGATAATGAATATGATGATGAATATGAAGAACATCATCCTCATCATCATCAGCATCTTCATCATCAACAACAACATGATCATCATCATCATCTCAATCATCATCATCATCATTGTGAGGATGAGGATGATGATGATGATGCTGGTGGTGGTGGATGATGATGAATATGAGTACAGTGATGAAGATTATGATGACGAATATGATCATGATCATCAAAATCATGATATTTGTCATCATCATCTTCATTAGTTATCATCATCACCATCTTCAACATCCTCACCATCATCATCATCATCATATGATCATGGTCACGATGATCATTGTCTTCGTCATCATAATCGTCATCTTCATCATCCTCATCATACTCGTCATCACCATCTTCGTCATCATCCTCATCATCATCTTCGTATCGTCATCATCATCATTGATGATGATGATGATGATGACGACGAAGATGTTGTTGATGATGATGATGAGGAAGAGGGTGATTACGAAGATGATGATGATGATGGTGGTGGATGATGATGAATATGAGTACGATGATGAAGATGATGATGATGTTGATGATCATCCTACTCAGCATCAACATCATCATCATCATCTTCATCATCATCACCATCAATGGTGATGATGAGGATGATAATGATGATGATGATGACGATGAAGAAGATGATGATGATGGAGATGAAGATGTTGATGATGATGATGATGGTGATGAAGATGATGATGATGATGATGATGATGAAGATGGTGATGATGAAGAAGATGACGATGGTGGAGATGTTGATGAGGAAGGGGGAGATGACAATGATGATGAAGATGTTGATGATGGTGGTGATGGTGATGGTGATGATGATTAGATAATGATGATGAAGATGATGATGATGATGATGATCATATTCATCATCATCATCATCTTCATCACCATCATGATCATCATCCTCATCACCATAATTCTCATCACCATCATCATCATCATCATCATCCTCATCATCTTCATTGTCATCTTCATCACCATTTTCATCATCATCAAAATATTCATCATCATCACCATCACCATCATCTCATCATCATCATAATCATCATCAACATCTTCAACATCATTGTCATCTCCCCCTTCCTCATCAACATCTCCATCATCGTCATCTTCTTCATCATCACATCTTCATCAAATTCATGTATCCCCTTGACAAAGCAAATTAAATAAACCATACAAAGCCATACAATAACGTGTACACGCACGGACATGTGCGCATTGTTATCAACGCATGTGCGCTGTCAGTCACGCGTGTGCGTGTTTGCGCGTGCGCACAAATGCACACACGTGTGTCTGAATTCAAATTGTTTTTGGTGCCCTTATAGGCTTGGAATTAGCTTTGGATTGCACCTTGAGGCTCGGTCTGATTTATTCCTGATTTATGGCAGAAAACATCAAATGTTGTAACTTTCGTTTTTTCACAACTAGTTCCACATAAGCTCCATGAGTGCACTGCAGATGAAATTGCACATGTTTGTCGAGCTCTATGTGCAGATTCTAAATATATAATTTTTGAATAGATATGTTGTTGTTTTCTATTTTTAATTCATTTTTAACTGCACTCATGTCAAATTTGTAAGAAACATAGGTCGTTTATTTGGCCGATAACTTTTGATTGACTTAACTATTTCGAAAACGGAAAAGAACCCACACAAGAGCACGAAAATACCTACAACCTAAAAAAAAAAAAAGTATTTTGATATGGTGGCTCAACACTTGACCATGTTGTTTTAGGGCTTCACTGACTTTGGTAATTTAAAAAATATATAAAATTGGATTTTAAAATTTTGGAAAAATAGCCCCGCACAAGATTCTTCTGTTGCCTACGCCTCTACATATTTTTTTTCTTGTAAATTGAAAATTTACATAGCAAACTGGTGGCTCAACAAAAACATGTGCATTATGTTTGAGAAAAAAAATAACATGTCAATCTTCGAATAATGACATTTTGGGGTGGTTATACCACTTTTCCATAAATAAAAGTTATATATTCTGGAAGGTCATCCGTTTTTCTACATTTCATCTGTTTACACCTAATCCAAAAAAGTTTTGTAGGTACCTCTAATAATTCATTTTAATGATAATATTTCTGTTTTTCCAGAATGTCATTGCAACTAACTTGTCATAATTGGGTATCATTACCTTGCACCAGCCCACTAATTTTTAGGCTAGTTAACTATATTAATTTTAAAGAATATAGAAAAAAAAATATTTTTTTGAGAAAAATAACTCAAATTTGTACTATTTGTCCTATATATATATACCAATTTTCATATAAACTTTAGAAAATATTCAAGTACTCAAAAACTACACCAACATAAATATATAACTTCAGCTTTATAAAAATAAAATATCAACATTAAAAAATAAAAATTAATGTAATTATGAAAAAATTTAAGAAACAAAAACTATATGTAATAATATTCAATTTACTATATTTCATTTTAAATGATGTATATATTTTTAAAATTGATATTATATCTAAAGCATACAAAAAAGTTCATTAATTAATACTAACGATACTCATCTTTATAAACTACAAATAATAATATTTGTTACTATAGTAACTTTTATAAATTAGAAATAAAACTATTTTTAAAATTAAAAAATGAGTAAAAAATATTATATGAAGTGAAAAGAGCGTACTGCACCCTTTCTCAATTTCCCGGCCATGCTTTTAAAATCACACTGCACCCTTATGGCGATCTTAAATAGAAGATCATAATTAATATGGCACTCGATCTTCACGGGTTAAAAGATGGCACTGGCTAACAAAATTGAATCAGTGTTTTCAGTTGTTTTTATTAATTTGGCGAGACATTTTGATGAATAAAGAGAAGCAGGATGATAGTATAGATGATGAGTTTTTTGGAGTTGTATTTTTAGCTGATGTATGGATAACTAGAGCTCATGCATGGAAAACAGGTAATGGCAGATCACTCATTTAACTAAAGAAGGTAACAGGTAACTGTACATATACAATAACAGGTGATTACAACCTAAAGAAGGTAACAGGTAACTGAGCATAGATACTTAGAAAAACAACAGATAACTTATTGGTGACACTTAACTTGTGACCTATTAGTTTTCACATATTATAACTCTGCCAATTCCTATTTTACTGAAAATATGAAAGTTAACCAGTATTAAAAACAATATTATTTGAAGAGCCTTATTTTATCCAAATTTATATATATTTTTAGATCTAGTCCTTGTTTGCTCTTATCAACTATTTATATGGAAAAGTAGATCTGCTGGGGCGTTGGCTTAGAAATCAGTACTGCATACTTCATATTCAGATTAGGAATTGTAAAATGAATTTTACTAGGGAAGTCAAATAGGTTGGATTGCAATGTGATTGGTCAGATTGCAACCATACACTTTGCTTATAAATTAGAAACCAGGGTGCTTTTGAAATTCAAACCTGCAGAGGAACCTTATCCGAAGATAAACGATATCCTCTTTCCCATGATAATGCCTCGATGCAGAGATAACAAAACTCTCACAGGATATTGTTTTAAATGTTAATAGTTTATAACGGGCAAGATGCTTAATTTAGCAGGCTCTGATTACAATCATGTCTCCCACAACGTCTAGAGTATAGAATATACCTATTTGCAAGGCAGCTACTTCTATGGAAAAACTAAATTACCTGTGAGGGTGTTTGTACCTAGAGCGCTCTTGGGCGTCATTATTTCTGGCGCCTCAAGAACCTCGCCAATATGAATGAAGGTTATTATTTCTGGTGCCCCAAGAAATTATGTGAATGGAGTCCATGCACCTTATAACAAGCACTACATTTCTGTAGAACTAAATAGATTATGCAAACATATTGATAGAATATACAACAGGAAGACCATCCTATTCTTAAACAACAAAATAAAATACTTCTTCTGTAGTTCACACCTGTGTACATGTGATGTCATCATACATTTAAGACCTATTATTTGGACACATGGAAACTAATCGAGCAAAATATACAATTTAGATTAGATATTGCAGATTAGGTCTTGGGCTGCTAACATATTGAATGAGTTAAAAACCCAAATCTCCAAATCTGTCAGAAATTAATGACACATGAACAAAATCTCGACTATGTGTATATGCCTGGCACATTGTAATATTTGTCATTTTTCCACTGTAATATTTGTGCAAATGCCAAGCAGTGGCTGGAAACATCCACTGACTTCTTGCAGCGAATACTATTGTTTTTCTTATCATCGTCCAGGGAGTCTAGAATACATTTTTGTAGTACTAAATAGATTATGGGTATATATTGATAGAATATACAACAGGAAGATCATCCTTTTCTCAGACAACAAAATAAAATCATACTTATGTAGTTCATAGTTCACACCTGTGTACATGCGATGTTAAGATACATTTAGATGTAATATTTGGACACAAGGAAAATGATCAAGCAAAACATGCAATTTATTTATGTATCTAGGTGAGATCTTGCGGATTAGGTTCTGGGCTGCCTACATATTGAATGAATACAAAAACCCAAATCTGCAAATCTGTCAGAAGTTAACAACATGAACAAAATGTCGACTATGATCAGATGTCTGGCACATTGTTCCAGTAATATTTGTCATTTTTCCACTGTTATATCTACCGACTTCTGTAAACTTGCATCATTGAATAAAGCTGTTTGTTACCTGTTTCGTAGAATCGCATGTAGTGAATATGAAGCTCGTTTGGCACGGATCTCAGATACTTTGTCCAACGAAAACGGCAACTCTTCCCCTTCATGCATATATAAATAGAAATACAAAAAAATGTATACAAGTTATATATATGTTTCTACATATACAGAATCCGTTGCCGTTTACGTTGGACAAATACTTGAGATCCATATCGTCGTGTGCATATATAAAGATTATGTTTATATATGCAGACCAGCACGATTCGGAAGAACATTCCAACTCCCATGCCCACTCTAATATGATTCAGGAAAATTTCGTTCTCCTCGGGAGACCAGCGGACTAATCGATCCCATGGATTTGATGCCGAATATCATTTGTTATATAGCCGAAGATTGCAGAAAATAATCTGCTCGCAGCCATAAATCTCTCCATAAAGGCGATGACATTGCATACTCTCAAAATGGTGCATTATGATCGGAAGTTGACATAGCTGTGCAGATGCAAGATAATAATTAGACCGACAATAATAATAAATGGCAATAAACTGTAAAGCAATATAAAACGCAGAAAAGCAGAACCATTATCGAGAAAACAGGTCCTAAATAAACGCGTGTTGTCGAACCATTATAGAAAACACGGGTACAACATACGGTAAGGTTTTTATGAACTTTAAGATTCTTTCAAGGCCAGCGTCTCAAAATGTGGCAAACAGGCTTCAAATTTGAAGCCTTCAGGGCCCTTCAGAGGCCATTTTACACGTCATAGAAGGCTACTTCAAATTTTACCATGCAAAAAAAATTTAACTTCATGGTAAGCCCTTCAATAATTAAAGTAACCACTACTGTTTAAAATTGCAACAGAAGGGTAGCTTCAAATTTCACCCATCAACCGTTTTCAGTGGGAAATTGGGAATGTGGCTACTAGCTAAGTGACTTGGGAGTGGGACTCGATTGAAATGGTGGGGACAAGGAAGACCATTTTTTTCACTCTGAAACCGAGTGCTTCCCCTTTCAGCTGCCACTGGACACAGTTGCATCCCTACGGGAAATAGGTGTGCGCAATGCTCCCCCCAACTTTACCAAAAAGCCCGGGGATTTGGGGAAGTTCCCACTCTGCCAACCTCCATGCATCTAGTTAATGAGTCAGATCAAGAATCCATACTTTGTATCTAAAATTGCATTACATGAGCTATTTTCCCCAATTGCTCAGTCATCGAATCGACACCTTCCTCTAGTACACGGTTTAAGATTCTTGGTATTTATTAATATGAAGACCACTGATGCTACTACAATTACAATCCATGTTTGACTGTATGAATTGGGACAAAAATGTTTTTGTAATCTTGATTTTTAGAATGACAGTGCTACTTTACCTTTTGATTTTGTTTCCCTTATTGGTTGGTCTGGAATAAAACATGAACTTCAACCATCTATGCATCTCCTCTCTACTTGGTCTACCTACATTTTACTTATGCTTCACAACCCATCCTCTAATCCATCATACCACAGATTTAGTATGTATAACGAGATCTAGGGGGGGGGGTGCTATAAAGAAGAAGCATCCAGGGTCCATAATTAGCTATTGAGAACAAAAGTTGCCCGAAGTCGGATAGTTCTCTTTGCTCAAACCATAACATAGCATGTAACATGTAAGGAGTGCTTAAACTTATTCTATCCCAAGTATGTGTGGAATTCATAGTGTTGAATGAAAAATTAAAACATATATTGTTGTCATTGGCATTTAATTCTGTCGTATGGTACACAATTAGAGTGACAAAGAAACTTGCTATTAGTTTTCAATCCAATCCAACTTCTTTGTTGAACTGTTCTCTCTAATATACTTGCATGAAGGAGGATTATAAATGGCAAAGCAGTTGTTTGATAGAGGTGCATGAAAGTGAATTATGGTCCTCAATTCAACAAAGTAAAAAAAGGCTACCATACAGATTCTTTCCCTTCACTTTTTTTACTGCATTTCTACATACATCTCTATTGTTCACTAATTTAGCAACAAATATAGACCAAACTCAACGTCTAATGTTTTTGGCTTCTGAAACAATTTCTTCCTTTTTTGCTTACATTATCATTTTTTCCATTGTTAAGTAGGCTAGAATTTATATTAGTTTGAAGAACGCTAGTGATTTACAAAGATTGAACTTTTCCAACAATAAGCATCATGTTTCTTTTAGAAGAGTTGAAGAACCCAATTATTCATTGAGCCTGTACTATTCGAAGCATCCTAGGAACCCATTTTAAGAGGTATTAAATATTATTATATTGGTTAAAAGTTGGATTGGAATTGGGCTAGCAAGCTAATTGTAGCCGATGCAGAAAAAAAGATCTATAAAATTAGTTATGGCAATTCACACTGAATATCTGAAAAGTGGATTTTCTATGTGTCTCCTAAGTTATGTTTCACTAATAAATTCCTCATGTTCAAGCAGATCATGAAAGAGTAAAATAGTATTAATTTTGGCTGTAAGGATGAAAGTTGTATTGGAATGGGGTTAGCAAGATAACTGTATTATTATATTGGTTAAAAGTTTAAGAGGTAAGATCAATTTGGGAAACTGCTAAGATGGAAAAGGTGGCATAGTGGCCTAGAGACTGAGCCCCTAGATCAGGGCGAAATATGGTTGTGTTATATGACATATAATGTTCAGTGCTGCTATATCCATTGCAAAATAAAGCCTCTCGACTTTACTACGTCAGTAAACATTGAAATTTTGATATACTAGTACATTTTCAAATGAAAAGAATAACTTATTTTTACATGGCAGCATTGAAGGGTTCAATATCTCATAGCCCTTCAAAGTGAAATGGGGCCCTACCCTTCAAATTTGATCCCTGGTGGCAAACGTCCAACTCAAACAAAGTCTGTGATTGTGACATAGGAGACCATGGACTGTTCTGGATTTAAATATCTTGAAGATACATTAACGAGATGTACTTAAGTTCTCGTTTGGTAGATAAGCAGTCCTCGGTTTTAACTAGGGGAGGGATGCCAATACCTGTTCTGGGTCCTTGTGCCACGTCGGACGACACTTGGCAGTGACCAGGCGCTATACATCAAGGGTGGAGTAGGTGGCGTCGCATGTCAGGTAGGTGTCAGCATTCAAGGCTAGGGTTTCGAGGTTCGTCAAAGCATTTTGCTGGGGCTACAACACCACCCCGTTCATTCTTGTTTGGGGCAAGTGTGTAGTAATTCCGCCACCCAGGTACTGGTCCGTGGGGATTCCATTGAGTCCGTAGGCTAGTGTTTATGGTGGTACCTGGTGGGAGGTTACATGGAGACCCACAAAACACGAGATTGCGTGCCCTGCTCTGCATTTTAGGCAACCATACCTGTCTTTCGGTTGAGTGGGATACGAGTTGTGGCATGGCCATTCCTTTGGATTTTCTCGGCAGTGGTTTTCGAAGGTGCGTTCTGCTTCCTATTGGCAGTCGGTTGAGTCCCTGCAAGCTTCGTTGCCGAGTGAATATGGTATACCAAATTTCAATTAAATTGATTCCAATTTGATGTATCAACTTTTGTACAGATTGCCTTTGAAAATAAATAAATTCCTGTGAATATTGGTGATATCTCATATATAAGGAAGGGGCTCATCCATAGACAATGTCCCATTTCCAGCTTCATTTCCATTTCTTCAAACTTATCTACTTACTCCATGGGAATAATCTCAACTGCAACTTACTACTTCACATCGACATCATAGCTATTGTCACCAGCTTCTATATTTTTTCTATATTTTTTCTGAAGATGGTTTTCAAAAGTTAGCTTTTTTTGGGAGCGAGTGCCAAGCACCTCTGTATTACATGCTTGTCTACCTGCGGCATTTGTCATACATAGTATATATTTAATTTATAAATAAAATTAACACTAAATATTAACATTAAATGTACAAGGTAGCAAGTTTCTTTGTCATCGAGACATTGCCTTACCCTCCGGTCCTCCCATTCGATCTAATAGCACGGGTGTTGCTTATGCGAACAAAAGAAGATCCTTAAAATATTGTGTCTCGGTTTATCCCCAATCACATAGTTATGGTGTGTTCGAGCTTTCTGTAGAGTCTAGTAAGCACTTAGATGCAAAATATTTGATATTTTATGTTCTTAGCCTATACTATTATTAGACTTAAAGCATACAAAGAAAAACATTAAATTCTTTTCTCACTATTGCGATGGTACTATGTTTTAAATTTAAATTATATAAAACTAGTAAGCACTTAGATGCAAAATAGTTGATATTTTATGTTCTTAGCTTATATTATTATTAGATTTAAAGTATACAAAGAAAAACATTAAATACTTTTTTCACTATTGCTATGGTACTATGTTTTAAATTTAAATTATGTTTTAAATTTAAATTATATAGTTTTATATAAATTGTTTGTTTTAATAATTTATTATGATGTTTAAATAATTTGATATGGTTTTTAAAGTTTATTAAAAGTATATTGAGGTTTAGAAAGAGGGTTAAGTTACAGAAAATGTCATTTTAAATGAAGATTTTGGCTTGCATAATTTTTTTGATTAGATTCATGTTGTCGAGGAAAATGTCAAATTTAACAAATTTTTGATAAGATATTTTTGTAATGTTTCAACTTTAAGATTTTATTTTGAAAATAAATATTATGTTTTTAATAAGCTATTTATAAATATGTAGTATATAGTTTTTGTTGAGTTTATGTGAATTATTAGTTTATGGAAATAATGTTAAATAATACCATTTTTATAAATAAATACATTAAAAATGGTTTGAAATGTCTTTATTTTCTTATTTTTTTACAAATTTGCCCCAAAAAATGACTTGTTTAAGAGAAAATTTTAAAGAAATGATTTCCAAAATTTATATATTTTCCATTCTAACTAGCTTCTAAATGTTAAGAAAATAAAAAAAAATGTATGTATTTTTGAATTATATCTAGCTACTAAATGTATATTTTTTTGTAAACTTTGAAAAAATGCCCTTGTAAATAAAAGTTATAGTTTTCTTATGACCAAGAAGTTTGAATATTGCAAAAAAATAGCTCAAAATGAAAAATGGTGCTACAAGTATACACACTTTCTAAAAGGGAGATAAAAAAAGCTAGTGTCCATTTATCGTCAAGTTGTATAACTTGTTTATATCCCGAGCTTCCATTTTCCCTTAACTAAGTTCCATTTCTAATAATTTAAAAGTGACCAAGATACACTTGCAAAACATTTTCCTTTTCAATAGCATCATTTTTATTTTATTTTGACTCAATTGGCAATGGTCTCCATTAACAACAAGTACTTTATATTTTCTTAATATCAGTTCAATCAAGTGTTGTTGATTAATCTGTATATGATGGTGATTGTTTTTTATGTTGTTGAAAATATCTCTTTAAACCTTGCAATATTCTTGACTCAATGAACCATACCCTTTAAACTCCTAAAACATCCATAATTAACTTTCTAAAACATTGTAATAGTCTTAGAAATATTCCGTAGGGACTACCCCTTGGCTTTGATTAGGAATTGGCCTAAATGGAGGAGTCGGGATCAGGTGACAACCCTGACTCGATACTTGCCTCCAAAGGCGCACCGAACAATAGTGAGATTTTTATTGCGTTAACCAGGTGCGTAATCCAACGACAACAACACCCAAACATAAATATAAATATGCACGAACATAAATATAAATATTATATTTATAGACACAAATCATGATGCGTAGGAAGAAGATACCAACTCCCATGCACCCATTCTAGTTGAGGAGAATCGCATCCTGGGGCCTAGTCAATCTCACATATTTTATGTAGAATATATCATTTGTTATATATCATATGATCATCTCACAAACATAAATTTCTATAGAAAGGTGATGACAATGTCCGACCATCAAAATAGTGTGGTCTCTATTTGTGAGTGGTATATGATAATCAGAGCCTGCCATCGCTTAAGGAATGCAGCACAATAAGCGACCCCCTCCCGCCGATAAAATAAATAGCAATTACTGTAAAGAAATTCAAATGCAAGGTCATAGAAAATCTATGAAAAAGTGAAAGCAATGGTTTCTACATTAGGTAGACCCAAGTACAAATCAGATCTCTCTTAGAGCAATTATAGAAACAACTACAATTCAAGACTTAGTTTTGTGAATTTCACAACGTTCATGTTATTCTGTAATTCTTCAAAGACCCACATTTCAAAATATGTAGCATTTCAACTCAAACAAAAGGTATTTAATAAGTATTTGGAAGCATAATATTTAATGTTGTTGGGAATTTTGAACCATTGGATTGATAGTTCATATCTCCACAATAACAATATTAAATACTACACTGCCGAATGTTTATTAAATAACCAAATAAAACTGATACACTGCCGAATGTTTATTAAATAACCAAATAAAACTGATAATATAGAATACCATTAACAATTCTAGCTTAAATTTAGAAAATTAAAATTCAAAACTCAAAAAACAATGTTTAAACGTTTAAACTTTCATGTAGAAGAATGAGTAATTGGTGAACTTATATGGATGAGATTTAAGTTTAACTATGATTTAAAATTATTATAAATTAACAATAACCTCTAAGATATATTAGTATCTACTCATCTTCACTCATATCTACTTATGGTTTTTGAAGTTGGAGCACTTTCTCAAGTTTAGCCATAAAATCACATGACGAGGTTTTAAGTCATGGCTAGTCAATGCAATTTTGAGTACTAACTTACTAAGGGACTATGGCGAGCGAGGAAAAAGAGCTTGTATTTGAATATCCATGTTTCCGAGCTGATACTTCTTCGATATTTTCCATTTTTCCTTGACATTTTCCATTTTTCGTTGATATAGGTGTTACTAATTTTAAATCTTAATTAAGTACTAATATTATTTAAATAAACAAAATAATATTACATTAAAAATTAAAGGAGTCATATTATGTGTGCATATATAAATATTATTATGCAACTCCAAATGGAAGTAACTCCACATGTAGTAAGTGGGCATTTAAGAAAAAGATGAATCCAGCAAGACAAGCTGAGAAGCACAATTATTAGTAGCAAAATGATATTCCCAAGTTGAGGGAGTTGACTTTGGTGATATTTTATCCCTTATTGCTAAATTAACTTCCATAAAGGTACTAATATATTTACGTGTAACATTTAATCTTAAGATAGAACATATGGATGTAAAGAAAACATGTATTCATCGTGATCTTGAAGAATAAATTTATATGAAACAACCTAAAGGTTTCACAATGAAAGGAGAGGAGGAGTTGGTCTACAAGATCTAGAAGTATCTCTATGGTTGAACCAATCACCTAGGATGTGGTACCAAAAATTTGATATGTATATCCAACAGTTGGGGTTTGTGAGAACTCGGGTTTATCATTATGTGTATGGCAATAAAGTCGTTTAACACTTCATATATATAATTTTCTATGTCGACAACATGCTGTTGGTTGGAAATAACATGGGTATAATCAAGGAGGTGAAATTGTAGTTGTCATCCATGTTTGACATGAAGGATCTCGGTGCAGCTCATTTCATTCTTGGAATTGAAATAAAAAAAGATCGAGAAGACAGAAGGCTCAGTTTAAGTTAGAGTAGATATGTTGAGACAATTTTGAAACGCTTCAATGTGTAGGAGTGCAAACCGGTCAAGGTGCATATTCCTATAGGAGTTAAGTTATTTACTGAATAGTGTCCTAAGACACATGAAAAAATAGAGTACATGGCACGTGTGCTATGCTAGTGATGTAGGTCTAGTCTAATGTATGCAATGATCTAAAGTCGGCCTAATATTTCCCATGCAGTGGGAATGTTAAGAAGATATATGTTGACACCTAGAAAGGAGCACTAGACCATAGTAAGGAGAGCTTTCAAATTTTTGTGTGGCACAATGGATTATGCAATATGTTACCAAGAAAAACTCGAAACTGGAAAGACAATATATGTACATGGTTTCATCGACTCCGATTTGACTGGAGATCTTGACCGTAGATGGTTGACTAGTGGGCATGCTTTCAATTTATTCAATCGAGCAGTCAATCAGATGAAAATGAGGCAATCAATCATTGCACTATCAACTACTGAAGTTGAATGCATGGAAACCACTCATGTAGGCAAAGATGTAGTTTTGTTGAAGAGATTGTGTTCACAGGTTGGGTTTAAACAAGAAGTTGTTAGGTTGGATTATGATAGTCTAAGTGCAATATTCTTGGAAAAGAACCCTACATACCATTCAAAGACAAATCATATAGATGTGCAATATCACTTTGTGAGAGACATGGTGGAGAACCAAAAAGTGTCGATGATAAATGTAGACACTTTGATGAACATTGCAGAGTCACTCATTGACCAAGTCTATGAGCATTGAAAATTTTACTTGGTGTAGGAAATCAATGGGCTTGTTAGCCTTGCTTAAGTGAAATAAAGATCTAAAATATCCTATGTATGCAAAGAAGATAACAAGTGGGATAATATTGGGTGTGTTATATTCTTTGTATGTAAATCGATGGCTGAAGTCGATAGTCAACTAGTAGAAATTCAAATGGAATTGAAGTCGACATACCGTAAAATTCTGATCAACGAGGATGACTAGTATAGTCGACTAGTTGATAGGGAAGTTGATGAGCACAAAGTAGTGTTGGCCCTCCAACAACTCCCCCCTAAATTTTGCAAAACTTAAGGGTACCTATCTAAAATTTATAAATATTTTTCTTTCACATTCTTTTTGGTTTTGCTTGTTTGATTTCAAAGAATGTGATTAGATATTTTCTTTTACTAAGTATTTTACTTTTTGTGCTTCTACTCCTTTGGTTTGGATTTCTTCAAATTTGGATTTGATTATATGCTTTCCTTACACCATCTAATGTCTTTTGGCTGCCTTGGTTATCCATCAACATTTACATGTGTAATTGGTCTCATTCAAATTTTTTTATTTGAGCAAAACATTGATTTTTATAAGATTTGTCTCTCCTTAACATTTGATAATAAAATGGACATTTTCTTTCAAAACAAAACATGAAAGTTATAAATAACAAAAATAAATATAAACATAAACATAAAAAAATATAAAAATAACTAACATATAAGTAAATAAAAAATTTGTTAAAATTTTTAATTTTGTTTTTATTTACTTTTGTAAAATTATCTTTTTAAATTATATATATATATAATTCAAGAAGATAAACATGGAAACATAAAAAGTTTATTGCACCGAGTGTAAACGAGGTGCTTACAACCTAGTATGGGGGAGATCATGTAATGGATGTCACATGTCACATGTCACATGTAACGTTTTCAAAAGTAATAAAATGTAAAAAGTAATAGTATGGGGGAGATCCTGTAATGAATATCACATGTCACATTTTAGTATGGGGGAGATCCTGTAATGGATGACACATGTCGGATGTCACATGTCACATTTGTCACGTTTGTAGTATGGGGGAGATCCTGTAACGGTTGTCACATGTCACATTTGTCACGTTTGTCACGGTACGTTACAACCGAGTATGGGGGATATGTTGTAATGTTTGTTACGTTACAACCCAGTATGGGGGAGATGTAATGTTTGTCACATTTGTCACGTTACGTTTCCATGTCGACTCATAACTTATAAAAAATCAAAAGTAATTAAAAATTTCATGTTCGCTCATAACTTATCAAAAATAAAAATAAGAATAATTAAAAAATTAAAAGAGAGGGATCCAATTTCTTGAGGGATAATTTTTTTCTTAATGTGTAAAAAATTTAAGATAAAACAAAAAAAATTACACCTCAAAAAATTGAATCCCTCTTGGTGCTTGATAAATCCGGGTTTGAAATGAATCTTTTTAAAATAATATAGAGGAGAATGACAAGTATTAATTCATTATAATAATTGAGAATTTTAAAGATGTAACTTTAAACACTCTCACTAACCATAATTGAAAGAGCTTTATTTTAATTGATTATTGATATGTCTTTAAGGTTTGAATAATATGAAGATATCGACTTCATAACGTTTTTGTTTTGCAGGGATATTGTAGCTATTAACTCAAACTTGATGAAATCTTTTGTTAAATTAATTAATTATATAAAATATCAAATTAATAATTAAAAAAAATTAATATCTTTGTTTCCTATATTCGTGCATTGTAAAAACACTTTCGTATAAACTTCTCAATAACGATACATACCCAAAACTTCTCGTCAGAATTCACTCTTACCAAACCTCAAACTCAAATGAAACATAACTCTAATATCAGTCTCCAAGGCATCAATATACTGTCCAATAGTAGTCACTAAATATAAGTTTAAATCTTATTTTAATAATATTATAATTTTAAATCTTATTCTAATTAGTTTCAATATTTATAAATTTTTTTATTACATCAAGATAGGTGTATATTTTAGAATTTGTGGTGGATTATTATCTATGTTTTTCCTAGATTGGAGGAGGATAGGATAAGTGTACTCTCTATATTGATTTTGATGTCGTCATTTACAATTAAAAAAAAAATTATATATAAAAAAAGAAAAATAACTCATAGTTGATGCATGGATAACTCGTAGCTCATGGATGTATGGATAAAGGTCACACAACCCATTTAACTAAAAAAGGTAACAGGTAGCTAGATGAGGCATAGACAACAAGTGATTACAACTAACTTGTCCATGGCACTTTTACATTGTTGGGGTGGAGTATCATCTATGCTTTTTGTAGATTGAAGGAGGATGGGGAGAAGTGTACTCTCAAAATTGAATTTTATAGTGGTCATTAAAAACAACTGGTAGTTGATGCATGGACAACTCGTAGCTCATGCATGTATGGATAACCTAACAAAAGAAAGTAATAGTTAGCTGATTCATAAACAAATGATTACAACTAAGCATGGAGAACAAGTGAGAGATAACTTGTCCATAACACTTAACTTGTGACCTATCTTCACCAACCACAAGTTAAATGGTTCTACTAACATCTATATACATTAAAGAAATACAGAAAGAAAATAATAGTTAGCTGATGCATAAACAAATGATTACAACTAAGCATGGAGAACAAGTAACAAATAACTTATCCATAACACTTAACTTGTGACCTATCTTCACCAATCATAAGTTAAATGATTCTACTAATATCTATATATATTAAAGAAATACAGAAGATCCATGTTCTAGTAAATATCAGTAAAATTGAATCCTCTTCAAGACTGTCCTCAAGACTGTCGGGAGACTGCCCGGACTAGTCTATCTCACTGACTTTATGTCGAATATATTATTTATTATATACCATATAGCGAAAGATAGCAGCAGATGATCAGCTCAGAGACATAAATTTCTCATTAAAGGGGATGACAATGTGCGTATATAACTAAATACATACCATCAAAATAGCGTGGTCTCTCAGGCGAGTGGTACATGATAATCAGAGCCTTTGATGAATGCAGCACAATAAGCGGCTCCCGCCGGCCGATAATAATAAATGGCAATGACTGTACAAAGATTCAAATGCAAGGCGGACGCCGTTGAAAAGCAATGAAAAAGTGAAAGCAACAGTTTTTACGTTAGGCAGGTACTAATAAAGTCTCTCTCAAATCAAAACAGTTATAGAAACAAGTACAATTTAGAGGATGGTTTTGTGAATTTCATAGCGCCTACGTTTTTCTTCCATTTCATTCTTGAAAGACCGGCATGCCAACATGTCGTGGAGCTTCAAGTCAAATAATACTGAATAATAAACAGCAATGCAGCATAATAAGCGCTCCCCGCAGGCCGTTAATAATAAATAGCAATAACTCTAAAGCAATTCAAACGCGAGGCCGTAGAAAACCTATGAAAAAAGTAAAAGCAATTGTTTTGCGAATTTCAGAGCGTCCACGTTATTCTCTCTTAGAACAATTATAGAAACAAGTACAATTCAATACTTGGTTTTGTGAATTTCACAGCATCCACGTTATTCTGCAATTCTTGAAAGACCAGCATCTCAAAATGTGTAGAGCTTCCAACTCAAACAAAGCTGGCGATATAGAAGTTCATTAACCACTATCGCTTTAAATAGGGAGTTAAATATCCAGAAGAAAATATTGTCGATAGAGGGCGAACAATAGCAATAACTCTAAGGCAATTCAAACGCGAAGCCGTAGAAAAGCTATGAAAAAAGTAAAAGCAATTGTTTTGCGAGTTTCACAGCGTCCACGTTATTCTCTCTTAGAACAATTATAGAAACAAGTACAATTCAATACTTGGTTTTGTGAATTTCACAGCATCCACGTTATTTTTCAATTCTTGAAAGACCAGCATCTCAAAATGTGTAGAGCTTCCAACTCAAACAAAGCTGGCGATATAGAAGATCCTTAACCACTATCGTTATCGTTTTAAATAGGGAGTTAAATATCCAGAAGAAAATATTGTGGATAGAGGGCGAACAATATTCAGCTTGCTGCAGGCTATTTAATGTAACTGTAGCTGGTTTGTTGACCCTTTTACGGTTAACAAGTTTGCTGGAGCTGCATTAAATGGCTTGCAGCAAGCTGAATATTGTTCTTCTCAATGGAGGGTTATATGATTAAAAGTGTCCCAGAGTTTAGTGAGTACATTCATAAGATAAGTTAATAACCATTTACTAGGTTTTAAAAGCAAAGCAGGTACAAAGTATTTTTCAATCACTCGTTCCTAGTTTTAAAGTAGCTGGAACGTTAGGGTAGAAGACAAGTGTACTGTCTAGATTGATTTTATGGCAGTTCCAAATTAGAAATAAACAATTATAAGAAAAAATAATATAAAAAATAATTGATAGCTATGCATGGATAACTAACTATGCATAAATAACTCCTAGCTCATGCATAAATAAAGATAGAATGGCACTTAACTTGTAACCTATTAATGTTCACCTGCCACAAGTTTAATTGCTGTACCAGTAACCTATAAATTAGATATATTAGCATAAACTGGACTTCACTCATATCCACATGTGGTTTTTGAAGTTGGATCACTTTCTCAAATTTAGCTCTAAAATAACATAACAGGGTTTTATGTTATGGCTTGCATTTGAATATCCATGTTTGCGAGCTGCTACTCCTTTGACATTTTCCATTTTTCGTTGAGATGGGTGTAATGATTTTAAATTTTAATTTAAGTATTAATATCTACTTAAATAAATAAAATAATATTATATTAAAAATTGAAAAGGCATATTAGATGTGTGTATGTATAAATATTATATTTATATTATGTATGGATAATTAGTAGCTAATCAATGGATAACTAACCATTCATAATAGATAACTAAAGAATGTGATAGATAAAATATATAAATATATATATATAAAATAACTAATTGTTGATGCATAAATATATAGATAATTGGTAAATGATGAATGAATAACAAATAGTTAATGACAGATGATACATTTCTGCGTTTTTCATCTACAAGTGATACAAGTGTGCTAGTTATTTATGAAGATGAAGACCATAATAATCTGAAACCTCAAAAATTTCTACAAAAATTCGTTGAAAATATGCATATATTAAATGCATAGCATCAAGAAGTTCGATGACAATGTACATATATTAAATGCATACCATCAAAATAGTGTAGTCTTTACCGTGAGCAGTACATGATAACGAATACAGCTCAAGCAATTCAGATGTGCGGCATAAGAGCAATGAAAAAATGAAAGCAATAATTTTTATTTAACAATTGATTAAGAATGAAAGCAATAATTTTTATTTAACAATTGTTCAAGAAGAAAGTGTAAATTAATATGGAAATGGGAAAATAGCATAAAGTAATGTAGATGGGAGTATCCGAAAATAATATAAAATAAAAGATTGAAAATTTGATTAGGTGAAATGTTAATGTGATGATGTGAGTTATTAAATGTTTTAAAATTTTGAAAACATTTAAGACAATATAAAGTAATGATAAATGTAGCATATTATATTGGTATATTAACTCATTTGTATGTGGTACATCTTAGTTTTAATGTTATTAATAATATTTATGCGAAAGTACATTACAAATTATATTATTGTTTTTATGAGAAATTAATATGGTGATTATAATGTAATTGAAATTTATGTCAAATATATATTTACAAAGATATTTATCAATGTAAAGAAAGTCCTTAAATATTGAAAACACTAAAATATTATTGGAGCAAGAAATTCCAAGGTTTATAATCGGTAAATTTTACGATCTACATCCACATGACTATATTATTGTGGATGTCTATGACAAGGACATGCATCTTTCTTGCTAAATTGGAGTTGACCCATTTTGGAGATGAAGGTCTTTTGATACAAGGTATTTCAAATAATTTTTTGTTTGCTTTCAACAACACTTTCTCTCTAAATTTGAGACAATACATTTTGAAAATGAAGATATTTTGAAAACAAGGTATTTCAAATCATAGTAGCATAATTTAGTTGTATTTCTATTTCGTTGGTTGTAGGTGTAATACGGATACAGATTCTTACCTAGATTTTTTCATTACCTAATTTGAAATTTAATTTATGAATATTAATTATAATCAATATATATATATTGAGATGTCCATTGGTTGTAGCTTGGGTGGTTGGGAGGAATAATTATTGTCCTCTTGTTGAGCCCCTATTGTAATCATTGTATTTCCTGTTCTATAGATATGTCAAAGTTAACAATTGAAAAAGTCAATGGAAATAGTCACACAAGTCATTAATGTCACCAGTTAACATTTATGATATAAGTGGGTTTAATCATGTGATCATAATCAATAATGGAGAAATATATGTAGTATGATAATGTAGATAATAATGAAGAAATATATGTAGTCTAATAATATAGATATCTATACGCATCCCACATTAGCAATGCTTTTTTTGTTTTGAAAAATAAAAAAGTTGAATATTAATAAAAAAATGATGAAAAAAACAACATATAATCTCTAATTAATATCAATTTTTTTTATAAAAGAACACCATAAGCTTTATGCTTTAAGATTAATTGTAAAAACACATCAATAAAACAAGGCAATTATTATGACAATTCAACATTGTAAAAAACTTATCCTTTTATCTCACTTTTTGTTTCAATGGTTATTTGAAATTTTTAGCGAAAATTTTCATGTTGAAATTTGTTTCAAGGTCCATATCAAAGTTCATTTAATGATTCTTAAAATTGTTATCATGATGAATTCTCTCAAATTTCATATCAAAGTCTTGATGTGAGTTTATCTTAAGAATTACCTTAAGAGTCAACTTAAAATATGTTTAAAGATGATCAAGGTTTCTCCTAGAATTATTCAATGTTTTGATTTTCATGTCACATCTTTTTTATACATTCATCTATGAAATTATTCTAAGATCCATCTCATAATATGTGTGGACATGCTAATGAATTTTTTTAGAATTGATTTCCTCGAAGTTTATCTCAACATTGTATTGTAGATTCACTTCATATATTATTTCAAGAACAATCTAAAAAACCATTTGAATATTCTTAATATTGGTGTTGAGTCTCATTGTATTAGCATAAATCATTTTAAAATTCGACTAAAATTGTTCAAGTTTTGTCATAGGAATCTTATCTTAGAGTTCATCTCATAATTCTCATATTCATCTCAGAATTTTTTTCAAGGTCCATCTTAGAATTCATATCAAATTGCAAATGGTCACTTATGTGGATGGTTCCCTATGCTCTAGGCTCGGTCATAACTAGATATAAGTGCAAGATCTAACATTTATTTCTTCCACTACATTTTTAGTGGGCATGCACATGAATTTGTTGGACCTTTTAGATACAACCGAAGTTTTACAAAACCTACTCATGTTATAGAAAACAATAATGCACTTACATTCACAAGAACTAGGCCTAGCAAATACGAACATGGCCACATATTTGACAAGTATGCCGGGAAAACGTTTCGCGCACACTATTTGTTACAAATTGTGTGCGTGATGAATTACAAATTTTGTGTGCAACTTGTAACTCATGAGTTACAAAATGTGCATGTAATTTGTAACTCCTCCCACACTTAATTTGTAACAAATAGTGCACACTTGATTGTTTTTTAAGAATTTCCTTGGTCCCACCACAACCTTATTTCTATCAAAATCTACTAGAAAAATGCATTCTACAGGTTTCTGCGAGGGGAACAACAATTGTAAGTGTTTTTTCTTATTAGTTTATGGTTGATAGATCACCTAAAACAATATATCAACATCAATTTTTGTGACAATGGAAACATACATAATAGAATAAGAAGATCAACAAGACAAAGGAAGCCTCCTGAAATCATCCATGAAATCAGAGAAAAAGCAAGGGAAGATATGGTGAATTGGAGGCATGCTTCAATTCCAAGCACAACAAATGACACAAGTCATTTTCCCAATTTATGATAGGATAAGAATAAACATTCAACATATGATCCCTCATTTTAAACAACAATAGATGAAGAAGCCCCTCATGACCCTAATCAAGAAGTAAAGCATAGGTTCTCATTAGGATATGTTGCAATTCCAACATAAAGCAAGTTCCAAACAAATATACCACCATTTGAAAATAATGTGCATGAGGAGGAAACACAGGAACTTTTGGCCTATAGTGGTTATGAAAATCATGAAATTTAAGATTTAAATCAAGGAGAGAATTTTGGTCAAGAATATTTTGAGGTCCAACGTATTGTTGAACAAGTAAATGTTTTTGAAACCACTGATGAGGATGTCTAGCTTCCTCCATATAGATACTAGCAAGGGGATGAACAACCACAAGCTCACATTGAATCATCATGGTATACTAATGAAGTGCTCCATGCTACATATGCAACGCAACTACCTCATTTGACTGCAGTGCATTGAAGAACTCCAAAATGTATTTAGGTGCATGAAAGTGTCATTAGTTCCCTTAAAGGTGAGTTATCTAAACGTACTATTTTTTGTCAAACACTACAAATAATTAATAATTACTTTGACTCTAAATATGATGCTAACAAATATTATAAGATATTTTTATCTTTGTTAAAATCTAGGTCTTTTATTATTGTTAGAAAACAATTAGGCATCATAGTTATAAATAGTTCTTGACAAAGTAGTTATATTGTTAAAATCCTAGTAAATGTTTCCCATGCAATTGGTAAGTAAACTTGTTCTAAAGATCATAATGCAACTCGTCGTGTATTGTCACAAGCAATTGTAAACAAGAACATAAGAAATATTCATTTGTTGAATCCTACATCGAAACTTGTTATGTTAAATTTCAAGACACTACGTAAGTATTGTATTAGAAGAGAACATCTTGACACAATCCACCAGATGGATTTTTGGGCCTTCATTTGTAGGTTTTCTCATTTTGACATGAAACTAATCGATGCAATTAATGAACTGGTGCATAGTTTTTGGCGTGATAACACCAGGCCTTCTTCAAACGAGAAGGATGTAATAAAAATGAGAAGGGGTTCTCGGGACCGTAAACCACACATTAAACACCTTATTGACACAACATACATAGAACTATATGATAGATTCAAGAATGGGAACAAGGAATTGAACTTGGGACAAATATTTTTGAGAAATGCAAGCTTTGGTATGTTCGAATAAACACACTTCCTAACATTTGTTGTTGTAGATACCATGTGGGTTGGTAAAAGGTAATGCTACCCAATTATGACACATTAGTTGCAATGCAAACTTGGAAAAATAGAAATTTTGATCACTAAAAATAAACATTATATGTACTTGCAAAAAATTTCAGAACAGAGTGTAAAAATATGAAAATGTAGACAATCCAGTTACCTTTTGGAAGATATAACTTTCATTTATGGAAAACTAGTATAAATCTAAGAAAATGGTGTTCTTCTAAGATTGGTATGTTATTTATTTTCTTAAACATAATGCATATATTTGTGTTATCCCCTATGTCTTCTGTAATATGAAATAGGTCTCACTAAATTTGGATCTTGCATGCTCCATATATAACAGTTTTCCTCGGAACACCCATTTGAGGCAAGTTTTTGGACTAGTCAGAAACCCTAACTTCCAAAGAGTATATCTTAAAAAGTAGAGCGAACCAAGAGCTAAGTTTTTATACCACGAGTACTTCTCCTTGTCCTCTTTGTCACCTTCGATTTTCACCGTCACAAACTTCATAGAAAAAAATTATAGTGAAAATGCCAAGGTGACTAATTTCAGAAGCATTCAAGCTCTGAGGGTTTGGTATGTAAACACTTAATTTTATTTTTTATTTTTTGGAGAATTGTAGTTAACACGAAATTCTTGCGCTACACTATTTTTCCATAATTTTTAATGTTGATTATATGTATTTTTTTAATTTAAGAAATTCAGTGAAGCTCCAGAATGAGATGGTGGACCTGAGGTCAGTGCTCAACAAGAGCATGCGTATGTTCCCATAACCATCTACCCCTATGATATATCTGAGGATATTCCATGGCAAGTTAATGTTCCTACATTGACTCTTTGATTTTGTATACCCCAACATGCAAAATTCAAGGATGAATTTGAACAATTCAATATCTCCATCGAGAGCCGATGGATCCTAAAGATAGTTTTTCATTATTTAGGTACATTTATTGATATGTATAGAAAATTGGGGCCATCCAATGATAGGTTTATTGATTTGATGTGAAGAACAAGGAAGAAGTGATGGGATAAAATAAATGGTCTACAATAGAGGCAAGAGTATCTAAACAATAGGTGATATCGATGTTAAATTTCAAAGAAGGACCAAAATGAGCAATGTTGAAGGTTCAACTCTTCAAACACCCTCACATATCTCATCTTCTTTATGACTGGTTCCTTGAAACATATGGTAGGTTTCCATGGAATGATTAAGTACCACATTATTTTGCAAGATTTATTTATTTAGAATTTTTTGAGAACATGAATCCTATTATATGGACCTTCCATCCAAGTACTATGGAATTTGGAAAGGTCATATATATAATCAAATATTTTCATGATCCTTCTTTTCCTCGACCTCCAACTCCCTTGGTATCTCATCCACCTAGGGTGGTATATTTATGTTAAGAGATAGTAATTTCCCATAAAATTGGTTGAGAGGTGAGGGATCCCATAGTTGATAGCTTGGAGACAACTTTTGTGGTTATTGATGTTAGTTTGAATTGATAGGGAGCACAACTCCATTCTCACAATGCATTTGTTTATAAAATAGTTTTTTAATTAGAATCTATTATTTGTGAGGACTTCATGTCTTACTCAAAGAATTTTTGAGATGGGTGGCAATTTTTTCTCACCCACAAAGGAAACGGTATGGGATCAATATGTGTTACAATTGATTATTATTTCATGTATTAAAATTATTTGGTTATTAGATGCACATGTTTAAGTTTAGAGATATGACAATGAAAATAGTTCTTGTTTGTTAATTCATGTTCACTCGTTTGTTGAATAAGAATCCATTTAGAGTATCATCATGTTCGACCTTGAATACAATGAATGAGATCATACATTTGTCTAGATATACATATATACTTGTAATGTCCCTAAATTTCCAAAAATATAAAAGAAAAATATGTGGGGCATTATCGTTAGTTGAATCTAATGTTTATTTAAAATTAATTTCATCACTGTAATTTATTTCTATGAGAGATATAGGTAACTTGTTGGAATATCTTTCGTTTATAGTTTACAAGGAAAAATTTACAGTTTTACTTATGTTATTTTGCTTTGATTAGTTGATGCTAATGGATCCATTATAGTCTTCGGAAGTATTGTTCGGTGATGATCTTAATGCTCCATGACGAGCCAATGTTTATTTATATGTTTTACATACTTGTTTTTACTGGTTGTATGTGTGCCTTGTTACTAAACTCTGTTGGTTTATTTTAATGTGTGAAATTTCTTCTTAGATGTATCTTGTAAATTTTAAGAGATTGAAAGGTTGAGGAATGGTGGAAATGGACCTGACTTACTTAGCCAAATGCTAAAACATGACTTATCCTTGTTTTGCAGGTGTTAAGAGAATGATCCTAAGCTAACACTTTAAAATTTGCAACAATACATAAAAGATCTTTGACAAAATAGTAAAGTGAGAAGATAACTATGCTATGGTAATAAAATCGAGCTTGTAAATACTGTCACTCCTCCACTATAGAGAGTGGTGTTAAAATTCAATATGCTAAGACAGAAAATAGCAGCATTACATTCCATTTCACAATAATAGCATATACAGGATCACTGAAGAAACAACAAGCATAACATAAACATAAGAGACACAGATTTATCCTGGGAAACCCTCATGGGGTAGAAAACCCAGCAAAGCTTCCTCAAAATAGATGACCAGCAATATACAAAGATGCAAACCAAAGACATGATCTCCTCCTCCACTATAGCAGACCTCTCCTCCACAACTACGCCTCTCTTAAGTGAGTGAGTGTGTCAAATGAGGAACACACCTCCTCTATTTATACACTACTCCGACTTTTCTTTTACATAAGACATGTAGGCTCGTATTTAACCAATGGGTTAAATACCCCACTACAACTGACTGGGACGACCCCTCTAGGGTGGTCTAATAACCCTTTGACCCACATAACACATACAGGGCCGATCCCCCAAGTTACCACATTCTGACAGAGGAATAAACATCTTCGGATATACAATAAGATCTTCACGGAGGAATGAATCATCTCCAGAATAATAAAGTACAAATATAATATTCTTTGAAGTTACAATATCTCAACACTCCCCCTTAACGAGAAGGATATTATAACAGCATCTGCACGAGCAAGGAGTCATCAACATCATACATGATACATCTATAAATCATCGAAAGCTTTCTTCAATTTATCATCATCAGTAACTTGACTAGTTACTGGAACATCAACATCATCAGAGTTGATAGTACTCAATCATCAGCATCGTCATCACACGATCATCAGCATCGTCATCACACGACCATCAGCATTGACATCACACTATCATCAGCATCGTCATCATACAATCATCAGCATCATCATCACACGATCAACAGCATCGTCATCACACGATCATCAGCATTGTCATCATACGATCATCAACATCGACATCACACGATCAACAGGATCGTCATCACACGATCATCAGCATCGTCATCATACGATCATCAGCATCATCATCACACGATTATCAACATCGTCATCATACGATCAATCCTGTTCTCTTTAGGACCTATGTCCATGGATGATGCAATCCTGTCATGTACCTTTTGAACCGAAGTCCAGGGACGATCCAGTCCTATCAATTCTCGGAGACCTCATGTCTACGACTCAATTCAAAAGATCGAAGTCCGAGGATGATCCAATCCTATCATGTACCTTTTGAACCAAAGTCCAAAGATGATCTAGTCCTATCATGTAACTTTTGAACTGAAGTCCAGGGACGATCCAGTCCTATCAATTTTCGGAGACCTCATGTCTACGGCTCAATTCACAGGACCAAAGTCCAAGGATGATCCAATCCTTACTGTACATTTAGGACCACGTCCAAGGATGACTTAATCCTCCACCGTACATTTAGGACTACGTCCAAGGATGACTTAATCCTCCACCGTACATTTAGGACTACGTCCAAGGATGACTTAATCCTCCACCGTACATTTAGGACCACGTCCAAGGATGACTTAATCCTCCACCGTACATTTAGGACCACGTCCAAGGATGACTTAATCCTCCACCGTACATTTAGGACCATGTCCAATGATGACTTAATCCTCCACCGTACATTTAGGACTACGTACAAGGATGACTTAATCCTCCACCGTACATTTAGGACCACGTCGAAGGATGACTTAATCCTCCATGGTACATTTAGGACCACGTCCAAGGATGACTTAATCCTCCACCATACATTTAGGACCACGTCCAAGGATGACTTATTCCTCCACCGTACATTTAGGACCACGTCCAAGGATGACTTAATCCTCCACCGTACATTTAGGACCACGTCCAAGGATGACTTAATCCTCCACCGTACATTTAGGACCACGTCCAAGGATGACTTAATCCTCCACCGTACATTTAGGACCACGTCCAAGGATGACTTAATCCTCCACCATACATTTAGGACCACGTCCAAGGATGACTTAATCCTCCACCGTACATTTAGGACCACGTCCAAGGATGACTTAATCCTCCACCGTACATTTAGGACCACGTCCAAAGATGACTTAATCCTCCACCGTACATTTAGGACCACGTCCAAGGATGACTTAATCCTCCACCGTACATTTAGGACCACGTCCAAGGATGACTTAATCCTCCACCGTACATTTAGGACCACGTCCAAGGATGACTTAATCCTCAATCGTACATTTAGGAATACGTCCAAGGATGACTTAATCCTCCATTGTACATTTAGGACCACGTCCAAGGATTACTTAATCCTCCACCGTACATTTAGGACCACGTCCAAGGATGACTTAATCCTCCACCATACATTTAGGACTACATCCAAGGATGAATTAATCCTCCACCATACATTTAGGACCACGTCCAAGGATGACTTAATCCTCAACCGTCCACCAAGGACTTCATTCTCGAAGACATATGTCTACGGCTCTTCTTTCTGACTAAAGTCCAGGGATGATCCAATCCCCTCACATGTTCACCAAGAACTTCATTCTTGAAGACATACGTCTACGGCTCTTCTTTCAGACTGAAGTCCAGGGATGATCCAATCCCCTCACATGTTCACCAAGAACTTCATTCTCAAAGACATACGTCTACGGCTCTTCTTTCAGATTGAAGTCCAGGGATGATCCAATCCCCTCACATGTTCACCAAGAACTTCATTCTTGAAGACATACGTCTACGGCTCTTCTTTCGGACTGAATTCCAGGGATGATCCAATCCCCTCACATGTTCACCAAGAACTTCATTCTCGAAGACATATGTCTACGGCTCTTCTTTCGGACTGAAGTCCAGGGATGATCCAATCCCCTCACATGTTCACCAAAAACTTCATTAAAACATGTGTCAATCATGTATCCTCATCATCAAAACATGTATAACAAAACATGTATCCTCATCATCAAAACATGTATAACAAAACATGTATCCTCATCATCAAAACATGTATAACAAAACATGTATCCTCATCATCAAAACATGTATAACATCTATCATCAAAAGCATGTATACATCTATCATCAAAAGCATCTATATCTAACATCAAAAGCATGTATGCATCTATAATCAAAAGCATGTGTAAATCTATCATCAAAAGAAAAAAATATAAGATTCCTAAATCTAAATAATTCTAAGTAACTAAGTGCAGCAAATTGATGGGATAAACTTGTTATCAGATACCATACTACTCCCCCTTTCGAGGAGGGTTCTTCTGGACTATACCAAGCTTGTCTCGGAAGTATTCAAACTTTACTCAAGACAGAGGTTTAGCCAAGATATCAGCAATCTAATCCTCAGTGCTTATATACTCGAGCTTGATAGCTCCTCTCTGCACCATATCTCGTATATAGAAGTATCGGATCTCTAAGTGTTTTGACTTATCGTGGAATACAAGATTTTCTATCTTGATGTAGTTTTGAATGTCACACATAATCACAGTGGAATCCATTTCTAAGTCAAACACTCCATATAATAGCTTCTGAAGCCACACTTGTTCACAGCTGGCAGAGCAGACAGCTATATATTCTGCTTCAGCAGTACTGAGAGCCACACTAGATTGTTTCTTGCTGAACCATGAGATCATGGCAGATTCAAAACTATAACATCCACCTGATGTACTCTTTCTGGCTGAGGCACTTCCTGCCCAATCAGAATCTGAGTAACCATGTAAATGAAGTTCATGACCTCCAAGATAATATACACCAAAATCTAATGTACCTTTTAGGTAACTCACTACATGCTTTGTAGCTATTAAGTGAACCTTTCTAGGTTCTACTAGATACTGACTTAGGGTATTTGCAACAAAGCGTATATCTGGCCTAGTATTTGTTGAATACATCAATGACCCAATGATTTGTCTATATAGGGTTAGGTCCACTAAATCCGATGAGTCATTAACTAATAACTTCAAGTTGGAGTCCATGGGAGTGGCCATGGCTTTATACTCCAACATATCAAATCTTTTTAGAAACTTCACAGCATACTTACCTTGATTTAAAAGATTCCTTTTGGATCTTGCCATACTTCTAGACCTAAGAAGTAGTGCATTAATCCGAGATCTTTCATTTTCATTTCTGCAGCCATTTTTATGATCTGTTTCTCATTCCTTGTCAGAAAGAGATCATCGTCATTCAATAATGGTATGATAGGTTCATCATCCACAACCTTAAGGTAAAGGTTAGGATCATCTTTACTTCTGGTAAAGCCCAAGCTTTGTCATGAAGCTGTCAATTGTCCATTATTCACACTCTGCATTGAGTGATCTTATGCATATCTATCTGTGCCATCTCTCGTCAGATGGGTCTACTAATATGAGCCTCAAAATCATTCGAACTCTTTGGTGAGTTCCTTCTTGCATCCATGTCATATGTGTATAGAAGCCATATTCAACCTTGTAGAAAAGGTTGAGATCCACATCACCCATGATGATCATTAAGCTCATCAATTGACTACCAATCTTGGGTACCCATACAGAACCTGATTCACACTTCATCTTTAATTACACCATTAGGAGAATGGTCTTATCTAGCTACTTGGAGCAAAACGTCTCATCATGATTATCTTCCTCTTTCTAAGAGAATCTTCTAGCCACAAGCCTTCTATAGTGTGTTTGATTTGTAAATCTTTTGTTGAACATCCATCGCTTGTTCAGTGTTCATCATTCATCGTGATCTTTCCTACAAATCAAAATTAAGTACATGATTAGTAATACTTCATAATCATTAAATCATATTGACATGATAACCTATTATGCATACAGCTATCATTTACATAGTTATGCAACTATTTTGACCAATACTTTGGCACAACACTTTCCCATATCCTGTATGCATACAGTGGCTATCTAGATGCCTTCCATCTCTACCAGAACATACTATCGAGAGTGTGCACAGCTCTCAGCCAAAGAGGTTTCATTCTAGATAAGCAACAATGGAATGTTTGTCCAACTTACCAATCATATGCATATTAGTAGCATGATATATTCTAGGAATACAAATATGCATACAAGCAATATCATTTACTATTTCTAATAACAACTCAAATACTTATCTTTTATGTTTGTGTGGTTTCCTCTCACTTGATCTTCTGTATGTCTTCTGAACTTCTATTCATTCTCATAAGTGGACGAGTCTTTGTCTTCATGTTGTCATGGTCATGGAACGTGATTTGTCTTTTGTGATGTAACTGTAAAGACTTCTTGTAGTCTTCTTATGTAATGCCTTAGCCTCAACTCCCCCTGAAAATTGATCTGGAGCTTGATTAGGGTTTGCTAGAGAAACCCTAAAAATTCAATCTTTGACTTTCATACTTCTGAATGGATGGAAGTATGTGTCTTGCTGAGCTGATCAAACTAGCATACTTCAATTTTGAAATTTCCAAAATTTGACCCCTCAAAATTGCCTTCAAAAATTTCTGGATCTTCTCGACAGGAACGCGAACTAGGGTTTAATGAATACCACCCTTCTGTCCAATCAAAAGGTTCGATCCAAGGCTCTAAACTCTTATTTTTCTGAGGAGCTTCCAGCCGTGGTTACAGACTTCAAAAATTCCAACTTTTGCTGAAGCCCTAATTTTCCATCTTTCTGATCAAAATCCTGAACTAGGGTTTGATCAAGCCCGGTTTTCTACTCAACCAAAAAATTCGATCTTGGTCTCTAAATTTTGATTTTCCTGAGTAGCATTCAGCCATGGACTCCGATTCCAAAAATTCCAATTTTCTCCGAAACCCTAAATTCTGGAAGCCATGAATGAATGTGCTCAAAAATAATTCTGTTTTGACAGAAATATGTACCTAATTGTTTCTACTGTAACTCTGAATTTTTTGATCCACAGGGTCTAAAAACATTTCCTGAGATAGCATGGCCTGTTATCTTTCCATCCTGACAGGTCTGACCTCAATTGGGCTCTCTGAGAGAGATTTATGCCAAGTGTCGCAACGTAACCTGTTTATGGGATAAAAAATGAGAGCAAACTTGTACTGCATGCCACATGTCACTATTTGAACTTCGGCCTCTGAAAACGTTTTCATAGATAGCTCGACCTGTTACCTTTCCATACAGCAGATCTGACCTCAATTGGACTCTCTGAGAGAGAGTTATGCCAAGTGTCACAATGTGACCTGTTTATGGGATAAAACAGGAGAGCAAACTTGTACAGCGTGCCACATGTCACTGGTTCAGTTTCGGCCTCTGCAAACGTTTCTTGAGATGGTACAGTCTATGTACTACCTGTTACTCTTTACGAAATTTCATTTGGAGCTTCCTAGCCCAAGTTATGACCTTTTTTCCTAGGTCACCTGATTTTGATTGAGATCTGGAAGACGCAGAAACCCTAACTTGTACTGATCATAACTCACAAAGTACAACGAATCTGAGGGTTCCCTTTGGATACAAGGTACCTGGGGACGTTATCTACGACCTGTAAATGTTTCAGATCCTGAAACTTTTCATAAATGGATTTATCGCGAAAGTTCCACGATGACTGGTTTTTGCTATATAAAACCCTAACCTTCAAATTGTCGCAAGAGAAGCAAGTGTCGTAAGTGCCATACATTGCCTTCCTTCAGGTTAGCTCTTATACCATGTTAAAATTCAATATGCTAAGATAGAAAATAGCAGCATTACATTCCATATCACAATAATAGCACATACAGGATCACTGAAGAAACAACAAGCATAGCATAAACACAAGAGACACAGATTTATCCTGGGAAACCCTCATGGAGTAGAAAACCCAGCAAAGCTTCCTTAAAATAGATGACCAGCAATATACAAAGATGAAAACCAAAGACATGATCTCCTCCTCCACTATAGCAGACCTCTCCTCCACAATTGCGCCTCTCTTAAGTGAGTGAGTGTGTCAAATGAGGAACACACCTCCTCTATTTATACACTACTCCGACTTTTCTTTTACACAAGACATGTAGGCTCGTATTTAACCAATGGGTTAAATACCCTACTACAACTGACTGGGCCGACCCCTCTAGGGTGGTCTAATAACCCTTTGACCCACATAACACATACAGGGCCGACCGCCCAAGTTACCACATTCTGACGGAGGAATAAACATCTCCAGATATACAATAAGATCTTCACGGAGGAATGAATCATCTCCAAAATAATAAAGTACAAATATAATATTCTTTGAAGTTACAATATCTCAACAAGTGGGTACAAGTATTTTGATGATAGTGGAGGTAGATGGCATTTAGTGTGGCCCATGTGCTGGCCACATGGTCACGATGCCAAGCTGGATTATGGTAAAAACCTAGGTTCAAGCGACTCGTTTTGATTTTGCTGTAGTTTTGTTTTTGCTAGTTTGTGGAGGGATAGCAGAGCTCTCGGTGGTTACTATGGGCATAGGGCCTGCACTATTCCATGAGCATTGCTTGGGTCTGCGCTCATCCAAATGACAGAATAGCGTGTGAACAATTTTTCTAAGGTAAGCTCTGTATCCCTATATTTTTCCAACTGTTTGATAAAATTCGATACAACTCTTTCAGTTTGCTTATGATTCATGGCTAATAGTTTGTACAGAGTTCCATACCAAATTCTCCTCATCAATACCATTGATCCTTGAACCATTTTGCAACCACCATCTCCACACACAGTCTTTACACCTGCAATATCCATCTTTTTGACACAAATCAAATTTCTTTCTAGATTTGGAATGTGTAGTAATCCAGGGAGGGTTCTAATCCTTCCATCCTTTAGTTTCAACTTGAATTTACCACACCCAATGATACTGGCTGGTGAGTCATCTCCCAGAAACACATTTCCTCCAATGTACTCTTCATATTGATAGAACCACTCCCTATGAGGGGTCATCTGACATAATGCACCTGAGTCAATCAACCATATATCACGTTATGAAGGATTACCAATAGACGCTAGGTTCACATCCCCTCCTTCTTCTAAGGAAGTCTTTGCCTCTGTGGTAGAGGTATCCTCTGAACCCTTTCTTTTATCAATATTCTTAGATCTACAATCCTTTTTATAGTGCCCAGATTTACCACATTTCCAACACTTCCTTATAAATTTTCCTGGGGATTTAGATCTACCCTTAGATTTAGATCTCCCCCCAGATCCCTTATTTTTGTTTCTCTCTTGGGAAAGACCTCTCACAGACAAGGAATCCATGCTATGAGTATCCATGTATTTCTGCCTCATCTCTTCTGATAGCAGGGATGATACTATTTCATCAAATTTTAGAGTTGCTTGATTATCACTCCCTATTGCCACAATTATATTGTCCCAGGAATCTGGCAAAGAACACAATAATGTAATACATTTATCTTCTTCATCCATTGTAATGCCAACAGAGGTTATTTGACTTACAAGAGTATTGTAGACATTTTAATTCTCTATCACTGTGTCATTATCATCCATTCTGAGGTGATACAGGTTCTTTTGCAGAAACAACTTGTTCATAAGGGATTTTGATTGATACAAACTCCCTAGTTTCATCCAAATCTTTAACGTAGTATCTTCTCTGGATATGTTCAATAACACAGAGTCTGATAAGCACCGTTGAATTGTACTCCTCTCCCTTCTATCTAATTTTTCCCAATATTATTTCGACATTCTAGTGGGTTGTGTACCCGGATCCATAGCAATCCACTAATCCCAATCTACAAGAAGATACTCCATTTTGAGATTCCATATCTCAAATTTTTGGCCGTTAAACTTCTCGATCTCAATTCTTGAACTGCTTGCCATTCTCTTTCAATGCACAAATCGAGACTGCAAAGCTCCCACCGAACCCAGGTTTATCATAGAACCAAGATCTATCAACCGCGTTGAACCCTTAACAACAGAGGCGTCCCCCTGAAACCAAATAAATCAAGCTCTGATACCACATATAAGTTTTAAACCTATGTAGAGAAGCAAAGCATATAGAAATATTGCACCACAACATTCACACATAGTACACAGAGATTTACCCTTGAAACCCTTAACCGAGAAAACCAACAAACCTTGGAGCCACCACTCCTATTTTTCTCATCATCTCATTATGAATCACTCACAATACAATATAGGTATTCTGCAGCATCCAAAACCCTAATCTGTTAAACCGAATTAGTCAATAGACCCTAATCCCTTCACATACATGCAGAGAATATAACACATACCCCTTCACATACATGCAAAGAATATAACACATACCCAACAATTCACTTGTCAGTGATTTTCCCTGCATCCCCAACATGAAAGAGGTTCACTTTTAGTTTTTTCTAGTTTCCTTCCAGTAGTTCCTCCAAGACGATTTCTTCTCTTGGCAGGATCATCCTGTTGTGGCCTATTCTTACCAAAACAATTATTGTGGTGTAATTATTTTGTCTAGTTTCTAATGGTAGGGGGTTTAAATCCCTTCTTTCTTTGCCTAGTCTTCTATCTTTTATTATCCTGCAAGCTTTGTTGGTTTTCAGTTCTGTGTTGACTTTACTCATAACAAGTCTTCCAAATCTTTAGTACAAAAAAACTCTAATATGTCTTGGAATTGTCTAGGTAGAAAACTCAGGAATTGTTGGATTTTAATTTTTTCCTCCTTGATGTAGGGAACATAACATAGTAATTCCATAAACTTACTAATAAAGTCCTCCTTGTTCATCTGTCTAATTTTGAGTTTGTGAAATTCTTTTATTTTCCTGTCATAGAATCTTTGACAAGTACTTCTTCCAGAAAAATTCCTTGAAATGCATTTCCCACTGGAAACGATGCTCTGAATTCAATGGAATAGGTCTCATGTCCCATAAAAGTTCAAAAGTATCGAAACCATAACCACCATTTCGGCCCACCAACACTAGTCCAAGCTCTAAATCAATAGAAAGCAACTCCAAATGATAGGAATTTGACTCCACTACTGTAGATGAACATATAACCTGAAATAAAATATCTGTAGATAAATATGAAAGTGATTTATCCTTTCAATAATAAGTTGCAATGAAGCACAATGAAGATATCTTGATGATCACCTCCTCTTTACTAGCTAGGGTGGAATCTTTCACCACCGAAACTAGTTAAAAATGCAAGAGGCACATATCCCAAGATTGAGAATATCAATGGCTCTCCAATACCAAAATCAAAATAACCAAAATCCCTTTAACTTGTGTCTTCATCATTTTTTTAAATCTTCATGGAGCATTTCCCCCTCATTCTATAATTCTCTCACAAATATTTCATAAAATATTAATAAATCTTATTTTAATGAGAGAATGACACATTGGGACTCATTTAATTGCTCTCTAATGTTAGTTGTCCAAATAATAGCTTTTACACATTTGAAATTCTAATTAGAGAGGCTTAGCTTGATTTTGGGTCCAAGTTACACTAGCATGTGGGCCCAACCCTCTCCTCTAGCACCCTCCTTGGCTGAATTTAGACCTACAACATCTCATAGGTTGTCATATTTTTTTGTAATCTATCATAGGACCTGACTCTTGTCATAGGTTGTCATAGATTTTCTATTTTTAGCCTGGGGAGTTACAACCCATGAGATTCCACCATGTTAGGATTCCTTCTACGTTGGATGGGATTTACACCAAAGATTTTCACTCATTACACCACTAATGTTCCCTCCTTGTCCAAATTATCTCAAAATATTAATGAAATTGATTTTTAGGAGAGAATGACTCCTTGCTCCATAAATGTTTCCCTTGGACCTTGGTTTTCCATAGTGCCTCATGACCCCAATTCACCACTTTACTATTCTTCTTTAATATTTCCAAGTGACTTTAGACCATTGAATTCCCTTGTAATGGAGTGGTCCATAGTAAAAAAATGGGGACATTACAGTCCTCCCTACCCAATATTGCTTGTCCTCAAGCAATTTAAACCTAGGAATGGTAATGCTTCTTCTTCTTCCCCAACTTATGCTCATTGATTTTTCTGCCTCCTTCCTTAGTGATGAATTTTCATAAGCATTCAATTTCAAGGGGACCAAGTCATCAAATCTACATCCCACAATTTGAATTTCACTAAGGTTGAAGATGATTTCATGGTTCCATCCCAATCGAAAGGAGGTGAAGTACACTTTTCTCAATGTATGGTCTTGCAAGGTACTAACATAGGAAAACTCCTGACCAATGCCAATAAAAAGAGTGAATCTATACTACAACCACTCAATAAACTCCCCAACAACTGGTTTGCTAAGAATCTCATCATATGAAATCCAAAAATGACTCTCAACTCTAGGTCTGCTGCTAAAAATATGCCCTACACTGTAACTCTAAGATCCTCAACTAATATCCAAAAGGGAACCACCATGTTTTTGTTTCATAACTCTGATCATAATCATCCCCTCTAGAGATAGCTCCATCTCCCCAACTGTCTTTCCAACAACCCAACTAAAACAACTGAGTCCCAAAATGAACCTAAGAAATGTAGTGTCTAAGACACCTGAACCTAGCAATACCAAGATCCCACTGTATATGTTGCACTCCTCCAAACATAATCACTGTCACCTGTAGCAATATGTCACTCCAAGGAATGATAAGATCCCACCACCAAATTGGAATTTCATCAGTCCCAATTCTCATCCAAACCTCTATGAGCCGCATAACATGAAGCTCCTCTTGTGCAACATGCACACTACTCATATGTCTCAAATCAATGTCACTAGTCCCATCCAACTGAATCAAATAAAACTCCCATGTCCTGCCATGTATAATGAAGGAATAAGATAACAAAAATAGATGCCTCTCCTTCTTCTCACAAGACTTAACACCAATTGGTATGCTATGACCTCAATGTGCATCCATATCTATCATACATATGTCCACCAAATACATGGATGTGTAACATTTTCTGTGGGTTGGTCCATATAAAGTGTACACATTTGTCTCCTCAACAAATAAGTCTCTCTCTCATAGAGGCAGATCATGATCCTCCTGAATCAAAAAAAGTACTTGGCCAACATTCCCCAAGTCAACTCTATCCTCAAGTACCTGCAAATATGAAAATATCCTCATTCTCAACCCCCACACGAGGCTCCTCCATCGAACCATCAATGTAATCATCCATATACAACTGGTTGTCTAAAGTGTAGGAGTAAGGGTGTGATCTTTCCAACTCCTCACAAAGTTGTTCAACCTCCATATCTAATTCTTGAAGTGATTTTTGTGTGCTTTTCAAGGAATCATGGGTGATATCAAGCTCATGGGTGAGCTTGTCAACTTCACCTTCTTCTTCTTGTAATGCACAATGGTACATATCAACAATCCTATGAATATGGTCTATATCGGAAAGTAGGTGTGTGTAGTTAGTCTTCATGGTTGGCACTACCTTTCGAATTGTAACATCTCCGAGATTTGCGAGTTAGTATTTTGGTGAAAATTAAAATTTCTTCCCTTAAAGAACTTCATAATAACCCATTATAAGAAACAGCCAACATGTAATTAATCCTTGTGCATACACTTGACATTTTATAAAAGTCAATTTGCTTATGTTATTAAGTATTACCATTGCAGCTCCTTGGGTCTCCCTTGAGACCATATATATAAATCATCTTTGCAGCTCCATGCTATGATAACAAAATGCTTTCACAACATTATTTCCATACACATTCTATGAATAACAATTACTCAAGAATTGTTGACAAGATATAAATAATAAGACATAAGAATTGTTGACAAGATATAAATAATAAAACATGAGAAGCAAGAATTATACACATGGGAAGACAAAATGTACGTGGTTCGCCCATTCCATGGGCTACGTCCACCAAAGGAGAGTCGCATCTTGTATTAATGATCCAGTAAAATTTACATCGTACAACCCCATTGTTGCCGAAATCACTTTCTGCTACTTTGTATCCTTTCTCATCGAGATTGTTTTTCCAACAATTTTCAAATTAACAACAGAATTATGTCGAGCATCCATATAACATAAAAAGCCTCACCAGATACGAATTTACAATCGAACTTTGAAAAGTTATCATACAGGTCTTAAAACAGAAAACCTGAGTCCCCATGATATAATTAATGAAAGAAAGGCCATGTAGGTGTTCACTTTTCGGCACTATCAAGCAATTGGTGATATGATAATGAAGAAAGCCATAGCGAAATCATGATCAGCAATATCAATAATGTACCAACGAATACTTGACAGCCACATGGATGCATATGATTTCACGCACCAATAAATAAATATATACACCCAGATCAATCAGAATTTCCACGATTTCAGGCAACAAATACAAGTATACGTATAAACAGAAATCAACCAGCATTTATATGATTCCATGCCGTAATATATGGACAAGATCAATTAGCATCTATATGATTTCATAATATATAATAACATGCAGGGATCGAAAAAATCAATAAGAACTCAACCTGTGTAACAACGTCATATGGAGTATTAATCTACAAGGATCGAATAACCTTGCAAGAATTGCAATTGGCCACATTCAACCCAGTTATAGCTCTTCTTTCCCATGATGCCAGGAACCATTAATACAAGGTTCATGGGTGGCATATTATATTACCGAAACCGCAATTATTTTGTTGTAACGATATGATAGGAACTAAAACGCTGTCAATGCAGAAATCTAATACATAGATAATTATTTGACAAGCATATCACTATAAACTACTCTCAATCATGGCCAATTCAGGCAGAACCTTTCCATTTAACAAAACCCTAAGATCAAATGTAAGTGGATAACTAAACAAAATCTGCAAATTATAGAGATAATAGCTTTCGATGAGATCAAATGTAAGTGGATAACTAAAGCTCCGGTAATGAATCTATAACCCTCTATGGGTGGGCGATAATAGGCATACTCTCAGAATAAATATAAAGGAATAAAGATCGATCTAACTGTGACAGTAAGGCTGAACAATCACAGATTAACATTTGTATGATTTTAAACCCTCGAACATGTTTTGTACAAACTCGATAGGAATGAGAATGTATGTATATCGTATTTTCAGAGTATCATTACTTTATCCTCCAATGGCGTATAACAAATCGACATAGTATTTTAACTGTGTCACAATGGGCGCTGATCGAAACCAACAGAGTATTTTAAACTCTAACCTAACCGGAAAATCGATCCAGGATGTATGCAGAGATCACTACGATTCTGGAAAAGAAGGGATATACAGTAAAGAGAAAGATGATTACTTTTCCCAAATAAATACATATATGTTTCAAGTACTAAGAAGGTAGATAAATCGTATAAGTGCGAATGCGGTCGGGTAAGCTACCAAATACAAAGGACAAAAATAGAGATCACATTCTCGGTGATTCGTTTGAGCAGTTTACAACTTCAAATAGCTAATTATCGCATCCATGTGATGGGATGAGCATAGTACAACCTTATTTAAACGATTTGTGCAGAGATATCCATCTATAAATTATTTAGTACAGATTTCACATACCTACAAAAGAAACTGATAGCATACGTACCAACCCTGGAGGCGATCACGACTCTATCGGTAAATCGGGCGAACGTGGTAACATTACAGAGTCTGTGATAAATCCTTTCCCCCTGATTCACATGATCCCTCGTTTCTTCTATTTGGTTAGAAACTACTGCACAGTAACAAGATCTCATCGTAGAAACCTTTCAGCATTCATTTTCCTCTCCTCCGAGCTAACCCCTACGTTTTCAATTTAACATCAACAAATCCTCCCTGAATCCTAAATTGCATGACCTCTCCATTTCTCCGAGAGAGAGACCCCCCCCAAATCCCCCTCTCCTTGTAGTGTCTAACTCAGGTAGATGAGTCACCGGACAGATGGAGTTATAACCGACGAATCAAGGAATTTTATTAGATGGCAGCCAAAAGAGGAGATCCTCACATGTTTTCAATAACTAACCAAATCATAGTGGAGATTCTCCACTCATGTTTCGACTCTCCCTCAACTAACGTTAATGTCATACGAACACATACAGTCTATGTTAATATCTTTACATAATAACACACTATATATTAATGTTGTACATATAACACTAATATATAGATGCATATATGTTATTTATTCTCTAAGACATATATATCTTCTATATGTTAATATTCTAACATATAACACCAAAATATATATGTTATTATTCCAACACAATAACATATAATATATGATTATCTAACACCTTTGTGGTATCTTCTTTGATAAGGATAATTACACAAGGTGAACTTCATAGTTTAATAGTTTTCCGTTCTAATGGTACTGGGATGGTGCCCATCGTGAAATCAAGGATTCCTATCCATTACACCGTTATCATTGTTTAAGTTGTGTTATCGTTCTTAGTCTCCTAAGTTTATTTAACTTTAGGAATTAAACCATATGGGTTACACGATTTTTTTACTGGTGGGGACTTGGCCTTAGCTCCTCACCATGAATCGATACAATAATCAATTATAATTACAAATATATAGGTTATAAAGGAAGGATATCACATCCTCCTCCCCTAAAAAATAACACCGTCCTCGGTGTTCCGACTTTTTAGAAATTCGTCCTTTCCTCTCGAGTCTTATTTTTCTTGCATCATGAATTTGGGTTATGACCTTACTTGAACTTTCATGCTTTCTGCATGTCGTTATGGCTAATAACGTGGATTTTTATGCAATAAAATCGGGATTCAAAGAAACTTTGTTCAGTAAAAACTATCATCAATTCAATAATCAAACTTAAAAGTATAAACAATGAGTCCCTTTATTTCAACCTAACATTTGCAAGTCACGGAATATTTTATTTTTCCTTTATTATCATAAGCACACATAAATCCAGCATTCAGGAGATGTAGAATGTTATTTTATACAAAACACATCATTTACTTGATCCAGGAAATTCTTGCTTAACACCCGAGTTCTCACACAACAATTTCTTCAGAGATTCCTTGCCTAACACCATAGTGCTCACCCAGCAATTCATTTAGAGATTTCTTGCCTAACACCATAGTGCTCACACAGCAATTCATTTAGAGATTTCTTGCCTAACACCATAGTGCTCACACAGCAATTCATTCAGAGATTTCTTGCCTAACACCATAGTGCTCACACAGCAATTCATTAAGAGATTTCTTGCCTAACACCATAGTGCTCACGCAGCAATACTTTCTCTCATGCATACTAAGCAGCGTCCTACCTCCCGCATATGCATTCTCTTATAGTTTGCCTAGGTCTTTACAACTCGCTGATTCCTTCGCGAATCCTGGCGGCTGTCAACTCCCTGATTTTAGGGAGTTTTACACAATTCCCCTCAAGCCTTCTCGCTTGAGTCCCAAAATTTTTATTTCTGCTCAAGCCTCCTCACTTGAGTTCTAGAACAATTTTTCCCCTCAAGCCTCCTCACTTGAGTGTAGGAAAAATATTTTTGTTTAATCAATTATTTCATCATATTCCATTTTGTATCCATATGATTACTCTCAGCAATTTGGGTCTAGTTATTTAATCCACAATAATTATCAAAATTAAAAGGGTAAATGACAGTTGTGATGTGGATCGTAAATCCTCACCCCCTTACTTTACCATGCATACATTTATGCTTTTATCTTTCCACAGGTTCCACAGAATTTCGACCATATGCCTAATTCACCTGTTAACAACAAAATAAAAAATATTTGCCAGGAGATCTTTTTCTATGCATAAAAATAAAGAAATATAAGGAACTCATCCTTCACATTGCAATATCCATACTTGATCAAAACATTCACTTCTTACTAAGCCTTTGTGAGTGAAAAACACGACTGGTATGTACCCTGTTTGCACTGTCAAGTACCTCTATTCATCACAAAACCCTCTTATATAAATAGGATTCAAATCATCATTACCTTCTCATGGTAATTCACCTTTTAAGCATATAGGTGTTTTTTTTTTTTTCAATTTTTTCCATCACAAGTAATTCTCTTCGTATTGCTACTTTTAACTATTACAACTTCCACTTCATGGATTTTCATAAATGAAAGTTGCAAAAAGTACGTTTCTTACCTCACTCATCAAGATACACTTTAGACATAACTACTTATCATCCATCTCAAAAATAATTAAACTAAAACTCTGATTGATCAATAAACCATAAGAATAATTATCTTAGAAGAAGAATTTCCATGATCATATGTTTTACTTCGAAGTAATGCATTCCTTTTCATACTAACCTTGGTAATAACCTGAACCTGGATTATGCCACCAAGACACATTACACCACATCATCATAAGTTAGCATAATCAAAATAAAAAAATGATTTATAACAAATAATAAGAACATGTGAGAGTTATGTCATTTGGTGACTTCCTTCCTTCTTACAAAATCCAGAGACTAGGGTTAAACCCTAAATTGTCAAGTCTCACAATTTATTTGGAAGGACGATATGTCTCTCTAATTCTCATTCGAATCCTATTAGATATACCACTTTTGTATGCACTAACATCAATACATTGTTTTACATATATATGTATGTACTTGCACACGTTTATAACAATAACTACATACCTTTCATTTGAACCTACATGTAAGGTTACAAGCGTGCTTCAATGTCACACAACAATATTATGATTTCTTCATAATTAGAGAATATTCATGCTTCAGTTACATGCTTTATTCCCTTTGGCTCTTCCTGCAACATGTACTTTTGCAACATTCCTCATTAAGGATCAATAGCATTTTACAATTTACAAACTTGCTCGCGAAAGTAACTTGTTCAAGACCAACCCAATTTTCTCAAATCTTAAAGGACCTTTAAACTTGTCTTAAATCCTACTTAATGGATTTTTTATAGATCTAGGATGCTCAGATTGTTCATATAAATTATAAAAGTTATTCCTTGCAGCAACATAAAGACGTCGGAAATTACTGCATTCTACTAACTTGTATGAGTATTTTATGTTGGTTCTAGGTTTCCAATACTCTTACTCGTACCACAAAACATACTCTTGATTTCCGTCTACCCATTTAATACGTGACCCACTAGAATTTTATCCCTTAACAAAATAATCATTTTGACAGATATATAATTGTACACAGATAGCAAGTCATCATAAATCTTGGAAAAAAATGTACTCATGCATTTTTATCATATGCATCATAACACCTAATCAGAATGCACATGAGTATATATATATATATATATGTATATATATCATCTTAGTAATAAATGATAACCTACACTTTCCTAGTTGTTGCTTTAGGAACAAAATCTTAATGTCAACATAATGATGCTTCCTTCATTACCAAAAGTATTAACTATCTCAGTTACGGTTTTCTACATTATCACTATGTTAATGTTACATCATAATGCTTTAACAAAACCTTTTTCACATTTGAACATCTTTCTCCTATTTTCACATATTGGCTTCATGCGCAATGTATCAACATACATGCAATAATAAAACATCCTCATTTGTGTAGTATTGATTTACTTAAATGCAAGAGTAGGAAGATCATTGCTCAATAATATCTTTGCAATTTGTATAATTTAGTTAATTACTCAAGTTCACTTTAGATCACACCCATATCCTGTTCTTCGTCAATATAACTACACATATATGTAGTCACCTACTAACAAGAGGTCTATTCTTCTATAGTAGTATACCCAATTTAGTTTGGAGAACCAAGGATTAAGGTTATTTACCCACCCTTTCACTAACAACATTTAGCAACATAATAAACATTCTTTGGGGCATCCTTATCAAGGAAATATTCATAAGTAGCACATGAATAGTAAGTATATGCACAACCCTAGTCTATCAAGGTACATAAGTAGTGAAAAAAAAAATATACTTTGTACCTAGATCTCTTTGGTGAGTTTTAAAAACATAATGCTTCGACAAGAGAGACTTACTTTCAATCAACCCACGGACGCCTTATCGCTTACCTGAAGGTGGATTCATTTAGTTGCGTCTCATAGGTAGAATACCTTCCTTGGTTCAACCAACTTTATATTCCTCTTCCTCGCGCTGAGCCCAACTAAGCCCGAGTGTTTGCAACCTATGCTCTGATACCATATGTAACATCTCTAAGATTTGCGAGTTAGTATTTTGGTGAGAATTAAAATTTCTTCCCTTAAAGAACTTCATAATAACCCATTATAAGAAACAGCCAACATGTAATTAATCATTGTGCATACACTTGACAATTTATAAAAGTCAATTTGCTTATGTTATTAAGTATTACCATTGCAGCTCCTTGGGTCTCCCTTGAGACCATATATATAAATCATCTTTGCAGCTCCATGCTATGATAACAAAATGCTTTCACAACATTATTTCCATACACATTCTATGAATAACAATTACTCAAGAATTGTTGACAAGATATAAATAATAAGACATAAGAATTGTTGACAAGATATAAATAATAAAACATGAGAAGCAAGAATTATACACATGGGAAGACAAAATGTACGTGGTTCACCCATTCCATGGGCTACATCCACCAAAGGAGAGTCACATCTTGTATTAATGATCCAGTAAACTTTACATCGTACAACCCCATTGTTGCCGAAATCACTTTCCGTTACTTTGCAGCCTTTCTCATCGAGATTGATTTTCCAACAATTTTCAAATTAACAACAGAATTATGTCGAGCATCCATATAACATAAAAAGCCTCACCGGATACGAATCTACAATCGAACTTTGAAAAGTTATTATATAGGTCTTAAAACAGAAAACCTGAGTCCCCATGATATAATTAATGAAAGAAAGGCCATGTAGGTGTTCACTTTTCGGCACTATCAAGCAATTGGCGATATGATAATGAAGAAAGCCACAGCGAAATCATGATTAGCAATATCAATAATGTACCAACGAATACTTGACAGCCACACGGATGCATATGATTTCACGCACCAATAAATAAATATTTACACCCAGATCAATCAGAATTTCCACGATTTCACGCAACAAATACAAGTATACCTATAAACAGAAATCAACCAGCATTTATATGATTCCATGCCGTAATATATGGACAAGATCAATTAGCATCTATATTATTTCATAATATATAATAACATGCAGGGATCGAAAACATCAATAAGAACTCAACCTGTGTAACAACGTCGTGTGGAGTATTAATCTACAGGGATCGAATAACCTTGCAAGAATTGAAATTGGCCACATTCAACCCAGTTATAGCTCTTCTTTCCCATGATGCCAGGAACCATTAATACAAGGTTCATGGGCGGCATATTATATTACCGAAACCCCAATTATTTTGTTGTAACGATATGATAGGAACTAAAACGTTGTCAATGCAGAAATCTAATACATAGATAATTATTAGACAAGCATATCACTATAAACTACTCTCAATCATGGCCAATTCAGGCAGAACCTTTCCATTTAACAAAACCCTAAGGATGCACATACATAAATGTTAGATCTGGTGAGAGAACTAAACAAAATCTGCAAATTACAGAGATAATAGCTTTCGATGAGATCAAATGTAAGCGGATAACTAAATCTCCGGTATCGAATCTATAACCCTCTTTGGGTGGGCGATAATAGGCATACTCTCAGAATAAATATAAAGGAATAAAGATCAATCTAACTGTTACAATAAGGCAGAACAATCACGGATTAACATTGGTATGATTTTAAACCCTGGAACATATTTTGTACAAACTCAATAGGAATGAGAATATACGTATATCATATTTTCAGAGTATCATTACTTTATCCTCCAATGGCGTATAACAAATCGACATAGTATTTTAACTGTGTCACAATGGGCGCTGATCGAAACCAACAGAGTATTTTAAACTCTAGCCTAACTGGAAAATCGATCCAGGATGTATGCAGAGATCACTACGATTCTGGAAAAGAAGGGATATACAGTAAAGAGAAAGCTGATTACTTTTCCCAAATAAATACATATATGTTTCAAGTACTAAGAAGGTAGATAAATCGTATAGGTGCGAATGCGGTCGGGTAAGCTACCAAATACAAAGGACAAAAACAGAGATCACATTCTCGGTGATTCGTTTGAGCAGTTTACAACTTCAAATAGCTAATTATCGCATCCATGTGATGGGATGAGCATAGTACAACCTTATTTAAATGATTTGTGCAGAGATATCCATCTATAAATTATTTAGTACAGATTTCACATACCTGCAAAAGAAACTGATAGCATACGTACCAACCCTGGAGGCGATCGCGACTCTATCGGTAAATCCGGCGAACCTGGTAACATTACAGATTCTGTGATAAATCCTTTCCCCCTGATTCACATGATCCCTTGTTTCTTCTATTTGGTTAGAAACTACTACACAATAACAAGATATCATCGTAGAAACCTTTCAGCATTCATTTTCCTCTCCTCCAAGCTAACCCCTACGTTTTCAATTTAACATCAACAAATCCTCCCTGAATCCTAAATTGCATGACCTCTCCATTTCTCCGAGAGAGAGACCCCCCCCAAATCCCCCTCTCCTTGTAGTGTCCGCCTCGGGTAGATGAGTCACTGGACAGATGGAGTTCTAACCAACGAATCAGGGAATTTTGTTAGGTGGCAGCCAGAAGAGGAGATCCTCACATGTTTTCAATAACTAACCAAATCATAGTGGAGATTCTCCACTCATGTTTCGACTCTCCCTCAACTAACGTTAATGTCATACGAACACATACACTCTATGTTAATATCTTTACATAATAACACACTATATATTAATGTTGTACATATAACACTAATATATAGATGCATATATGTTATTTATTCTCCAAGACATATATATCTTCTATATGGTAATATTCTAACATATAACACCAAAATATATATGTTATTATTCCAACACAATAACATATAATATATGATTATCTAACACCTTTTTGGTATCTTCTTTGATAAGGATAATTACACAAGGTGAACTTCATAGTTCAATAGTTTTCCGTTCTAATGGTACTGGGATGGTGCCCATTGTCAAATCAAGGATTCCTATCCATTACACCGTTATCATTGTTTAAGTTGTGTTATCGTTCTTAGTCTCCTAAGTTTATTTAACTTTAGGAATTAAACCATATGGGTTAAACGATTTTTTTACTGGTGGGGCCTTGTCCTTGAGTTACTCACCATCAACCGATACAATAATCAATTACAATTACAAATATATAGGTTATAAAGGAGGGATATCACACAAATGGCTTCAAAATTTGCAAGGGAAGATTCTATTTTCAAACTATCATCTACCCCTGAAGCTCTCCAACAATAATCTGTCACCAAGGCATTTGTGTCATCAAATTTTTTCATGGTTGTCCTAATATTATCTTTGCTTACCTTCAATTTCCCTGCTAAGAGTTGCATCTCAGGGGAACATTCCTCAACTAAATTTTCTGATTTATTTCCATTTCCATCCTCCCCAAAACCATCCTTTTCCCTGCATGTTCTACTTCTACACATTCTTTATTTGGAATAAATAATGGTGGGAGACAGGTTTCTTCATGCTTCTTTGCTTGGGCTTCCAACAAAATTGCTTCCATAGCTCTTTGCAACCACTCATTTCCCAAGTCTTGAGTCTTGTTTACATTTTATAATGGCTGGTATAAAAAAATAGAATGTTTTTGGTATGAATCCCCAACACATAATTCATATTTAACAGCCAAATCAACATTAGAATATTCAACAATACCATTATCCTCATGTGGAATGGATGTTATCTCATAATGATGCAAAGAAATATGGTTGCTGCAACAATCAAAATTTTTGTCATACCTTAGTGTCACATGTTCATGATTCCCATGTGGTTGGTTATGGAGGGCATGCTTCTCCATTTTTTTTTCAACTGAAATATTTAAGGCTGCAATTTGTGAGTCCTTTTGATCCAATTTCTCATATGGTCGCAGTGAGTTTGTGAAAATAGCTTCAATTTCTTTGGGTCTCCCACATGATGAATGATCTTTTTTATCCTTCTGGTCATATGAACGTTGAACAATGGTAGTGGATTTACTACCTTCTGAGACAATTTTACCATAGGAGCCTTTGGATGCTCCTTTTCTAGAGAAGCTAAATATCTTTTTCATAAGTCTTGATGCAGATCATTCCGGTAATAAGGCTTGACATTGTTGCAAGTTACGCTTTATATCTCTATATGTCTTGATCGGCTTCTCACAGAACTCCCTTATCTTCTCCCATTCAAACTTATTCTTCTCTATGGTCGAGGCATTAAGGGAAGTGGGTAACAATATACCATGTACAAGTCTAGCCATTGAATAATTTTCACTTTCAACACTGTATATGATATCACAGAAAGAATCCTCCAAATCATATCGAACGTGAAATGCTCCATATATCCTTACATATCCTTCATTGTCTTCCACCAAAGAAATGAAACCATGTTAACAGAATGGTTCTTCCCATGTTACTTTCTCCTCAATCTCCCAAGCATCCAGTTCCAACCTCATGTTTGCAACCCTTCTTCAAGTGAGGGTTATGTTCTGCAATTTTCTTCAAATTTATCCTTTATTTCCCACATATTTTCAAGACCATGCTCTGATACCACTGTAGTATCCCCAATCAGAAATTAGGAATATTATCTCCAAGGTTCCAACTTTAATTATGTTTATTTTCAACTTTTTCCCAAATAGTGGCTTATGAAGGTTTATGGGATGTTCTCATTAAACAACAATGGAGTGTATGTGTATTTATGATGTACATTAAAGTTTTGCAACTCATTAATGTGTTTAGACTCCATTGATATGTTTCCCAAATCATATCTGATATAAAATTGGAAGCTGGTAAAGAAACTAGGAATACTAGTTCAATTTTGGCCACATCGAACATGAGATTTCCAACTCTTCCCAAACACTACCATTGTCACATACCCCAATTTTGTGAAAATAATGTAATTATTTTATCATATTTCTAAGACATTATGTTAAAATTTAATGTTTAGTAGAAATTGGTGACTCAGCAGAGTCACTAGAAATGGAATGTAACTCTGAATATTTTATTATTAATAAATAAATTATGGAGACAACAGCATGGGAGAGCTGTTAAAAGAGGTTACTGGTCTAACTGGTGGATGGAACTAGGTTGAAAGGCAAAAGACAAGTGGCAGCATCCTCAAACACTTCCTAAGTTGCAGGTGGCAACTTCCCTATATTTTGGGGTCATGATTCCCCAAGAAAGTGGAATCTGAGCAGGTGGCTCATTAATGACAGTTAACCCAACAAAGACCTAGGCAATATTTTAAATAGTACTCAATGAACTGAGCTGGGGGTTCAATTTGTTCTGAGGGAGAATACATTCAGGTGAATGTCATTCAAGAGTCCCATTGAGGAAGAGGGAATTATACAGTAAGGAAGTTGTTTGAGAGAAAGGATGCAGTAACTTGGTTCCAGTTTAGCTGTTTTGGCTGAGTGAATTGTTTTGCTGCACCTAGTTCCAGGCAAGGAGACCAGAGCAAGCTCAGGGGTCCTGAGAAGTGCTGTCTGGGCACTCTCCAGGAGTTGGTAGGGAGGAACAACCTCCCATTGCTGTTGTTGTCCACCAATCAAGACAGGTTCTGCTAATTACTCCTCTATGTTTATTAAGGATAAATGATTGTATGTTGTATTTATGGTTAATATGTTTGAGTAGTAATTAATTAAGTAGTAGGTTGAATATCCTAGAATAACAGTAGTAAGATTGTTAAAAGTTACTGTGTCTTCTGTATTGTTAGTATGATTTAGTCTCTGTTTTATTTATATTAATGTATTTATAATCTGTACGGAAAAACCACTCATACTTTATGAAATGAAGTATAAGTTATAATTGTAAAACTAGTTTAATTATATTTGTTTAACAGACAAATAGGGTAGGCATATCAAGTATCTGTATTCTGTATGTTATAAAAAAATTAGTATACAGTCATAGGAGACAAACAGTAAACCTAAACAAAGAAATATAACAAATCATATCTTGGTCGATAGACCTTACAGGAGATGTTGTAAGCACAAATAAAATCTTTATCTCAGGGTGCAAACCCCAGTCAGAAGTTAACAAATTAATACACAAAGATCTAGTTAACTTTTCTCCATTCTTTTATTATCAAACAAAACGATGGTGCAGAAACCCTATAGAACTCTGTTACCAAGTTTAAACATCATCATAATATCTTACCCTAAGCTCCCTACCATGACAGAATCTTAAAACACATCAATAAATGACATCACGACTGAGGAGTTTAAATGGAAACCGATCATTCCAATGTTTTAACAATGAAAATTTATTTAGCAGAGAAATCCTAAATCCAACAAAACAGATAGAATAGTTTTATAGCTCAGTGTCGAGCTTATTTCTCATCACAATGCCCTTTCCTTGTTTCACAGTGACGACATAGCTGTTTTTTTGTTATGTCATATTAATCAGTTAAACAAATGTAACAGTTAAAATTATAGCTAAACCCTATCTTTTCGAATGTTACGATTTTGCAAACATTCAAATCCATACAACAAATTTATCTATGGCCGTAGCCTCATCATTTGACGAAAACATGTTATAGAAAGTTAAAGCACACAACATACACCAGCTCGTTATACAGAATGATTGTACCAAGTAATTTCTAAATCCTTAATTACACAGGAAAGACGTAGGAACAAAACCTTTGCTTGTTAGTTATAACATTGTTTTACTGAAAGCCGAGTGCACAAACTCCTGTAGAAGTGGTTTTAAAAACAAACACAACATAGTACAGAACAATGAAGTAACGAATGCCATTAAACAAGCAAATTCTACAGGCAACGTTTATATTAAGTTAAATTTAAATAAAACCTGGGTGGGACACCCTAAATCCTTTGTAAGTACAATAATGAAGGTAAAACCACGAGTTCGTAACCCCATTCTCAGAACAGGCTCCTAGCCTTGTTCTCTATGCTTTAATATATAACAACTCGTTTGTAAAAACCCTACAACACCTAAAGAGAGACCATTAATTTACAGTCGGCTGAAGCCATAATGCCTCTATCCTATGACAGGGATAAAACCTGTCAAGATCTTGCAGGGTCAAGCTTTTAAAAGACTCAACAGAACGACGACATCCATAGATTCATGTCCTTCAAAGACCAAACCCTAGTCGCCCAAACAAAACCCCAAGGAGAAAAATGCCATGGTAAGGACCAGGCTTACCTGGAGGAGCCAAATGCCGAGAGCTGTGTCCTGTACACCTTCTGGAGTGTTCAATACCTGCTTAGGACAGAAAATAACGTATTAGTTACCTGTCTATTTCTCAACAAAATGAAACAAAATTCTTTTAATTTAAGAAAATAATGCTACGAAGCCAACTGTAATAGCTCACTAGAAATTTGAATGAAGATACAATCACAGTGATTGGTCTTGAAGTCACGAGCCGATTAAGTGGGAACCCTACCCTGGCCACCAGAGAAGGAGTTGGCAAATTCAAAGATACATTCCACGATGAAGGTGGTTTTAGAAATAAGTGAAGGGGATACAAACAATGGAAGCCATGACTGGTATGAAACTAGTAACAGAAAGGATAGAACCCTAGGGTTTTCACAAAGAAGACTATAACTGTTAAAAAGCAAAAACAGGACTCCTGAACCTTATGAACAAGCACAGCGAGCTATAACAGTGTGGGAGCAGATACCACCATGGTTTCGGCAAATTTTGGACAGGAAAAACCCACAGAGCGACCGAGCCCGAAGGCGAGGGAAGAAATGGTAAGGAGTAGGGTTAGTCAACCTCTTATGTCATGAATACGTGGATGTGAATTAGCCACGTATCCTTTTAATAATTCTCATGCAGTGGGTAACTTTTACATAGTTCGTTTTACGACGATAACTTCATCATTGTGCCAAATGAATGATAATATGGATATTCCCTGGGGTCGTGATACCCTATGATTGATACATAATCCATGATTTGAACATTGCTATCAAACGATGTATAGTGAGTAACATCAATTTGTCCTACAACCCAATAATTTAGCAATTGTTATTAGCATTCAACATTTTCAATAAGAACTTCACCTCTATGCCAAACAAAAATCATACTAAGAGTAATATGGATTATTGATTGGTGAAATTGATAGTTGCAAATGCATAGTTTGCCTATCATCCCTTTTGAAAAACAAAATAATACATTAATGCTTTCAATTCTTGTCAATATCGATCCTAATTTGAATTATAAATCCATTGCATTTTAAATATCGTTTTAAAACCCAGTCTTGGAGTATTCTATATATAAAGAAGATAGATAATTGCTTTAGAAAAATTAATAAAGATAGGGGTGCAATACAACCACCTTTTGGGTTGATAACAACCTGTTACGACATTTCCAATTACCATAACCTCATGTGCAAGACATAGATCTTCACCTTAAGTTACGAGTAATGAATTGAGATGTTAACATTTATTCTTTCTCTAAGAGATTTTCACTTGAAGGATTTCAGATACATAGATTCTAACTTGGAATCAGAATTACGCTAGATCATCTCACTTACCATTATGATACAATAACAAGTATTCAACTATCTCAGATTTCTTATAAACATTTAGACAAGTCCACTCAAGATAAGATTATAAATTCAGAGTCATTGACATAAAAATAATTTGTCCAACTCATAAAATCTTGAGATGTTAGGAGGAGACTTGTATAGCTTAGAATATCTAGATAATGCGAAAACCAGTAGGTTACTTTTCACAGTGCTAATCATGAGGCGATGCTGTAATACAGTAACATCATCAATAATATCTATTCTACAGAGTTCTTTTCAGGAATATAGTACCCTTTTGTTTTTCTAGTAATTTCTAATTTAATAACAGTAGGAACAGAGAAGTTCGTAGGCAGAGTGCTACCTTCAGACACCTGAAAACCGATTTAGCATGCTTAGACTTTATATTGAGTGATTTTGGAACTGCCAATTGGATTATAATACTTTAAAGATTTAATTGTCGCAACCGCACGTTACCTGTATATCTGTAAAGAGAAGGACAGTTCGATGCATTAGCTCGGAAGCTAAGTAAGCCCAGTATGCTATGACAAATCCCGTTGAGGTTGCAAAACAATAAAACAATCAGTAACAGAAAGGAGTTAACCATAATCACATTTAAGTACAACAACAAATCATTCAGACACGTTTAAAAACATGTAATTTAAACAGACAGTTAAAGGACTGCATTTAATAACAATTATTGCTATCTTAAAAATTTTAAATTTTTGTGAAAATTTTTGGGTTCTGACATGTGGTATCATAGCATGGTTCATACACTAGGCCTGGATGTGACTCAACCAGTTTCCGCAAAACAGTGACCATGAAATTTAAAAAAAAAAAAAAATGATAATGTACTAACTTATATTTCTGTTTCATAAAGATAGAGCAGAAAATTTCATTTGTCTGAATCTAACAGGCAGGTATGGAAAAGCTAGGAGAATATGCTGAGGAAGGATCTCCAAACACTGTGACAAGACAGATGTCGAGAGAACCTGTGACAGAGGAGGTAATTGCTCACTCCTCAGAACTGATGCAGACCATAAAAGGTTTAAAGACAGAGATAGATACAGTCAAGAAGGATAATGAAAGGATTCTGAAAACTCAAGAGCAGCTAAATCAATTATTATTAGAAAAATTTCAGACAGAAGGAAGAAGCAAAAGAGCTGACTCAGAAGAAGCTAGTCATCAAAGGGGGTCTAAAAGGATGAAACCAACTAAATCTGACAGCAGTTCATCATCTGGAGAGAGAAGGGAACAACACAACTATCGCACTACTAGTGACAGCAGTGAAGCTGAGTTGCATAACAGAAAGAAAAAGTACCGACCTTATGAAGAGATTTTCGGGGAGTTTAAGAAAATAAAACCCCCAACTTTCAATGGAGAATCCGAGACAAGAGAAGAGGCAGAATCCTAGTTATCCAGGATGAGAAAATATTTCCAGATTTACAACTATTCAAATCAGTTGAAGGCACGAATGGCCATCTACAACCTTTCTGGAAAGGCGGACATATGGTGGCAAGACCTGAAAAGGGTCAAGGGGATCAAAGAAAAAGAAGTCAATTGGAGTACTTTTAAAAGGTACTTCAAAAAGAAATTTTTGTCTGAACAATACTATGAAGAAAGGGCCAAAGAATTTTATGAATTGAAGCTAGGATCTATGACTATGAAGGACTTAAACAGTAAATTCTTGAGTCTGTTAAGGTATGTGCCGTATTTTGTCGAAGAGAAACCAAAAATACAATGGTTTCTTAGCTGCCTGCCATATCATATCAAGGACAGAATTGAATATGATAACCCCAAAACGCTGGAAGAGGCTATGCGAAAGGCTAATTTCTGTTATGAACAAAATAAAAAGAAAGAAGGGATAGCCAGCTGGAAAGCTAAAAAGAACAGCAATCAGCCTGAGTACAAGAAAAAGGAGTTTGTACCCTAGAAAAGTTTCAAAAATAACAAGAACAGAACCCTGTTTAATGGTAAAAACTTCTAGGGAAGCAAAAATGGAGTTGCTAATAACTCCAGTAACTTCAAGGGCAGCAAGGAGGTTCCTAACAATCACGGAAATTAAACTAAGAATTTTGAACGGAAGGAGCCTGTTAAGTGTTGGGAGTGTAATGGCCCACATTATGCTTCAGTTTGCCCAAATCGAAAGAAACCAATCAGCAATATTCATACTATACAAGAAGAAATGACTGTTGGAGGCTTTGTAGGGACTATGCCTCGAATAAATGCAGCATTGGAGAACCGCCAAGCTGACTATCAAACTTCCATGGTGGAAGTAGGAGGTATGATTAACAGAACCCCTGTAACTATTTTAATAGATCCAGGTGCTAGCCTTAGTTATATTTCACCACGTATAGTAGAAAAATGTAATCTGACTATTGGAAGATTTGATAACTCTTGGTCAGTACAACTAGCCACTGGGGCAAAAAGGAAGGTGAATTGTTATGTTAAAGAATGTACTTTAGATATGAATGATTTTCAAACTACTGTTCAATTAAATATTCTGCCACTTGGCTCATATGACATGCTTATTGGGATGGACTGGTTAGAACAGCATAAGGTAGTTTTAAACTGTTTTGAAAAAAATTTTATGTGTGTAAACAATAATGGACAACCTGTAACTGTTAGGGGTATTCCTAGGAAAACAGTAGTTAGGCAGATTTCTGCTTTACAACTTAAAAGGGCAGTCAGAAAAGGGTGCAAAGCCTATGCTGTCACTATTACAGATGAGACAAATAAGTCTGAAGGCAGCAAGATAACAGTAGAGGATATCCCTGTAGTAAATGATTTCATTGATGTTTTCCCGGAGGAAATCCCAGGATTACCTCCCAAAAGAGAATTGGACTTTACAATTGAACTTGGACCAGGTGCTGTACCCAGTTCAAAAGCTCCGTATCATATGAATATTTTGGATCTTAATGAATTAAAAACTTAGTTAAAAGAGTTAATAGATAAGAATTACATTCAACCCAGTGTGTGCCCTTGGGGAGCACCAGTAATTTTTGTTAAAAAGAAGGACGAAACTATGCGACTTTGCATAGATTACCGTCAACTGAACAAGATGACGATTAAAAACAGATATCCGTTGCCTCGCATAGATGATCTGTTTGATTAGCTACGTGGAGCCACAGTGTTCTCTAAGATAGACCTGAGATCGGGTTATCATTAGGTGAGGATAAAGGAAGAAGACATTTTCAAAACAGTTTTCAGAACAAGGTATGGACATTATGAATTTGTCGTAATGCCATTTGGGCTTACTAACGCCCCAGCCGTCTTTATGTGTCTAATGAATAACATAATGCATAAGTACTTAGATAAATTTGTTGTCGTATTCATCGATGACATCTTAGTTTATTCTAAGAATGAAGAGGAGCATAAAGAACATTTACGGATAGTCTTACAAGAACTACGAGAGCAACAGCTCTTTGCGAAGTTCAGTAAGTGTGACTTCTTCAAAGATGAAATCCAGTACTTAGGACATGTAGTCACAAAGGAAGGGATTTCAGTTGATCCTGAAAAGATCCGGGCAATTGAGGATTGGCCAGTACCAAAAGACGTAACAAATGTTAGGTCCTTCATGGGAATTACCGGTTACTACCAGAGATTCATTGAAGGCTTTTCAAAAATAGCCAACCCAATCACTTCCTTGCAAAAGAAAGGCAAGAAGTTTGATTGGAACATGAAGTGTGAAGAAAGCTTTAAGAAATTGAAGACTTTATTAACAACCGTGCCTATTTTAAGAATAGCAGATCCTAATAAGGATTTTGTAGTCTGCACCGACGCTTGTAATGATGGTTTAGGTGGAGTGTTGACTCAGGATGGGCATGTCATTTCCTATGAGTCCAGGAAGCTGAAGATTCACGAAAAGAATTATGCCACTTATGATTTGGAATTGGCTGCTGTTATCCATTCTTTAAAGATGTGGCGACACCACTTAATAGGTAGAAAATTTACTTTAATGACTGATAATAAGGGTCTGAAATACCTTTTAAATCAGCCTAATTTAAATGCAAGACAAGCCAGGTGGTTGGCCTTCTTAAGTGAATATGATTTCTAAATTCAGCACATAAAAGGAAAGGAAAATAAGGTCGCTGATGCTTTGAGCAGAAATGCAAGACTGAATTTTGTATCAGCTAGCAGCACTTATACCTCTGATTTTGAATGAACAGTTGGCTGAAGGGATAAAATCAGATCAAATTTATCAAAAGTTACAAGTTACAGCTAAAGATGAACCTACAGAAAGTTCAATAAAGGGTTATAGCCTAAACAAAGAGGGTTTTTTATTGTTCAAGGACAGGCTATATGTTCCAAATGTACCTAAAGTTAAGCTGTTAATTCTGGACGAAGCTCATAAAACCCCTTACTCAGGGCATCTAGGCTACCAGAAGACTGTCACCATGTTGAGAAAAGAATATTTTTGGCCTAATATGAAATCTGAAACAACTGAGTATATAGCTAGATGTTTAGACTGTCAACAGGTAAAAATAGAACACCAGCATCCAGCTGGGTTATTGCAACCTTTGCCTATTCCTAGTTGGAAGTGGGAAATAATCAACTTAGATTTCATTACGGGATTACCCAAAAATCAACATCAAAATGATTCAATTATGGTGGTAGTAGATAAATTGAGTAAATCAGCACACTTTATTCCTGTTAAAACCACTTACAAGGCTGCGAACATAGTTGATATATTTCTGAAACATATTTTTTGGTTACATGGTGTCCCAAGAGTTATTATTTCAGACAGGGATCCTAAATTCACAAGAAATTTCTGGAAATCTTTGTTTAAAGGATTAAACACAACTCTGAATTTCAACACTTCTTTCCATCCTCAAACGGATGGACAAATTGAAAGAATTAATCAGGTATTAGAAGATCTGCTAAGAATGTATGTTAAGGATCAACCAGGTAAGTGGAAGGACTATTTACATTTAGCAGAATTTGCATACAATAACAACTATCAATCGTCAGCTAAGTTTAGTCCTTTTGAAATTCTGTATGGACGTCAATGTAACACTCCTATCTCTTGGAGTAATCTAGTAGATAGATTAGTGTTAGGACCTGACTTATTAAAAGAGATGGAACAGATTGTGAAACAAGTGCAGGTAAATTTGAAGATTGCCCAGGATCGGCAAAAGAGTCAAGCAGATTTGAAAAGAACTCCTAAAGAGTTCCAGGTAGGTGAACATGTGTTCATCAAGGTAAGGCCAAAGAAGAGCTCCCTAAGACTAGGAAGTTGTGCAAAATTAGCACCACATTACTGTGGTCCGTTTGAAATTTTATCTAGAATCAGTCAAGTTGCTTATCAGCTAGCATTACCACCTAATTTAAAAGTACACAATGTTTTTCATATTTCTGTTCTGAAAAAGTATGTTCATGATGCTACTCATGTTATTGACTGGAACATTGTACAGGTAGAACCAGAAGGGGAAGTTCTGGTGGAACCGGATTGTATCCTCAGGAGGAGGGAAATTACTCTGCGGAACCGCACCATTGGACAACTGAAGGTGCAATGGAAGCACCTTAGTCCTGAAGAAGCTACCTGGGAACTGGAAAGTAAGATGCAGGAAGCATACCCAAATCTATTCCAGTACGTGGCTGAGGATGAAGAATAAGTAACATCAAGGACGATGTTACATTTTAAGGGGGTGTGTATGTCACATACCCCAATTTTGTGAAAATAATATAATTATTTTATCATATTTCTAAGACATTATGTTAAAATTTAATGCTTAGTAGAAATTGGTGACTCAGCAAAGTCACTAGAAATGGAATGTAATTCTGAATATTTTATTATTAATAAATAAATTATGGAGACAACAGCATGGGAGAGCTGTTAAAAGAGGTTACTGGTCTAACTGGTGGATGGAACTAGGTGGAAAGGCAAAAGACAAGTGGCAGTATCCTCAAACACTTCCTAAGTTGCAGGTGGCAACTTCCCTATATTTTGGGGTCATGATTCCCAAAGAAAGTGGAATCTGAGCAGGTGGCTCATTAATGACAGTTAACCCAACAAAGACCTAGGCAATCTTTTAAATAGTACTCAATGAACTGAGCTGGGGGTTCAATTTGTTCTGAGGGAGAATACATTCAGGTGAATGTCATTCAGGAGTCCCATTGAGGAAGAGGGAATTATACAGTAAGGAAGTTGTTTGAGAGAAAGGCTGCAGTAACTTGGTTCCAGTTTAGCTGTTTTGGCTGAGTGAATTGTTTTGCTGCACCTAGTTCCAGCCAGGGAGACCAGAGCAAGCTCGGGGGTCCTGAGAAGTGATGTCTGGGCACTCTCCAGGAGTTGGTAGGGAGGAAAAGCCTCCCATTGCTGTTGTTGTTCACCAATCAAGACAGGTTCTGCTAATTACTCCTCTATGTTTATTAAGGATAAATGATTGTATGTTGTATTTATGGTTAATATGTTTGAGTAGTAATTAATTCATTTGTAGGTTGAATATCCTAGAATAACAGTAGTAAGATTGTTAAAAGTTACTGTGTCTTCTGTATTGTTAGTATGATTTAGTCTCTGTTTTATTTATATTAATGTATTTATAATCTATACGGAAAAACTACTCATACTTTATGAAAGGATGTATAAGTTATAATTGTAAAACTAGTTTAATTATATTTGTTTAACACACAAATAGGGTCGGCATATCAAGTATCTGTATTCTATATGTTATAAAAAAATTAGTATACAGTCATAGGAGACAAACAGTAAACCTAAACAAAGATAATATAACAAATCATATCTTGGTCAATAGACCTTACAGGAGATGTTGTAAGCACAAATAAAATCTTTATCTCAGGGTGCAAACCTCAGTCAGAAGTTAACAAATTAATACACAAAGATCTAGTTAACTTTTCTCCATTCTTTTATTATCAAACAAAACGATGGTGCAGAAACCCTACAGAACTTTGTTACCAAGTTTAAACATCATCATAATATCTTACCCTAAGCTCCCTAACACGACAGAATCTTAAAACGCATCAATAAATGACATCACGACTGAGGAGTTTAAATGGAAACCGATCATTCCAATGTTTTAACAATGAAAATTTATTTAGCAGAGAAATCCTAAATCCAACAAAACAGATAGAATAGTTTTACAGCTCAGTGTCGAGCTTATTTCTCATCACAATGCCCTTTCCTTGTTTGACAGTGACGACATAGCTATTTTTTTATGTCATATTAATCAGTTGAACAAATGTAATAGTTAAAATTATAGCTAAACCCTATCTTTTCGAATGTTACAATTTTGCAAACATTCAAATCCATACAACAGATTTATCTATGGCCGCAGCCCCGTCATTTGACGAAAACATGCTATAGAAAGTTAAAGCACAAAACATACACCAGCTCGTTATACAGAATGACTGTACCAAGGCATTTCTAAATCCTTAATTACACAGGAAAGACGTAGGAACAAAACCTTTGCTTGTTAGTTATAACATTGTTTTACTGACAGCCGAGTGCACAAACTCCTGTAGAAGTGGTTTTAAAAACAAAAACAACATAGTACAGAACAACGAAGTAATGAATGCCATTAAACAAGCAAATTCTACAGGCAACGTTTATATTAAGTTAAATTTAAATAAAACCTGGGTGGTACATCCTAAATCCTTCGTAATTACAATAAAGAAGGTAAAACCACGAGGTCGTAACCCCATTCTCAGAACAGGCTCCTAGCCTTTTTCTCTACGCTTTAATATATAACAACTCGTTTGTAAAAACCCTACAACACCTAAAGAGAGACCATTAATTTACAGTCGGCTGAAGCCATAATGCCTCTATCCTATGACAGGGATAAAACCTATCAAGATCTTGTAGGGTCAAGCTTTTAAAAGACTCAACAGAACGACGACATCCATAGATTCATGTCCTTCGAAGACCAAAACCTAGTCGCCCAAACAAAACCCAAAGGAGAAAAATGCCATGGTAAGGACCAGGCTTACCCGGAGGAGCCAAATGCCGAGAGCTGTGTCCTGTACACCTTCTGGAGTGTTCAATACCTGCTTAGGACAGAAAATAACGTATTAGTTACCTGTCTATTTCTCAACAAAACGAAACAAAATTCTTTCAATTTAAGAAAATAACGCTACGAAGCCAACTGTAATAGCTCACCAGAAATTTGAATGAAGATACAATCACAGTGATTGGTCTTGAAGTCACGATCCGATTAAGTGGGAACCCTACCCTGGCCACCAGAGAAGGAGTTGGCGAATTCAAAGATACATTCCACGATGAAGGTGGTTTCAGAAATAAGTGAAGGGGATACAAACAATGGAAGCTGTGACTGGTATGAAACTAGTAACAGAAAGGATAGAACCCTATGGTTTTCACAAAGAAGACTATAACTGTTAAAAAGAAAAAACACGACTCCTAAACCTTATGGACAAGCACATCGAGCTATAACAGTGTGGGAGCAGATACCACCATGGTTTCGGCAAATTTTGGACAGGAAAAACCCACAGAGCGTCCGAGCCCGAAGGCGAGGGAAGAAATGGTAAGGAGTAGGGTTAGTCAACCTCTTATGTCATGAATACTTGGATGCGAATTAGCCACGTATCCTTTTAATAATTCTCATGCAGTGGGTAACTTTTACATAGTTCGTTTTACGATGATAACTTCATCATTGTGCCAAATGAATGATAATATGGATATTCCTTGGGGTTGTGATACCCTATGATTGATACATAATCCATGATTTGAACATTGCTATCAAACGATGTATAGTGAGTAACATCACTTTGTCCTACGACCCAATAATTTAGCAATTGTTATTAGCATTCAACATTTTCAATAAGAACTTCACCTCTATGCCAAACAAAAATCATAGTAAGAGTAATATGGATTATTGCTTGGTGAAATTGATAGTTGCAAATGCATAGTTTGCCTATCATCCCTTTTAAAAAACAAAATAATACATTAATGCTTTCAATTCTTGTCAATATCGATCCTAATTTGAATTATAAATCCATTGCATTTTAAATATCGTTTTAAAACCTAGTCTTGGAGTATTCTATACATAAAGAAGATAGATAATTGCTTTAGAAAAATTAATAAAGATAGGGGTGCAATACAAGCACCTTTTGGGTTGATAACAACCTGTTACGACATTTCCAATTACCATAACGTCATGTGCAAGACATAGATCTTCACCTTAAGTTACGAGTAATGAATTGAGATGTTAACATTTAGTCTTTCTCTAGGATATTTTCACTTGAAGGATTTCAGATACATAGATTCTAACTTGGAATCAGAATTACGCTAGATCATCTCACTTACCATTACGATACAATAACAAGTATTCAACTATCTCAGATTTCTTATAAACATTTAGACAAGTCCACTCAAGATAAGCTTATAAATTCAGAGTCATTGACATAAAAATAACTTGTCCAACTCATAAAATCCTGAGATGTTAGGAGGAGACTTGTATAGGTTAGAATATCTAGATAATGCGAAAACCAATAGGTTACTTTTCACAGTGCTAATCATGAGGCGATGTTGTAATACAGTAACATCATCAATAATATCTATTCTACAGAGTTGTTTTCAGGAATACAGTACCCTTTTGTTTTTCTAGTAATTTCTAATTTAATAACAGTAAGAATAGAGAAGTTCGTAGGCAGAGTGCTAAGTTCAGACACCCGAAAACCGAGTTAGCATGCTTAGACTTTATATTGAGTGATTTTGGAACTGCCAATTGGATTATAATACTTTAAAGATTTAATTGTCGCGACCGCACGTTGCCTGTATATCTGTAAAGAGGACAGTTCGATGCATTAGCTCGGAAGCTAAGTAAGCCCAGTCTGCTATGACAACTCCCCTTGAGGTTGCAAAACAATAAAACAATCAGTAACAGAAAGGAGTTAACCATAATCACATTTAAGTACAACAACAAATCATTCAGACACGTTTAAAAACATGTAATTTAAACAGAAAGTTAAAGGACTGCATTTAATAACAATTATTGCTACCTTAAAAATTTTAAATTTTTGTGAAACTTTTTGGGTTCTGACAACCATAGTGAATCAAAATATACATATATCAATTTAATGTACTCAAATAAAACTAATGAACCACTGATATAGTCCATATAACTTCCAAAGAAGTATGAAAGACACCCTCTCAATACTAGTGAGAAACAAGCTCGATTCCCCCCACATTGGAATACAAGTTTTTTAACTTGAATCAAACACTTACTAATCATCCCAAATATTCCCAAAAAGTTCCAATTTGACCATGAAACTACAAAATCAACACAAATAACTTACTAACATACTTCATGGAGCTAATAATTTTTTTTTATAAACATTGTCTTAAGATTGCTTAACCATACTAGCATATTTGCACATAAATCATCTATAAAATTGAACATTGAACACCATATGATGGAAGGAACCGAATAGTAAAAATACTTATTACAACAATATATGCCTCTTACAGCAGCTCGAAATCCAAGAAATACAGAGATAGAAATGTAGAGGTGCGCCCCTCCACCATAAGAGATGTCAAATAAAGTAGATTTAGTAAAATGATGATATCTCGAGCATACAGAAACATTTTTGAGTGAAAAAAGTGTTTCCCAATGGAAACAATGCTATGAATGCAATGGAATAGGTCTCATGGCCCATAAAATATCAAAAGGATCGAAACTAGAATCACCATTTTTTCCCACCAACACTGGTCCAAGCTCTAAATCAATAGAAAACAACTCCAAATGATAGGAATTTGACCCCAATAATGTAGATGAATATATAAACTGAAATAGATATATGTATATAAATATGAAATTGATTTCTCCTCTCAATAATAATCTGCAATGGGGAACGATATTGAAGAGATATGGATGATCTCCTCCTCTCTACTAGCTAGGGTGGAATCTTTCACCACCAAAATTAGTTAAAAAATGCAAGGGTAAAATATCCCAAGATTCAGAATCTCTATGGATCTCCAATAAAAAAATAAAAATGACCAAAATATCTTTCACTTGTGTCTTCATCCTTTTTATAAACCGTCATGGATAATTCCCTCGTCATTCTAGAATTCTCTCACAAATATTTAATAAAATATTAATAAATATTATTTTATGAGAGAATGACACATTGGTATTCATTTAATTCCTCTCTAATGTTATTTTTTGAAATAATAACTTCATATACCTTTGAAATTCGAATTAGAGAGGCTTAGATTGATTTTGGGGAAGTTACACTAGCATGTAGGCCCAACCTTCTCCTCTAGCGCCCTCCTTGGATAAATTTCAGACCTGCAACATGTCATAAGATGTCATAAGTTGTCATAATCTGTCATAGGACTTTATTCTTTCCATAAGTTGTGATAGATGTCATAGGTTGTCATAGATTTGTTATTTTTAGCCCGGGAGTTACAACCCATGACATGTATGCATGATAGGATTCCTTCCACCTTGGATGGGAGTTACACCAAAAATTTGCACTCATTCCACCACTAATGCGCCCTCCTTGTCCAAATTATATCAAAATATTAATAAAATTGATTTTTAGGAGAGAATGATTCCTTGCTCCATAAAGTTTTCCCTTGGACCTTGGTTTGTCATAGTGCCTCATGACCCCAATTAACCAATTTACTATTCTTCTTTAATTTTTCCTAGTGACTTTAGACCATTGAATTCCCTTGTAATGGATTGGTCCATAGTAAAAATTTCTGGACATTAGAATGACCCCTATAAGTAAATTTTGACCATTAAAAAGTCACCTCCCAACAATAATTAACCTTTAGGAATCCAACATAGATAAAACTTATTTACTACACTAGCCATTGTAGATAATATTTCAATTAGTTCACTCCCAGTGGAAATAATTTCCAAACAAAGTGCACTACTAGTATGAATAACCAGATTGAAAGGATAAAGAGATAGTAGAAATAAATAAAATGCACAAAGAACCCTGCATAATATCCTCTTATTACTTAGATAGACTCCCTTTTATAGGTTTTTCAACACAAAGAAAATTGATAAATTAAAAATTAACACAAACCCTAAATTCATGTAATAGTTACATGCTTATTTTATCTAATATATTATCTAACTAGCTATAGCTAAGGCTTAATGTTCTACATTGGAAAGAGTTCCCAAAATAGGTACTCATATTGGAGGGTGCACTTAGTTGGGTGAGTGTGCATCCTTGGAGAGTGTGCTCATACTGTCTAGCTGGGTAGGTGAAGGTTTATTCCCTTCTACATTACCCAATTCCTCTGTGTTTATAATTTTTTGAAGTGTCTCTACTTTTTTCATAAGGTGGGGAAAGGTATCTTGCAATACAGATTGAGAAAACCATTTAGTTCATGTTGGTGGCTTCCCTTTACAACTCACAAGGTAAGAAACATGTTTCTTCTAACGAGTGGTTCAAATACAAGTATCCAAGGCTATATCTTTAGGTAGAGGAGGCTAAAAATAAGGAATGGTATCAAAAGGGTGAGAGACTATAACAACTTCGTCCAAGAGAGGATGTTCAAATAGCTTTATATTATTCACACTGATGACATCATGAATATCGAGATATAGTGGAATATCAATATTAATAGAATTTTCCCCAATTAGCATGAGAACTATATAGGGACAATATATGAGAGGTTGAAACTTATAATGACATTTCCTTTTAAAGAATTGCTTATTAAGAAATAAAAAAAACATTATCCCTGGACTAAAACTAAATATGAGTGCAATGGTGGTCATGCCATTTCTTATAGTGGATATGATCCAATTGGAGAGATTCAACAACCTCAGCTTGCTTCTTAGCTAGATTATAAATGAATGACATAGCTAACTATTGTTATTTTTGTTCATGTGTCATAGCAGAAGGATCTAGTGTAAGAGGGATCTTAGATGGGGAAAAATAGCGGAGTGTAAAATAGACCTCAAAAGGAGAGACACCAATGGCAGAATGGATGGAACAATTTTAGATATGCTAGATAACATGGAGGTAGGAGTCCCATTGGCGATTATTAGCTAAATAGATGTGGAGGACATTAATCGAATTACGATTGAAAACCTACATTTCGCTATCATATTGGGGATTAAAGGTTGTGGAAAATCAAAGCTAACAACTAAGGAGGGACCAAAGCATTTTCCAAAATGAACTAAGGAAATAGGGGTCCTGATTAAAAATCATACTATTGGGTAGCCCAAAATGTGTGCACACTTGTGTGAAAAATAGTTTTTCAATATGAAAGGCTAACGTGGCCTTGGTATGAGGGATGGAGAGGTCCATCTTGGTGAAGCAAAAAACTACCACTGAGATGGCATCATGCTTAATCAAGTTCATGGGAAGACCACTCAAAAAATTCCATAGAAATATATTCCCAAGGTTTTGAACGGATGGGAAAGGGATGATACAAGCCATGTTTCTACATGGAAGGATTACTTTGACTACACAAAGAACATGAATGGATATATTTTTCCACTTGAAATTGCATAGTGGGCCAAAAGAAACAATGTTGAAGGTATTGGAAGGTTTTGGAGTTGCTAAAGTACCCACCATATGAGGAGGGTGAGCTTCCCAAATCAAGATCAAATGGTCATCAATTTGAGGGACACAAAGTTGATTCATTTTATACAACCACCCCTCCTATATGTTGTAATCAAGAAAAGGAGTTTTATTCACCTCCATAGGGTTGAGAACATCATGACAAATGGAACCGAAGTCATGGTTAGTAGGATAGAGATATTTCTAGTGGTCATAAGCATCACATTGAACTTCTAACATGTGTAAAACTTGATCTATGGTATGAATCAACAAATCAAGCACACAATTGGCATTGCCTCGATTTCATTTAATCACTTGATGGAAATGTTATAGGTAGGAATCCCATTTCAGGTGGCATTGTTCCTAAACATTAGACTGAGAAGTAATAAAAAATAGTGAGTGATGCTCAGTATGTAAAATTTTCTCCTTACCTAAGATGCAGTGGTATCACTAATTAAAATCTTGAATCAAATTGTAGAACTCCTTATCATAGGTATTGCAGTGGTGTTTGGATTGATACAAGGTTTTAGATTGATATGCAATGTCCTCCCTATTTAAGAATGACACCAATGACATATTGGGAAAAATATGTCCCAATTTACAAGGGCTGGTGTAGTTCAAGGAGGTGTAAAAAAAAAGATGAGAAAAGGGATTACTTAAGACGAGTGAACTGATCCTCAACATCAAAAGACCACAATAAAAGGGAATGATTGGAAAATTGATGGAGAGGCCTATCCAAATGTGAAAACTTAGGAATGAAGCACCGATAGAAATTGATACCTCCCTAAGAGCTCTAAGGTATGAAACCATGATGGGAGAGGGATACTAATCTAATGCTTGCACTCAATAAGAATCAGGGTATATACCCTCTTGGTCAATGATAAAACCCAGGTATTGAAGTGAAGTCTAGCTAAATAAATATTTCTTTTATTTGAACTACACTTTATGAGTATGTAATGGTTCAAAAATTGAATGAACATGTTGAAGATGTTCTAAAGAAAACTGATCTAATACCAATTAGTTTGAATAACCCAACTGAACACATAAGCGAGAGAAGAAATAAAAAGAAATCCATAAAGAACCCAAAATATCCTCTTTTATTACTTAAATAGACTCATTTTTATAGGTTTTTCAATACAAAGCAAATTAACAGAGTCAAAATTAACCACAAACCCTGAATGCATGTTATAATAGTTACATGCTTATTTTATTTAATATGTTACCTAACTAACTCTAGCTAAGGCTCAACATTATGCATTGGAAATAGTGAGCAAAATAGGTGCTCATAATGGAGGGTGCACTTAGCTCAATGAGTGTGAAACCTTGGGGAATGCACTGAGACTAGGGCCAGTTGGGAAGGTGAAGGTTTGTTCCCTTCTACCTTTCCCAAGTACTCCTTAGAAACCCTAAATTTTTTTATTATGGAATTATTTTTAAGAATTAAGGTATGTGTGCACTTAATTAGAGTGCCTGCAACTCCAAAGACGTAGTTATGAAGTGTATCTGTTTTCCCATCAAATTTCTAAAACCCCTTTTTATCTTCACCCTTAGTATGGTGTTGTGGCTCAATTCTTATAGCCTATAGAAACCTTGCAAGGTGAAATATGAAATCTTAGTTTGAGAAAATATTTAAATATGAGGAACAACCCTCTGAACACAAGTTGAATTCATACATAGTTGTTTAAGTCAACTTCACACCACATTCACTCACAAATCATACATATTCAAACACCACTATGAATCCAAACACAATTGGATTCACAGTACCTACACACATAGAACATATTTATTAAAACACTAAACTGATTTCACACTCAATCATATTTAGATCGACTTCAAAATTAAAGTACCAATTGAAACCTCCTAATTTCCTATTCAAACCCCTAGAGACATAACTATAAACTCCCTTAATATGCAATGCCCCTCTATCCAGAAGGGCACCGAAGTTCTAGATTTTGAAATTAAGTTTTGTAACCAGCTCCTACGAAGTTGTTTTTCTTTCTTATTTATTTCAATAATAAATAAATATCATTATGCTAATTTTATGCATAATTTTAGTGATTAGAAAATGTCTAGTAGCATATAGTGCACCTACATATAGTAATTTTAACAACATACATATAATTGTAAATTCTTGCATAATACTCAGTATATTGAAATATAAATCATTTTTCTAACTACCAGTAGAATACCTGGACCGATGTAGGTTGTAGATTGTTCCCTAACCCCTGTAGCCTTTCCTGTCCAATCTTTTTTCTCCTGCAAACTTTCCGTTCCAAGTCTTTGTACCAAAAATGGATGAGCCACCCTACCAACCAGCTCTTTTCGTGCTGGCCCTAGGAAACTGACGGGTTTCCTAGCCCCTGAGCCCACAAACCAATAATCCTGACAGCATATTTCCTTAGTACCTTTCCATAGTTCAAGAGTTAACCCCACCTCAGTCTTTGAGTTTCCCACCTCCTCGAAGCTTCGAGTTCTCCCCCTCCTCAGCATTCCTCCTTTTCATCAAAATACTAAGTGTACTTCTCCCAAAAGAAAACCAACCCCCCCTCATCTTCGTGAAACCATTGCTTTATAGATCCATTTTCCTCCTCCAAAATTCATTCTCACTCCACCGCCTTAGCCCACCAAGATTTTAGGATTCTAAACCATTAATACCATCACACTAATCAAGGATAAAATAATATTTAAATATGATTGTTAGATTTCTTGTTTCTTTCGAGTAGTGGAATAATTCAATTCTAAGGATCAAATAATATTTAAATATGCTTGTCAGATTTCTTGTTTCTCTCAAGCAGTGGAATAATTCAATTCTAATTAAGGCTTTCCTTTTGTGTAGATTTGCTATCGTTCTATTTTATTAAAATTAAATAAAAATAAGCATGGCTTGCCTTATCTAAACTTATGGGACAAGTTAAATTGTATAGAATTTATCCCACCGCTTGAGCTTTAAATGCGGATAGGATAATATAATAAATGCTAACTTGAATTTACACATGGAGGATGTTCATGTCTTTATTACTCAACTAAATCTTGATTCGAAAACGTTGTTTGATTTACAATTAAAGTTTAAATAACAATATAATATGGAATATAATAATATCACAAAGACTCACTTTCAATTGTCTTTAATAATTTGGTTCCTTTTTATTATTCACATAAAACAATTGTGATAAATTCATCCATTCATGCAAAACATTAAGCTATGTTTATTTGACAACGATTATAATAACAAATAAGATTATGCATGTTAATAACAACATTAATAATACTAATAACAATAATAATATTAATATTAAAATTATTTAATGATAATTATTTTATAACACTATGACCTTAAAGGTTATAAACATAACATTGAATTACTTCTAACCAACATAATTTGACTGTTCAAAGAGAAGGACAATTATGATAGAACAAACAACGCTAATTGTGTAAACTAAAAAGGGACTATGTTAAATACAACACTATCCCCAATGCAACATAAATGATGTTAAGCACAACGCTATTTCCAACAATTAGTTACTAATGCATGTAATTAACAACTAACAGACTGATCCATTTATGCATATTTACATGATTAACAACCATCATGCGGACTTCACTAATTCATGACTGACTCTTATCTAGAATTCAATCACAACCAATAGTTATCACATTAATACTAGTGTACATGTACAAGGTGTGCATCCATGGCCAACGTATGCATAGATTGTACTCGTACTATAAGAAAACATCATTTCCCCTATGCATATATATTAACTTCAACAAAACAATGATTTGTATTGACATAACAATCATACATACAAACAATCACAAATACTTAACCCATTCAACATAGATAAATCATAATCATTTCAGCATCATTAGGCATTGATAAATATCCAATTAAGTTGTAACATTTATGTTTTCTAGATTCACCATAATTAATCAATCAATTATTTTTAAGGAAGAGGCACCTACTACCACTAAATCAAGATCAAGGGATACCAAACCCTCAATAGTACTAACTAACATATCCCCCCACCCTAACCTACGCCCGCATCCTCCCTATCCTTCCTCTGCTAGTACAAAAGTGGATGTCATCTATACTGACCTAGCCATGTAGAACGTGAGAGCGGTAGCGTCGGCTAACTAGCGGACCTAACCTCTCCTAGCAGGCATCCGACCATCGTCATCATAACAACTCGGGGAGCGTGTCTCAGCATGACCCTCCCATGACCTCGGGTATCATAGAAACATAGGGTGGGTAATACATCCATCCCTCTCAACATACTGGGTCTACGCCCTCATCAACTCCTACTCTATTGCTCTCGAGATTATTGGTTTGTGTCATCGTATCATCAACTTTGGTAAACAAGGATCTATGCAAAATAGGTACTATACCATACTTCATATCAAGTATCCGACTATTACATAGCCCCGGTGTCCTACGGATTAGTACTTTGCAGCGATACATTTATAACAATATTTCCATTCTATCATCGTCTGATCCATATTGTCAACATCATTTATTTCATCACATAAAATCATTAAATCGATCATAGCATAATTACCACATCATATATATCACATTTCATCCAGGACGATTATTAAACATACACTGTCATTATGAAATAAAAGAATCTCATGATAACTACAACATAGTAACCACGTAAACCTAATAACATCATGAGGATGGTAACATCATAACATCATAAACGTAGTATCAGCATGGGCATAGTAACATCCTAAACATAGTAGCAACATATCATCACGTCTAACATGTCGAAAATATAGTTCACTCTGTCTATTTGGGTCCAACAGATAGTAAGCAAATAAAGTGAAAGGTGTCTAACTCATAAACACGCCTAGTCAAAATATGGGGCGTTACATACACCCACCCTTCAGGAAACTTTGTCCCAAAGTTATGGTCATAATAATGCAGGGAAAATCTTGATGCCTAACCTCTTCATTCTTGCAAGTAGCAGGTGTTGGCCATACTTGTCCTACTTAGCTTTGACTTGACCAACTATGCTGATATTATCTTATGGTTCTATATCTTTAATACCCTAATATGTATTCTAATAATTAAAGAGACATTTAGATTAATCCTTCTGTAGAATCTCAATATTATATTTAGAATTATTAAAGGTTATAATCAGGTTCTACCTACTTTAGCATCATACTATGAACCTATAACCATGTCCTTAAGTTACCTCATCCAGATCAGTTTATTCGTCACATAACCAAGTCCTCATCATAAGCGTATATTGATCTAACTTAGCATAGAATAATCAATGTTTAAAATGGAGAGCTAAGAGTTCATAATCTTTAATTATTCAACAAGCAACTACAAGCCAACTACAAGGATCTTTAAGGTTTGCATACCTCTCCTAGGAGATGAAGATCCCTGTTATTTCATCATAAGGTCAAACATTATTATTACCTTAGTGTTAATAAGCAATCTGCATCCTTGATAACTATAAGTATTGTAACAAATATTAAATTAGGAGAACTATCATTTATTAGAATGTTTTTAGTAACTATATCTTATCAAAATGCTTAAGTTCATTGATAGTATCTGTTAGGGGTTTAAACATCGTAAATTTATTCATTGAGGTGCACATCGGTTCCTATTCTGCCTCCGTTATTATCCCATTTACTTGTATTATTATTTCACTTAACCCTGTTGAGGTTTCACGCACGTTCATTCGGGGTAACGTCATTAGTTCCTCAATAATTTACCTAGTTTTATATTTTATTGCTTGTTCATTTTGTAATTATTAAATCCTAGTTGTTTCTGAATATTTTCCCCAATCATGACAATTTAACATAAGCAAGACTAGTGACATATAACCCCTACCCTTTTCTCACACATACCTAGTCCTTCAATCTCTTTCCACTTACTATATGGAAACATGATTAATTGCACACAATGTGGCCGAATACACTTTCTACTTACTATATTGAAACATGATTAATTGCATACAATGTGGCCAAATACATCATACTGATTAATTAGTACTATCAAGCATCAATATCCAACACTTGTGCAAATATATTTATTTACCAATTTGATGCCTAGATTCAACTATGTTAGCTCAAACTAGGGTGTTTGCCAATACAACTAGAATTTTAACGTCTTCTCATAAATGAAGGTGTTTTAAGGGGTAATGAAACCTATTTATTATACGCAAGTTATGGATTTATAGCATAGCCTTTCCTCACCATATTGCATCATTGCAACACTCGAACATAAACAATGATTATAATACTATAAAATATATGTTTTCATACAAACCACAATGAGGTAAAAACCTAACCTATTCCTAATGCCAACTATGGAAGGATCAACACTATGCCATTAATCGAAGAATCGTGGCCGTGTCAGTGGTGGTGGCGGAGGTGGAGGTGAAGGTGGTCAACCTCGATCTCGCCCTCAATGTGTTATTACCATGATTGATTCTGTGTCCATGATCAAAACATCAAATCATGAATTCATCTATCGATTTTTCTTTTTAAATCCCTATATTTATACTTATGTGCAAGGAACAGTTTGTTAGGATCAACGTGTTGAAATCTATGGTCGTTTTCATTAAATGATTTGTCATGTAGTAAATTCACTGTTCTAGTGTTCAGCTCATCACGCTGATCTCAACGGTGTCCTGTTTTTAAGATTTCACGTTTGTATCTTCCATTCGACTAGGAGTTGAAGTCTCGGCTTAATGCTACTCATATATAAATAAATTTATTTCATCAAAACATTACAAACCAAGTATAAAATGGTTTAATTATTTTTATTATTATTACTTTTTTTAAAACATTTATTATAACAAACAAAATAATAGTATGGAGATATATACGTTTAAGTTTATTACAACCTATGTCATTACAACTATATAGGAAGAAAAACGAAAATAATTTTAAATTTAAACCTGAATTATTTAAGAGTTATTTAAGCGGGAGGTTGAGTTCATGAGTCCAAGGCTCCATGCGGCCTCACCTCTCCCTCGATGGCCATGCAAGGAGGGAGTAAGCATGAAGGCCACGCGGCCTCTCCGTGCATCCCACCGCCATGTGGAGAGCATACCCTAAATAGGGTCAATCTCGAGGGCGCGCGTCATTTCCCCTCCTTTTCTTAGAGGTTCTGCTCTACAACACTTCAAAGGTGACCTCGCCTTTGACACTTCCTTCCAGAGAGTTCATGCCCTGAGTTGAAGAAAAGTTGCAGAACCGAGGAAAGCAACTTTGAATGGAAGAAGAAAGGCGTTGTTCTTTGACGCCTCTATCTATTTCACAGGTCAATTAGATTTGCTTGCATTTTTGTATCATTTGCAAAAGTCTGTTTGAATCAGATGAACTGCATTGGAGAATCCATTTTAGTGTTGCATTCCTAGTGAATGGTTTGGAGCAGCTTCATGGATTTTAATATTTATGTGTTCATTTTTCTACTATCCACTAAGACCGATGGTGCAGTAGAGCATATGGTAGAGCAGTAGAGCATAAGGCGATGTTTTTTTTTTGTGTTGAGATCCCATATAATCTTGGATTCCTATTATCTGCTTAGCTAGTTAAGTTTTCTGGTTGTTAATAGAACCTTCAACCCCAGCACCACTTTCCCTTATCAACAGCTACAGAATGTTTTGTAGGCGACTAGGTGAAAGCTCGTGGGTGGCGGATTGTAGGTTGGGCATTCAAATCCTGCGCCCTCTTGTATTTACCAGAGGTGCCAGAAACAACAGATTTGCTGCTTCTTCTATGATTATGTTCATAATCTATTTTATTTTCTTTTGAGTGGCATGTATGGTTAACATATATCTTCCTTAATGACTATTTTGCAATTAGGGCATATTTTGACCTGAAAATGGGAGGAAAACTTGATCCGAAGTTTCTCAGTTTGTACAGCAAAGGACTATAGTGGGATACAAAATCCTTATTTTCTCTTTTATATTTTCATTTTTATATGGCCATGGTCTTTTGTCCCCTTGTGGGTTCTCTACTTAGCCCCATGAGAGTGAGTGTGAACTTTATTCTTTGGATCCGGACTTTTGACGATGCTTGATAGGGCTTACAGCCATTGACTTGGCCTAGAGAATAGGAGTTTGTGTGAGCTGAAGCTTGACGACTTGGAATTTCCAAGAATAATCTCACAGCTATCTATTTATTTATTTATTATTTTTTATTTTTTTAACAACGACTTCCAGGGATTCTAGATATTCGTCCTAGCTTTCTGTTGTGGAAGGTCGTGGGATCTATCATGAGTTTTGAAGGAACTTCACCTGCACCAACCCTTAATTTTAGAGTTTTGAACTTTTTAATATAGCTCTCCGAATCCAACATGCTTCGAATTTAGAAGGCTTCTCAGACACTTCGGAGTGTCTCTGGCATAATACAAATATTTCACACGGAGTAGCATTTCTCATATGCTATAATGGAGCCTGACCTAAGGATTGACTGGAGTAGACTTAGATTGGAAACACACTTTGCAAGTTCAGCTCCAGTTCAAGGTAAGCGCATTCTACCATTGTATCGCGGCGGCTTTTCAATGCTAATAGATAAAATTTGTTAAAATGAAGTTCAGAGAAGAGCTAGGAAGACCCACTTTTGTTTTCTTTAGTTTTAGAGTCGTTTTGATTTGATGGTATAGAAGATTACTTAAAATTAAGTAATTCTGAGAGACTAGATTATGCTTGCTTATGAATTTTTCAAGGCATCCACAACTTGTTAAGCAAAAATAGGGAAAATCATATAATGTAATTGAATTTGTTGGGTATCATTTTCTGTGTGTTTGCACTGAAAATGGAATTAGTTAGTTGAGATTTTGAAAAACAAAAGCTTCCTTGAAATACTTATTTAAACGTTTTTTTTTTCTTATTTATTTATTTATTATTATTATTTTTAGACATCTGATATACATATCTCTGTAAACTTGCAGGAAAAAGAATAGGTCATTTTCGGTTGTTTTGTTCAATGGTATCCAAGAAAAACGGGATTCCGAACAGTTTCAAGGAAGGTATTACAAATAACTCCATGGGAATTGAACTGGGATGAAACGTATAATAGTCCTTGCAACCACCTTGCCCGGGTGCAATTGACCTCTGTATATAGAACGTTGTTTATATATATATATATATTGGACATATTTAAATTGTTGAATTTTGGTTTCTTTCTTTTTATTGATCTACATATTTTAGAAGCATAATAATGACCTTAACATTGCCTATCCACCTCTTGATGCGGTTGAGCTGATCTAGCCTGTGCCTAGGGGCGTTAGCTCATTCCTACACAGATTAATGGCTCTAACGATCCTTTGAAAGTAGCTCTGAAATCTTTGGTTAGTTAAAAAGGATAATTAATTAATGTGAAGGCAAAAATTAAAATGATTTTACGTATTTAACTTATAATAAATATAGAAGGCAAAAATTTCTTTATAGCATTGAGAATGGTATCAGCAGGTAGAAGTGCCAATGTGTTTCCACGCTGAAATGATTTGACCATTTGACAGGTGGAAGGACCTTCACGTAAACTGTAACATCTCCCAAATATTGATGTGAGAATTTAGTGAAAAATAAAAAACTTTCTTTTGACAGCGCATAATAAAGATAAATAAATCCCATGGAGTGCTTTGTAGCATTCCACTAAGTAACATTTTCCATTGATTACTTATTCTCCCACTACATACATTAAATTGGAATTAAACTGGACAAGATTGTCCTGCCGAAAATTCATGACATTTATAATTTATCACATACATCTAAATACAACATTTATAATTTGTCAGATACATTTAGATGCAACATTCATAATTTATCACATACATCTAGAAGAGGACATACAAGTAATTGACACCACATCCCATTCGACAAAACAATAAGCCAAATTTAAACACACATGATCGAGACAAGGATATAGGTGGTTCACCCCGGCTGGGCTACGTCCACAAAGGCAGGTCAAATTCTTGTAATATTCAAAGTCAAGGGATACAATATGCAACTCAATGTTGCTATTCTTCCAGCTTCTCCTCTAGAGGGAGATCAATCTCAACAATAATCAAAATATATTCTTCTCGAAAGAGATCACATCTTGCGACACAGTTGTCGCCATAATTTGTCACATACCCATAAATCCAAGTCAACATATAAGGAAAAAGGGTAAAAGAATAAAAAGGAATTTAATGCTTCACCGTTTGTACATCCACCATTAGTTTAGCCTTGAAATTAAAGCTATTGCTTATGGCATTGACTGGAGTATGCTAATACCATTCTATCAACCATATTTTATTGATAAGCCAAAATAAAAGACATCTGCATAGGTTCTTTGTTCTCATAAGGGTCATTTCATGGGTTCCTTAATTACTTACAACACCTCAGGACAACTTCATCAATTCTCACATGACTATTCACGACTTTTATGACTACTTTACTTGCAATGTTAATTTATTCATATACACCACAATATACAATCACAACTTTACTTATCTTCCGACCAATTTCAAAGTATTAACTATTTTCTCAATTCATATATTACAACAACCAATAATAAACACCCATTCGCCATGTTAATGAATAACGATAAATACACATCTTTACAAGGTATAATTCATACCATAAGCCATAAGGTATTTTCTCTTGATCATATATTTCTACATAATTAGACAATCAAATGAGGAACTCACATTCATCATATGCCTAGTCACCATTCGCATGCTTCAACAATATAGCAAATGCCAAACCCTTGCATTATTCATCTAACAATGAACTCACGACGAAGGTACACCTCAACTCATGATAAGCAAACAATAATAACAACTAGTCTAAGAAAGAAACAATTCGCATGTTCAAAGTAAAGTCAATAACAGATGCATCTAATTTTAAAGCCATCGTAAATGTACACACGCAAAAGAGAGACACAACACATCATATACGTGGTTCGCCCAACTCTATGGGCTACATCCACCAAATCGGCAAGGCTTGTAATATTCACAAAAATGAATAATTACATCTTGAAACACCGTATTACCATAATTGCCGTCCACTTTCTCCAGAACCCTTCTCACGGAGGGCAACTTCAAACATCAGGTAGATCTCTCCTATGTTCACTACATAATTACCATGAAAGAAAAATGACTAAAAACTTACGAGAGTCGTTCTCGAGATCTCCGTTATACAGCAAACATAATGGCTGAGTTTTTGACAACCTGAAGTTATCTTCTCGGATCTAACCCAATATAACCACTGCTCGTTAATTAATTAACTGCCATTTAATTATATAATAGCACCAGGTATTCATGAAGCAAACAAATCCGAAAAATAAACTCGGGGCGGCGATTTGATCACTTCGATATAAAGCAGAGATATAAATCTCGCAAGCTACTGTATAAAATGCATTGATACAGAGTTGACAAAATGGTTAGGGTAGCGATTCACTCCTGAAATGATATCGCGAGGATGGAAATCATTGGTATAATGCAGAGATTTACTTGGAACTTCGACAGCGTGCAACATTCTAAATCTGGCAAGCTACGGTGTAGACACATTCGTACAAAACTGAAAGAACATTCCCTATAATTGAGATGGCACGACAATACTACAAACCACATATTTTTCACTCGTGGTAACAAGCGTTAAACCTGTTCCAATCCTAAGGATTTGGAACCACAACGCTAACAGAAACTTGACCAAAACATAATGTTGCAGGGTTTATATAAAGGAACAGCATTCAAGATGAGGTATATAGGGAAGATATCCGAGCAAGCATGACATACCGCAGACATCCATACAGGCATAAACCATGTAAGGTCACCTATTACAGTGATCGCTGATCTCAGGTTCACTCTTTCATGCAGTAAAATATACAGAAAATTAAATGCCAAAATCGCAGGAAACAAGATTTTACCCAATTCTTATTGATGCAGAAACTTCATCTAGAGGAGTAGATGTAAAATAAGAAAATGGCTAGATACTTATGTGTACATGCAGCAACTATGGAAGTTATCCTTCCGGCGAAGGTCTGTCCGATTGACATCGAAGAATTTCCCTAGGATCGATCGTAGAAAAAAAAGGAAAAAAAAACCCCTTCATCTTACGGTAGATATTACTACCAGTAATAATTCCCCGGAATAGCATAAATAAGAAATGAAACAACAGATCCAATAAATGCAAGGATCGAGATTGCATTTCCCCAAATGGTATGCGTAGACAGCATAAGGTGTGCATACAATATATGATAAAGCTCATTATAACTAACTACAGAGATCCATTGTAGATCTTAAAGGAAATACACACGGATCTAGTATCAAGGTTTCAACATTCAAACATAGAGAAATACTCACCTCTATCCCTGAAGCCGTAAGATCGTTCCCTACCAGTTCTGATGCAGAATTCATCCTCCTCCTGGTCACCATCTCTCTGAAATTAGAGGAACTCTGTCGAAAATAAATCCAGATACAGATTTTCCGTGACAAAGGAAAGAATCCTATTTCTGCAGCAACCAAACGTTCCATGCCCCTCGATCTATGATGAATTTTCCCCCCTTTTCCCAGATGGAAAAAAATCTGCTACTAATCTACGCTGCCGGCTTTCGATTACCCTGTAGCTATTCCAGCCCAGGTCGCTCCCCCCTTCCGACTGTAAATCAAAATTAATAATATTCTCTCTCGAGGAGATCTTTCTCCAAGGGAAAATCAGAGAAGACAACTGGAAAAAATCCAGCGACAAATGGCATAGCTGAGGTGACACGATGATCACTTACTATAGTGAACTGCAGCTAACCAACTACACAGAAAACACATCCCCTCTCTCATAGCCGAGGACAAGATCATATAGATTCCCGTATTGGGAGGTTTTAAATGCATAAAACTCGAAGGATATTCAGCATGCACCATCATCGGCGCTCCATCTCCATGATGGAGACAAAACTTATACAAATAATTTATTGTATTATATATAAAAACAAACCTTATTCAAAACCATCGGCGCTCCATCTCCATGGTGGAGACAAAACTTATACAATAAGTTATTGTTTAATATATAAAGACAAACCTTATAAACACTAGTTTATAGGCTAATGTCGAACTAGTCTTATTTATATATATAATAATGGGTCATAAAGGAGGGACATTACATAAACCTAGTTTAGACATCACATATTGGAGATAGCAAAAATCGTTTGATTGGGTTGTAAAACCAATGCTTTTAACTTCGTGCAGCAACTATTATGCTTTGCGTACATGCCTCTGTCTAGCTATAGATTGTTATGGCTATGGTAGGACTTAATCCTCAACCAACTGATTGCTCTTTCTTTCTTTCTTTTTTCTTTTTTTTTTTTAAATTTTAAATTAGACTTGTCTTCTTGTTTACAGCCTAGTGGTAATCATTTTCTAGCTTTTGCATTAGACTTAACAGCGATGGTCTCTGATACCGAACGGCATCATACTATATATATATATATATATATATATATATTAAGGTTTAAGGAGTTCTAAGAAAGAATATATATATATATATATATATATATATATATATATATATATATATATACTCAAATGACCAAAAATTGTCAACCATATTTGCTTGATACAGGATCATCTTTACATTACAAAGAAGCACTTTCGGATTTGCAGTTGGCATCATATTCAAGAAGGTTGCGTTAGCTGTAGAACCACTATACCTATTCATTTTAGATCGCCAATGTTGTTGCAGTCACATGACCTACACGAATGACCTGATCAATGTATTATCACCGATAGTGGAGCATGCTTACCGAGTTTGAACCTAGGTCATAGTTTGAGTAGTCTCTCCAACTTGCTCCTAGGCCACAATATTACAATTATTTAGACAATGGTGTACTCTTAGACGAACTTTTGAGCTTCTCGTTTCCCTTCTTAATTATACATAATAATCTTAGGCCATTCGTTTTTGCTATTATTTTCTTTTGACAAGGAAAGTAATTGGGATTATAAGATTTTGTCACAGGCGATAACGTAGAAGAGACAAAGAGAGCATAGCTCCCTGTCATTATATGTTTCTTTGTTGTGAAATAAGGAGAGAGGTTTAAACCAGACCCATAAATAAGCTCTGATGATATAAAATCGAACTGTAACAAATATTGGCCAAACAATTCGTGAGTAAGATACGATTTGTAGAGCCCCTCTTCATTCAAATACGACGACAATTGGACTTGATTTTCCCTCTTGAAACCCGATAAAAATCATAGAAATCCCTCCTAAATTGCCATCGTTGTATTTTGGTAAGGGCAGGGACTAGTGCAGGTATTGTAGTTGTCACCCTTGCTTATTCTTCACCCCCAGTTTTGTTTTTCTCTTTTTTTTTCTCATTTTTATTTAAATGCTAAGCTATGGAAATGGTTTGATCCAACCAGTGGATTGCTTCTGCTTCACCTGACAGATTGATTCTTCAGGTTAGCTCAGGAAATGGTCAGCTCGCTTGCTATTTTCTTCTCAAGTTAAATTTCAATTGAACAAAATTTTGAATTTCAGTCGTAGTAGTGGGATGATGGGTTAAAATGACATAAACCTAACTTTAAAATGTCATGTTCCAAAGGTTTTAAGTGTTTTCCAAACACGTCTAGCCTAATTTTCCAGAACGTCCTTTTAAAAGAAAAAATAAGTATTCACTTCTCATATTACATACCATCTTAAATAAGAAAAGTTATTTTTATTTGAATGTATCTATGGTACTTAGACATTTACACCTATCATATACCTCTACATTTCTCCAACAATCGGCTATTAGATTTATAGGCCTAGCACAACCAAGTTAACTACAGGTTACTTCATAAAGGTTTTTTTTTTTTTTTTTTGTTCCTTCTAGATTAAGAATATTATAATAATATTACTGATAAAGTAATCAGTACTATTCACATTCTTGAATACTACTATAAACCAATGCAAACATTTATCAATTCAAGGATTTTGAAACTACCCATCATTATATATATACAAGCACTTTTCATTTTTTGTTGCAAGTTATATATATATATATATAGATGGTCTATTTTCTTCAATACTTATTCAAAATTTCTAACAAACTGTTTGTTTATTTCTTCCAGGTAATATGGATGTTATAGAGACATAGGCGCAAAGGTTTGGTGGTGTTGTTCAATTTACCAAGAGTAGTGACATAACCGTTTATTTTTATATATAATTATGTAGCCTTAAACATATTGAAATTTCAGGGCAGTTTAGGTGTAAAAAGGCCCATCGAGGTCTGAGTTTTTGAGCCTCATGCTCTGATACCAAATGCAGTGCCCCTCTACCCGGAAAAGCACCAAATTTCTAGATTTTGAAATTAAGTTTTGTAACCAGCTCCTACGGAGTTGTTTTTCTTTCTTATTTATTTCAATAATAAATAAGTATCATTATGCTTTCATTATGCTAATTTTCTACATAATTTTTGTGATTGGAAAATGTCTAGTAGCATACAGTGCACCTACATATAGTAATTTTAACAACATACATATAATTGTAATTTCTTGCATAATACTCAGTATATTGAAATATAAATCATTTTTCTTACTACCAATAGAATACCTAGACTGATGTAGGTTGTAGATTGTTCCCTTGCTCCTGTAGCCTTTCCCGTCCAAGCTTTTTGCTCCCGCATACTTTTCGTTCCAAGTCTTTATACCAAAAATGGATGAACCACCCTGCCAACTAGCTCTTATCGTGCTGGCCCTAGGAAACCGACGGGTTTCCTAGCCCCCGAGCCCACAAACCAATAATCCCGACAGCATCTTTCCTTATTACCTTTCCATACTTCAAGAGTTAACCCTACCTTGGTCTTTGAGTTTCCCACCTCCTCAAAGGTTCGAGTTCTCCCCCTCCTCGGCATTCCTCCTTTTCATCAAAATACTAAGTGTACGTCTCCCAAAAGAAAACCAACCCCCCCTCATCTTTGTGAAACCATTGCTTTATAGATCCATTTTCCTCCTCCAAACTTCATTCTCACTCCACCGCCTTAGCCCACCAGCTTTTTGGGATTCTAAACCATTAATACCATCACACTAATCAAGGATAAAATAATATTTAAATATGATTGTCATATTTCTTGTTTCTTTCGAGTAGTGGAATAATACAATTCTAAGGATAAAATAATATTTAAATATGCTTGTCATATTTCTTGTTTCTCTCGAGCAGTGGAATAATTCAATTCTAATTAAGGTTGTCCTTTTGTGTAGATTTTCTATCGTTCTATTTTATTAAAAAAAATAAAAATAAGCATGACTTGCCTTATCTAAACTTATGGGACAAGTTAAATTGTATAGAATTTATCCCACCGCTTGATCTTTAAATGCGGATAGGATAATATAATAAACGCAAACTTGAATTTACACATGGAGGACGTTCATGTCTTTATTACTCAACTAAATCTTGATTCGAAAATGTTGTTTGATTTACAATTAAAGTTTAAATAACAACATAATATGGAATATAATAATATCACAAAGACTCACTTTCAATTGTCTTTAATAATTTTGTTCCTTGTTATTATTCACATAAAACAATCGTGATAAATTCATCCATTTATGCAAAACATTAAGCTATGTTTATTTGACAACAATTATAATAACAAATAAGATTAATAACAATAAGATTATGCATGTTAATAACAACATTAATAATACTAATAACAATAATAATATTAATATTAAAAATATTTAATGATAATTATTTTATAACACTATGACCTTAAAGGTTATAAACATAACATTGAATTACTTCTAACCAACATAATTTGACTATTCAAAGAGAAGGACAATTATGCTAGAACAAACAACGCTAATTGTGTAAACTAAACAGGGACTATGTTAAATACAACACTATCCCCAACGCAACATAAATGATGTTAAGCACAACACTATTTCCAACAATTAGTTACTAATGCATGTAATTAAAAACTCAGAGACTGATACATTTATGCATATTTACATGATTAACAACCATCATGTGGACTTCACTAATTCATGACTGACTCTTATCTAGAATTCAATCACAACCAATAGTTATCACATTAATACTAGTGTACATGTACAAGGTGTGCATCCGTGGCCAGCGTATGCATAGATTGTACTCATACTAGAAGAAAACATCATTTCCCCTATGCATATATATTAACTTCAACAAAACAATGATTTGTATTGACATAACAATCATACATACAAACAATCACAAATACTTAACCCATTCAACATACATAAATCATAATCATTTCAGAATCATTAGGCATTGATAAATATCCAATTAAGCTGTAACATTTATGTTTTCCAGATTCACCATAATTAATCAATCAATTACTTTTAAGGAAGAGGCACCTACTACCACTAAATCAGGATCAAGGGATACCCAACCCTCAACAGTACTAACTAACATATCCCCCCACCCTAACCTACGCCCGCATCCTCCCTATCCTTCCTCTGCTAGTACAAAAGTGGATGTCATCTATACTGACCTAGCCATGTAGAACGTGAGAGCGGTAGTGTCGGCTAACTAGTGGACCTAACCTCTCCTAGTAGGCATCCGACCATCATCATCACAACAACTCGGGGAGCGTGTCTCAGCATGGCCCTCCCACAACCTCAGGTATCATAGAAACGTAGGGTGGGTAATACATCCATCCCTCTCAACATACTGGGTCTACGCCCTCATCAACTCCTACTCTGTTGCTCTCAAGATTATTGGTTTGTGTCATCGTATCATCAACTTTGGTAAACAAGGCTCTATGCAAAATAGGTACTACACCATACTTCATATCAAGTATCCGGCTATTACATAGCCCTGGTGTCCTGTGGATTAGTACTTTGCATCCATACATTTATAACGATATTTCCATTCTATCATCGTCTGATCCATATTGTCAACATCATTTATTTCATCACATAAAATCATTAAATCGATCACAGCATAATTACCACATCATATATATCACATTTCATCCAGGACAATTATTAAACATACACTATCATTATGAAATAAAAGAATCTCATGATAACTACAACATAGTAACCACATAAACCTAATAACATCATGAGGATGGTAACATCATAACATCATAATCGTAGTATCAGCATGGGCATAGTAACATCCTAAACATAGTAGCAACATATCATCACGTCTAACATGCCGAAAATATAGTTCACTCTTTCTAGTTGAGTCCAACAGATAATAAGCAAATAAAGTGAAAGGTGTCTAACTCATAAACATGCCTAGTCAAAATATGGGGCATTACATAATATGTCTATGTTTTTAATATATTAGAAATACTCCTGGATTTTTATATATTAGAAAATATAATGTTTCAATTTATTAGAGTATTGAATCCCCCAATATGAACTCATGTGCTATAATATTGCCTACCTAGTGAACCTCCCGTGGACAAAATTCTTATAGTGGACTCTATCAATAACTTACAAGTTCCATCCAATGTCCTATAATTAAGAAAAAAGGAAAGAAAGTTCAATAAAAAAGCAAGCATAAGGAAAAAAACATAGGTGTAACATTTGAGAGAAGGTGATTTTGTTTTGCGTGATGAAAGGGGAGCACAACATCCCAACTCCCCCTCTCATTATGATGATTTTTTTTTGTTACAAAGATTTGTTGCACCGAGAGTAGTGAGGTGCTTTATATCCTAGTATGAGGGAGATGTTCTGATGAAATGTAACATAACGTAATGTTACAAAAATAAAAAGTAATTAAAAAAATTTAAGTCAACTCATAAAATTAGATATTAAAAACAAATGAAAAGTAATTATAAAAATCCATGCTGACCCATTAAATAAAAAAAATCAAAACCAACATAGATCCATCTAAAACCCAAATCTATCAAGCACCAAGAGGGATCGAATTTCTTGAGGAGTAATTTTTTCTGGATGCAAAAAAATTTAAGATGAAAAAAATAACACTTCAAATAATTGGATCCTTCTCGGTGTTTGATAGATTCAGGTTTAATATGGATCTATCTTGATATGCAACCCAATGCAAATTTCCATGTATTATTGAGGGTGATCTTTTTCATCTACTTGGAATTCTTAATGCATGCAGGGAATGAAGGGACTTAATTAGTTATGTATGTACTCACTTCATTAGTCCCTTGCTCAAATCGTTGTTGTGGTGAATGGCTAGTGTGCTGCCTTGATCCATGTTTATGGTGGGTCTTGTTCAGACATGGGAAGTTGTGAGAAAGCATGTGTTGTATTGTGATTCAGGAAGATTGTTGGGAATTCGAATATGGTTTTGGATGGGAAGTGGATATCCAATATAATAATCACTAGATGAAGTATGTTGAGTACATTGAAATGAAGAAACTTTGGTCACCCAGGTTTCTCTCTCTATTTTGAGACAAGCACAAAGCCTCACAATGAATTGGAAGGGAAGGAAAGTCCCTCATACCAGCTCATTGTCAGTGATAGTATTGCACTTTTGGAGAAATGTGAGGGTTAAGAGTAGGACTCCACATTGTAAAGGTCTTACGATTGATATTGTCAATTTCCACTCCGAAATGGAAAAAATGAAAAAAATTTATCCTAAAGATTCAAAATCTCACTCGAGGATAATCAAGTTCTTTAGAATTTAAGAAACAACTAACAAGCATGTGAAACAACTCAAAATCCAAGACATGGTGAATATAGCACGTGCATCTCTAATCATCTTGTCAAATAAGTTACTATTTCCATAATTTCCTTGGAAACAACGTTCAAATTTGAACCCCTCCCAACCCTTCTAGAGGGTTCTGGCCTATCTAAAAAATGCAAAGTTAAAATTCCCCTTAAAAAAAAAATTAAAATCCTATTTTTACGAGTCCAATCAAGAAGGGAATAAAGTATAACAACATTTCTAAAGAATGACAAATTTTTAAATTACCCATCAAAATTTGTTAATTTTAATTTACAGACCCTTGGATGGTGGGAATCGAGAACTTACCAGTTACCATTTTCCAACATAATATAACTAAATTCATAAGAATTGGAATGATATGGCGAGCACGATCTCCCAAAAGAAGGAATGAATATTAAAATAATTACTCTAAATTCAACACGATCTCCCAAAATAAGGAATGTAATGAAAGCTACTCCATACACAATCTCTCCCTCCACATTTGCATTAGAAGATGCACTTTAGAGTTCATGTCATGTATGGAAATATTTTGTAAGGTGTCCTAAACATACAAGAATCGAGCACAAAACAGTAACTTAGTTCTTGGAGAAGCTCGTATAGGTTTTGGATTTCTACATGTAACATAAGCCTCCACCATCCAGTCCCATACAATTAAATACATTTTCTTTAATCTTCATAATTAACTGTAATGTCCCTTAAATCTGCAAAAATATATATTTTTTGTATGGGTTAATAAATTCATTAAGATCTAAGGTTCATTAAAATTAACTCCAGCACTGTGTAATATTGTTAAGAATGATACTTGTATATTTGTCTGGATTTCTTTTGTTGATTGGTGGCATGGTAGTTTGTATTCTTACTATGATATTTTTTACGTTTATTTGTATGATGATGATTCGTGTGTCCTGCACTGGTGTTTAATATTTTGTTCTGTCTAATTACTTCATACTTGTTTATAATTGTATGTTGAATTAATGTACAACCCGGTCCTGTGAGCTATTTTATTGTGGCTAACTTACCTGTGATCCTATTATGAAATGAAAGATTATATTTAATATTTTTGTCTCGATGAGTTGGCCTGAAGGACTCTTATGGATTATGGGATTACTTAGTTCATTATGAGCTAAGGAATAAAAATCCTTTGTTGCAGGTGCTATGGCTCAACCATAAACTAAATGTGTTTTTTTTAAAGTGAAGCGACCTTGGTCAAGTGTTAAATATTTTAAACCTTGGAAACACACGTTATGTTTGCATAGAAGATTTACTGGTTCACAATGAGGGAAATATCGAATATAGGGAGTGGATGTTGATCTAAATGCTAGTGGTGGTGGTTATGGGCATTAAAGTAGACCATGTGAAGACCTTGCGGATATCCTCTACGCTGTCTCAAGGTATAAAGTGGCTTACCTTGTTTCGAAAAAACCTCTTTGCATGTTGTTTTGGGAGAGGGGAGCAAGCTCCCTGCTTTGTTGTTCTTGGGAAATGACATGAACTATATGATGGTTGTGTTTACAAGATTTCCGATGTTGCACAACACCCTGAAGGTATGTGTCTCTCCTTTGTAGCTTTGTATCTCTGTTTGTTTCATTTAAGCATTTCATTTCTGCTAAACCCTTGACTTTTTCATGTGACAGGAGGTCGCTGCGTTGATCCGGGTTTTTCATTTGGAGGAAGGTGAGGCCATCAAAAGCGAATGGATCAGGTAATACCAGGTCTAAGCGTCCCTCTCCTATGGATGGTTATTCAATGTTGAGGTGTGCTACCTATTTTAATGGATTTGCCATTCAGAGTTACAAGGGTTTAAAGGCAGTCTCTCGGCTTCATTGTTTGCTATTTGTAAATGTTTTTATGAAGGGAAACTGTGCCCAGGGTTTTTGTAGGGTTTAAATCTCGTGAGCTTGATAGGCGTTTTGATGAATTTTGTAATTTATGTCACTATGTGTAAGTTATCAACGAGCCTGGAAAATCTTAAACCTGTTTCTAAATACAAGTGGATACTATGATTTTTGTTTATACGCTTTGTGTAGTTTTAATGATTCTAGTTGGTGAATGTTGGTAGTTGGATTTTGAATACTACGTTAATGGTTTTAAATGTATCGTGAGCTTCCTTTCAAAATCGATGTCTTGGTGAAAGATGTGTGTTTATGCTTACTTTGTTTGTTTACGAAGGTCCTGTTCCTTAGCTTAGGTATTTACTTCTTTGAATTCAGTACCTGGGTAGATCCTTGTTATCGATTTGGTTTATGGGGAAACTATATCTAGTTCTATTGCTTTTAATCTATAAAGATTTCATGTCATAAAGGTTTCTGAGAAAAGCTCTGTCTATAAAATGTATTCTGTTATGAAGATGATGCTCTGCGTTGGAAGTGCCAGTGATGGCTCTGTGAGTAAAGTTGTTTGTAATTTTATGTATGTGAAGAGAAATATTTTACTTATTTTATTATTTAATATAGGTATGGGCAAGCCCTAGCTATGTATGGAATTTATTTTTATAAATTTAATTATAAGCATCTCGGTGCTTAGAGCCAACGTTGTAGCGTGGAAACCCATTCTAAGTAGATGGCTGGAAATGCTACTCTAAGGGATTCAATCCTAAGCCTGTGCTTGTTGGATTTGGATGTTGGGATCATGGTGACCTATTTAAGCTATTCTGATTGTATTATTAAATCTTCTCTTTAAAAGTTTATTTATTACGTTGATTGATTACTCTGGAAAGCGAAATCGCTCTACGCATGTAATGGTTTTATAGAACTTATGGTTAATTTTGATTTTTGTTGATAGTGTTCTCTGTTGGATAGTTGGTATGCGTATAATCCTGAATAAAATGGTTATGTTTAATTTCTCGTATCTAGGGTAGCGTTAAAGGGAATCGATCCCTGATCCGTGAGGAATAAGAGATGACTATGTTTTGGAAATGTAAAATCTTTCTTGTGTAACACAATAGCTTGTTTGTTTTGTTTAGACTTAGGGTCTCGTGAAACTTCTAGGGTTTAAAAGACTATAACAAAATCTTATTTTAATATAAAAGGCCCAAAGCGTTTTAAGGGTTGAGATCTAGCACAAGATAGCTTCGCTAGCTCTGCTAGATCGAAACTTGTATGGAAGAAGATTTGATCAGTGAAATGGTTTGCTACGTTGATTAACACGAAAATCTAGATTAGTAAATTCTGTAGATTGTGGATTTGTTAAAGCGTTGTTCTTCTAAGGTTAACTTAAGATGTTTTGGGATTTGGATAGTCTAGTCTAAGGATGGAAAAATCGTTTCTAAGTTAAAAGAGAAAGGAAGAACTGCTCTCGATTAATCCTAAAGATACATACATTTAAATTTCAGCAATATGAATTATTTAATTTTAACCAAGTGAGCCAATGCGTATGCCCTTGCTCATGAAATAAATACTATTAACCAAAATCTATAAAAGATAAATTTACAGCTTAAAAATGAAATTGCCATACTTATAATTTTCAACCTATAGTTCTACAGACGCTTGATATACAATTAATATAAATTCTTACCTCGAATGTACTGATGGAATATCCTTTATATCCTGCACACTTCAAACACTAATTAATGGAAAAATACTCTCAGCTGACCTGTAGAGTGGTAATCGAATAACCTCAGAATTGCCACGTTCCTCCCAACCTTTGACCCGAAACCATGCTTGGTTCTTAATCAGATCACCCCTGGGCTAGTTCCAACATGCAAGAAAATATAGAACACCTAAGGATGAGGCTGTTGGTATCTTGAAGATAATATATGTATCTTCTAAGTACAAGATTTGGAATTCTCTCCAATCCCATACAGAAATAATGATCAGATGAGGTGCCTTGTCTTGGCTCTTTCCCTTATCTAGGTTTCTTTGGAATGGGGCAGTTTTGTTATCTTGAGTTAACATCAATATTTTAATACCCTCTTGAATTCAACTCCTAGTTTGAACTATATGTAATTTATTTAGAAGATTATTATTTTTGATAACTTGAACTTTTTAATTTGTTTCAATTTGAGTTTAGAAAAAGAATTTTACTTTATTTAATTAGTTTATATAATAATATATATATATATAGACTTCACTTATTAAATTTTGTTTATCTTTTATTTCTTTTCAATTAACTTCACACACACACACACACACACACACACACATATATATATATATATATATATATATTATTTTCATATATGTATATAGACTTCACTTATTTAATTTAATCATCTTTTATTATTCATGCATCATATAGCATAACTGTTTATTCGATGCTTCCTTCGTTTGGGCTGGTCGACTGAGATAGGTGGTCATAGATTCCCTTACATGTTGGATTACCTCGTATTCATGGCAGTATCTTTCAGTATTTGACGAGACATATATAATGACTCAATTAATCAATTTGAATGAGTATGATGAACGTTGGTGCTATTCAGAGTCTTTCCAACTCAACAAATTTAAGTAAGGTAACCCCTAGTGCTATTCAGAGATTATGCTCAACACTCTCAAATGGGAGTTACACTAGTGCAATTCCAGAGCCTTTTGATCAACACTAGTACTCGTATGCATTTGTAAGATACACCTAGGGATACAATGGCCAAAGATCCGATGTTCCAAAGCTTATGCTCAACATCATGTTGGAGTGCTCCAGGGATTATGTCCAACACATAATAAACATCAACCAAGTACATGGGGGCTATGCCCAGTACATAAAAATAATCCGTGTCCATCAAGGCCTATGCCCAATATATATATAACAAAAGTAAATCATGTCAATTGGGTATTACGCCCAGTATATGTAACAAAATTAAAACATGTGCATTGGGGATTACGCCCAGTATCTATATTATCAAAATAAATCATATGCATCGGGGCTTACGCCCAATCTATAAAATAATCATAGTCAAAATTTCTGGATATTACATTAACTATACAAAAGGTCATAACTTTTATGGATTTAGGATTGATCGTGTCCAATCTCATTTGGAAACATTATTAAATACAAAATTTTTAAATGAGTTTAGCATTTTAATTGTCCAATACTACCACTTCACAACATTATTAAGGAGAACAAATTTCTAAAATTATTTTATAGTGTTAAAATCATACTATACAAAAAAACAATTGTACAAAAATCCCAAATTCTTATTTATTCATAATTTCAATTGTGTTTAGTCTCATCTAAGAGAGGAAAAACAAATTCTTTAAATTTGAAATCCTTATAAATCTACAATTTTGATTGTACCTGGTCCCAATTCACAACGTTATTTAAAATAAATGTACAAGTTATTTGTGACTTGAATAGGTATAAGTGAAATCCACATGTATGCCTTTAACATATGAATACTCTGCATACATTGTAATGTCCCAAAAAATAGCAAAAATTTAAAATTTTTCCTGCCTGCAATATTCGTCAATTTACAGTAAAAGACTCATACATTAAATCTGAAGTCTTTAAAACATCCATTCCGGCATGAAACAATTGTAATCCTAATACTTCTGTTTTACATGATCTAATCTGTGTGTGAGTTTAGAACTACGGAAGCGGTGTGAAAATAAATGAGATCATGTTTTTATTGCAGTTGTAAATGCTGGTTCAATAGGTAGAATATAACACTAATTACTGTTTGAAGGATCATGTGATTTTAATTATAAATGTTTAATGACACCTTCAGGTGATGAGCTCCTTTGATGATGGTATGTTTTTCACATGGGGATTCTATAATACTCCCGGACAGGTAATTACATACCTCGGTAGAGTTGCCGGGAGGTATGGGTAATAGTGATGTTTGCAGAACTCACTTAGCGTTTTGCTAATGCCCTACTTTTTCTTTGTGTTTACAAGTGTAATCAATCTACGAGTATTATCTCTAACGTTTGGTGCCCAGTTTACTATTGGTACTAAATCACCATTCAATTGCTAAGGTATCAGAGAAAGGTGGTTATCCTGTTAGGATATTTAGACACTTAGGAGTTAGTTAAGATCAACTTGTGTAATATATCCGTTAGGGATAGTGTGTTTCTTTAGTATGCATTAGTATGCATTTGTAAATACTTAATCTGACGGTCACGATATGTTCCCGACATAGAGTGATCTGACGGCTCAACTTCTCTTAGATCAAACCTAACCTTGATCCATGGCTTAACACCCGATTGGTCCATGAAATCTATTTAAAGAGGATGGAGGGTCATTGTTTAGTTGATCGATTATGAGAAGCTCATTTGTAACTTTCTTTCTTTGCATAATAAATTGTCCCATAGAAGTTATTTGGCCGGGGCCGTGGAGTGTTTCCCTCAAGAGGGTTTAAACCACGTCAAAACATCGGTGTGTTCATCTGTGATCTGTTTGTGTGAAGTGGTTGCTCTCAATGTTCAGTCCTTTTGTAGTACCCTGTGTACCCAAACATGGTATCAGAGCTTTTTTGAAGTGCCGCTTGCGGTTATGATCTAGATCTTGAACTGTTGTTGCCGAAAATCGAAAGGGTTTCTAGTTCTAGTATTTCTGTACATTTCTGGGCTATGGGAGGTGGTCCATTGCATCCAGAGCGTCGTTTCCATTGGGAAATAGTCTTCGTTTGACCGCAAATGGTTCCCGGTTGCTACAGAAACGCGTATTTCATTAGATCTGAAGGTATAATGTTACAGTGACGCATTTTTTTTATTTTCTTTTTTTAAAAGGAAAAAATCTCATATTTCTTCTTTTTTTATTGTAATATTTTTTTTTGGGTTCGGATTGTTGCTTTCTCGTATGCGTATGCTCTTTTCCGTGCACCTTGACCGATCTCGGCAAATCAAAAACAAAAAGGGAAAGGGTTTTTCTCGGCTGCGTATGCTCTTTGTCGTGCACCTTGCGCGATCTCGGCAAATCAGAAACAGAGAGAAAACGTAGACTTTCCGGGCAATCTAACAGGATATAACTCCACAAGTGTGGAAATGTTTTTTTTGTTTCGATTTGTGGTTTGTTTAGCGGGAAAAATGGCAAGCACGCAAACCGAGAAAGAAGAGTAAAAAAAAAACCCTTCCTCATTCCCATATTTTACATACCTTTTAATCTAGCTCACTTGGTTCAAAGTTGTTTTATTCCTTAATAGGTCTTGAGTTCAAGTCTTAGGAAGTTACTTTTAAAAGAAAAAGTGCATGCAATTTCTATTTTCAAGTTATTTTATTGTAAAAGTGCATCTCACTTAAATAATAATAAAACAAAATACAAGTGAGTCACTTAAGTTTTTTTTTATTGTTGCACTATTTAAAAGTAATATCATTGTAAAAGTGAAATCACTTATTTTACAAAAGTGGTTCACTTAAAGCAACTTTCTTGTAAAGTGATTGTCAAAAGGTTCATCTTAGGAAGAGGGGGGTTCTTTTTTTTGCTGGACATTCTCTAGCTGCCACATCACAATTGGGGACATCTTCAACAATTTCTTTGTTCAAGCATAACTTCATCATACAGAGTCAGTTTTCAGTGCCGTCTTTTTTTAAATCACCTATTTTTTCGAGCTCTTCACATCCAAACTATTGGTTTCTGCTTTTACAGCCATTAATTTACAAATATGGCTGCCCCTTGTGATATTCTACTTAATAGTTCCAACTATTTCTCATGGAAATCTCGTATGGAGGATGTTCTACGAAGTAGGGGACTTTTCAGAATTACCTCAGGGAAAGAAAAAGAACCCACTGATGATGATAAGAAAATAAAATGGGCAAATAGATGTGATGAAGCTCGTGGATTGATTGGGATGTCAATCTCTACTGATGTGCGATTCCACATATCTGGAATTGATGAACCTAATGCTGCTTAGGACAAGTTGGAATCTGTGTTTGGTAAACACAATGAAATTCGAGGTCACCAACTCGAAAATGAGTTGATTTCTTTAAATCCAAGTGACTTTTCATGCATTCAAGATTATTTATCTAAGTACAAAACTCTTAAACTCTTATGTGCAGAATGTAAGATTGAGAGGGAAGATAAACAATGCATTTATCATATTCTTTCCAAACTTGGACCTGCATATTCTGTTTTTGTATCTACATTTTACTCCATGAAAGTATCCTTGAATGCAGCTAGCTATCAAGAGCCTAGTCTTGAATCCTTTTGTGATTCCTTGATTAGAAAACAAGATAAACTCATTCATCTTGGAATAATCAACAATGCAGATATATCTGGGAAAGCCTTATTGTACCAATAGAAAGAAAAATCGAAGCCTCCCAAGAAACAAAATTTTCGCAATAATAAGTCAAACAAGGGTCCAAAACTTTCTTAGTCAACTCCTTCTTTAAAAAATGACAAAGGATCCAAGCCAAAATGCAAGAAGACTGAGCATCATTGCAACTATTGTGGGAAAGATAATCATGATGAATCTAAGTGTTTCAAGAAGATGGTAGCATTAGAAGTAGCAATGAAGAAGCACCACATTAGCCTAGATTCGCCTTCATCTGCCTTTCATGGACATGCACTTTGTGCTTCTGGTTATTCTTATAATGCATCTTCTTCTTTTACTTCAAATGAATGGCTCATTGATTCTGGAGCATCTTATCATATGGCTAAGGATCAAGCCATCTTTTCTACTATGCATGAATTTAACACCAAATAAATATTTGTTGGTGATGATAGATCTCTAAGTGTTGTACGAGCTGGAACAGTTCCAGTAGATAATGGTCATTTTAGTGATGTACTATGTGTTCCAAGAATTTCCTACAATTTGTTATCAGTCTATCAGATCACTCATTCTGGTGAAGGTAAAACTGTGACCTTTACACCTCACCAAGTTGTAATCAAGGATTTTAAAGATCCTCAACAAGTCCTAGCTATCGGAATTGTTGATGATATTACCAGGTTGTACAAGTTTAACAACTTTGGCTCATCACATTTCCCTTCAGATTTTGTTGCTCATAGTGATACCTTGAGCAAACTTTGGCATGAGCGATTTGGTCACTTTAATTATCGCTCATTGCAACAACTATGTAAAGAAAATATGGTGACAGGTCTTCCAATGGTATCTTGCAGGGATGGTGTTTGCTCCGGTTGTGTACTCGGAAAACATCATCGGGACAGTTTTGACAAACGTGCCTCTTGGCACGCCTCGGTTCCCTTGGAGCTTGTGCATAGTGACTCGTGTGGTCCTCTTCCATCTGCTTCCTTTTCTGGTTTCAAATATTTCTTAACTTTCATTGATGATTACACCAGACGCACTTGGGTTTATTTCCTAAAACTTAAGAGCGAAGTATTTAACATGTTCTTGGCCTACAAGGCCCTTGTTGAAAAATAATCTGGTCATCAAATTATTAAGTTAAGATTTGACAATGGAGGATAATATGTTAACAGTGAGTTCACTACTTTCTGCACTGAACAAGGCATCCAACAACAACACATTGTTCCATATACACCACAACAAAACGGTGTAGCTGAGTGGAAGAACCGCACTTTAAAAGAAATGGCTAATTGTATGATCCAATCTAAGGGACTAAGTCTTCAATTTTGGGCTAAAGCCATTAATTGTGCAAATTACATAGCTAATCGCACCCCCACTAAAGCATTACAATGTATAACACCGGAAGAAGCATGGAGTAAAACTAAACCTGATGTAAGTCACTTCCATGTGTTTGGTAGTGAAGCATGGGCTCACATTCTGGATGAAAAACAGAAAGCATTGCAGCCTAAAAGTGAAAAGTGCATATTTGTTGGATATTCTAAAGATGTAAAAGGTTATGGACTTCTTCAACCACATTCTCATGATATAATCATTAGAAGAGATGTTAAATTTGATGAAAATCTGTTGGCCTGCGAGCCTAACTCTGCGATTGTGCCATCTTTGGCCTGCGAGCCTGATTCGGCGTTTGTGCCTTCTTCTTCTTCTTCCAACTTCCTTGACAGGTTTCCAACTCCTGTTTCTGATGATGACAGTGAGGATGAAAATCCACCTCCGCCTGCTCATGTTCCTCCAGTTGCACCGGCACAAGTGCTTCCTCGATGGGTCCGTTCAACATGTGAAGTAGCTGGTGATCTTGCCGGTGATCCTAGAGATGAACTTTGAACACATTCTCAGTTTCAGTGAGCCTCTTATCTTTTGGCTCAAGTTTCCGAGAATCATGATCCAGAAACTTTTGCAGAAGCTTCAGGGAATCCAGATTGGGATGCAACCATGGATGAAGAATATTGTTCCTTAATGGCGAACGATACTTGGGATCTTGTACCTCTTCCAAAAGGAAGAAAACTTGTCAGATGTAAATGGGTCTACAGAACTAAGTATGCATCAGATGGAAGTGTTGAAAGACTTAAGGAAAGGTTAGTTGCCAAAGGTTTTTCCCAAGTTGAAGGGATTGACTACAATGAAACCTTTGCTCCTGTCGCAAAAATGAACTCCATCCGCCTTGTTCTTTCTCTTGCAGCCTTACATAACTGGGAAGCCCATCAAATGGATGTCAAGTCTACCTTCTTACATGGTGATTTACAGGAGGAAATTTACATGGAACAGCCTCCTGGCTATGTTCAGAATAACTCTATCCTTGTCTGCCACCTTAAGAAATCCTTATATGGCCTTAAGCAAGCTCCTAGAGCTTGGTATGCCAAAATGGATAACTTTCTCCTTGACATTGGTTTTTCTAGATTCCATTCTGACCCCAATGTCTAAACCAAGAAAGTAGGAAACCATCTCATCATACTTGTTCTATATGTTGATTACCTTATTCTTACTGGTAGTGACCCTAAGCTTATAACCCGTGTGAAATCCAGTCTTAAACAAAATTTTGAAATGTCAGACTTAGACATTTGCATTATTTTCTTGGTCTCCAAATCCTGCAAACCAAAGAAGGAATCTTTATTTCTCAGTCTAGGTATGCTTGTGACCTTATTCGTCGCTTTCACATGGAAGATTGTACACCAACCCCTTCTCCCTTCCAGTCTGGAGTCAAAATTTTTGCCACTTGTACTTCACCTGAAGTCGATGCCACCTTGTATCGTCAGCTTGTTGGTAGTCTCTTATACTTGACTCATTCTCGTCTTGACCTTTCCTTTGCCGTTGGTCATGTTGCCCGTTATATGCAGACACCTCATGAAAGTCACTAGAAAGCAGCTAAAAGAATACTTCGATATATTCAAGGTATAGTTCAGTTTGGGATTCATTACAGTACAGGGGGGAAACCTTTGTTGGTTGGTTTCACTGATTCAGATTGAGCTGGCGATCCTGATGATCGAAATTCTACTGCAGGTTATGTTTTCAGTCTGGGATCTGGACCTATTACTTGGGCTTGTAAGAAACAACAAGCTCTTGCTCTTTCTTAAGCAGAGGCAGAATATCGAGCAACAGTTAATGGCAGTCAGAAAGCTTTATGGCTTCGACAGATCCTTTCAGAGTTTGGATTCGAGCAGCAACAGCCTACTCAACTTTGGTGAGACAATCAAAGTGCCATCAAGCTTTCCAAAGATCCAGTTCTACATCAACGCAGCAAACACATTGAGCTACATATGCACTTCATCAGAAATCTTGTTCATGATCGTGTTCTTGAAGTGCTCTTTTTTCCTATAGATGATCAAGTTGCAGACATCTTCACCAAGTCTCTTACAGAAGCGAAGTTTTCTAAACTTCAATCTATGTTAGGAGTTTAGGAACTTGTCATTAAGGGGGGATAGGCTCTAATGCCTCCTTCCTTCTCCTAATAGTGTCACTTTTGTAAATTCTTCAATCCTATCCCACGTTGTTCTTAAGGGGGGATGTTAGGATATTTAGACACTTAGGAGTTAGTTAAGATCAACTTGTGTAATATATTCATTAGGGATAGTGTGTTTCTTTAGTATGCATTAGTATGCATTTGTAAATACTTAATCCGACGATCACGATATGTTCTCGACATAGAGTGATCCGACGACTCAAATTCTCTTAGATCAAACCTAACCTTGATCCGTGGCTTAACACTCGATTGGTCCATGATCTCTATTTAAAGAGCATGGAGGGTCATTGTTTGGTTGATCGATTATGAGAAGCTCATTTGTAACTTTCTTTCTTTGCATAATAAATTGTCCCGTAGAAGCTATTTGGCCGGGGCCGTGGAGTGTTTCCCTCAAGAGTGTTTAAACCACGTCAAAACATCGGTGTGTTGATCTGTGATCTGTTTGTGTGAAGTGGTTGCTCTTGGTGTTCGGTCCGTTGGTAGTACCCTATGTACCCAAACATATCCCACTACCATGGGAGTTCACAACATGAAAGGCTACCCATTGTAAGGTTCACAAGTAGAAGCTTATTGTAATATAAACGAAGGTGGGTTGTTTCCTAAATTTTGCCTATAGACTTAGTGCAAAATCGAGCCCTTTGTAATTTTAAATAGAGTTGACTCCACGACTTCACTATAGGATTGTTACCAATAAATTTCACCTCCACTAGGGTGATTTTGGTGTACCATTTAATGCACTTTAATTGAGTATGGAAGACAGCTTGTCACGAGGGTTTGGAGAAAACGATTTGGGGTTTTTGCCAGGCACTCCTGCATTCGACTTGTTCCTCGTTTCGGCTCTACACTTCGTTGATATGGTTACTGTGTTGGGTACTGACCCAAGCTCTGCTCGTGGTTAGCCTGTTTGTTAAATGTTGAGCTCGTTTTATGGTGTAATATGATCCTGTTCCATATAGGTAATGGAAAAATCTCTATTCGCATTTGATATTTTCATCTTTCTTTTGCTGTCTAAAAAACATGGTTGGGATAACCAATCTTATATATCATTTATGACAGATGGAAAAGCTTTGGTATGGAAGTTGCTAAGATTTGAGGTGATGCACGTGTGGCTAGGATAAATGGTGAGTATGGCTTTCCCATTCGTGCCCTATCTCCTGCAGTTCTGGTGTTGTATGTATGCATTTGGCTTGGTGTTTTTAGAGTGAGACTCCCGTAAGCCATTGGCTTACTGATTTGCTTTGGGGAAGTCTGTCCAAAATAGTCGCCTACTTGGATGGACTAGATAGAATGGGGTTTCAATGTAACTTAAATAGTTGAATGAGTACTGGGACTATGATATAGAAGGGCTATGTAGCAGCTGGGTTTCACCGGTCATTCGGTTCTATGAAATCTTGTAAACAAAAGAAATGTTGTTTCGTTGGATATGACTCCTATCTAGTTACAATGACTTCGAATGGTACATTTCTATTTTTCCTGTGTGTATTTAAGCATTCAAGCTGAAACTTTAAGAGTTCTAATGTTATGGGTTTCTTGGGTATTTTTGTAAACTACTGTATAGACAATCTAGACATTATAAAGAGCCGTTGGTGCCTTTTCTGCTTGTGAATATGGCTGTAGTTCATGTGTTGATTTCATTTGCATTTGCTATTTGTGTTAGATATTGCTACAGTGTTTATGTGTGAACAATGTATTTCTTGTGGTAAGATATAACACATCAATGAAGTTTTCTACGCCTCTGTTTTTGTAATGTGGGTAGATGGTAAATAAGAAGATCTTGTTTACTTGCTGGTTGCGTGGGTAGAATGGATGCTTTCCTGGCAAGGGTTTCAAGGCTGTACTCAATGTTTTGGTTTTATGTAGATAATTGTATCCTGTAGGAGTAACTTATGAATTTTGTCTTTTTATGAAGGCCACGGGAATTGACCATGGTGCTACCTTTCAATAGGAATATTCGTGGTGGTCATAGGAAATGCGTTTCTCTTACCTCTATTTATGATTGATCTCTGCATTTTATGTTTATGAGACTCTTACCCTAGAGAATAACTTATTCCTGCGTCTTCTTGTTGATTTGAAATGAAGCTTGAAGGTTTCCTGTAGATGGCTATCGTAGGTTTGTATGTTGAAAAGAAATGGAAACGGTCTCGGGTTTTTCTATTTGATTAGCGTAGATTTATGGATGCAGTAGGTATGAAAAAGTAAATAGGACAACACTCTATATATGATGTCTGTCATATTTGGTATCTTTGTTTTAAAATATGGTATGTATGGTTTGAGAAGAAAAGCAAAAGAATAGATCGGGCAGAGAAATATGTAATAAAATCAGTCTTGGATACAAAATTGGAATATATGGGGAAAATTTATAATAAACAATGATGTGTGCATTTTATTTTGTTGTGGATTGTATAGTCGGGATTTCGAATGGTTTACATGTTGTTCAACGATTTCTGTTATGGGTTTGATTTATGTAGCTAAGTGATTTTGTTGATGATTGAAAACAAGGGCTTAGATAAGTGAAATAGAATACTGTCATAAGTGAAATAAAATACTATAAATATTTTTCTAAGTTCAAATCAACGATTCGCCTATTCTAACAATCTCAGCAATACAAATGACTAGCAAAGACTAGCTGGCTAGTCCTGCTGGGAATGCCATTCGATTCTGGAAGACTTGATTTAAAAATTGATAATAAGAACATCATTATTTTAACATTGCATTTATAATAGGGATATGAAACATAGGAGTTTTTTATACATAATCATACCTGTTGAGCTCTGTAGCCTTTCCTGCTGATGATGACCTACTGATCCTGGTAACTTGTTCTTGCTGATACTGACATGCACACTCAGCCAACTAGTTAGGGAAAGTACTGACTCTTAGCTGACGTGAATTGATCTTGGATTGATGACATTGGGACTACCACGTTCCTCCCAACCATGATTCTACAACCATTCCTGGTTGAGTATGAATCCCCCCGAGCTGGTTCTGACATGCAAACTGAGAAGTAGAGGCCCTAGGTGTATAGCTGGTTCAGCTCTCAAAAATCTATGGTAAGAGTTCACTTCCTTGAGAAGAGAGTTATCCTTGGCATAATAATACCAAAAGAAAAATATCCCCCAAACATTGGGGTCTGTCCTCTTTAAGTAGGACAAATCTTGAATTATGACTGTTGGAATTTTACTGGTTTCTTTAAAATTATTTAAATTATAAAATAATATTTGTTTACTTATTTGCTAGTTAATTTGGAATTAGGACTTCTCACTTTGTTTGATTAAAGTGTTTTTTCTATTTAAATCTTTGTATAATAATAATAATATAAAAGATTTACACTCCTATCTAAATATTAATAACTAATAATTAATAAGTGGTAGCCCACTTATGTATAAGTATACATGTAACAGATAACAATAATATATTTGAAACTCGTAAATATAATACTTAGCTTTGTGGTCCTTAGCATTTTGTTTCACATGATGCTTCTTTTAATTATTTTTAAGGAAAGGGTCCACTTCGTAGGATGGTTTCGGTAAGCTGGTAAAGGCACCTCTAGTCTCTCCCTTTGCATGTCAGATTCCCTTGTTTTAACATGGTAGTTCCCACAGTAAATGATGATAATAAGATTTAGTTAATCAAGTCGAAATAGTTGTGATAAGACACGTAAGTGCTATTCAGAGTCCTCTCGACTCAACACTTGAGATTAGTAACCCCGAGTGCTCTTCAAAGCCTTTTAACTCAACATTCTCACATGGGTGTTGTGCTAGTGCAATTCCAGAGCCTCTGCTCAACACTAGAGCTAGAATGTGGTTGTGAGGCACATCTAGGATATTTAAGTGGCCTCGGATCCGGTAATCATTTCTTTCAAGATTGGAGTGCTCTAGGGTTCATGCCGAACACTCAACGTACATCAGGGCTTAGGCCCAGTATGAAATGAAATCCTCTAAATACATCCGGGCTTAAGCCCAATATATAGGCCATTCGTGTGTTTTTGAGTCCACGTTCAACACACTAAATAATCAACCATGTAAGTCATGCTCTGCACAGTATAATGTAACAAAAGGAATAATCTCAGTATATCATAACTTGTAACCAATTCTCATAATGCAACATAGTTTATTCATTCGGGCTTTCCTGCCCCTCATATATCAATAATGAAAACAAATCAGGGTCCATGCCCAATATATCAAATCACGAAGGAATAAATCAAAACAAACTAATGCTATGTCAAACATAATACATCACACATACTGGGGTCATGACCCGATATAACATCATAACATACATAACATAGTTAGTCAAGAAGTTGGGATATTATATCCCTCCCTGCTTAGAACAACACCGTCCCGTTGTTTCTAGGGACTAGGAATGATATCATGAAACAAGGCGGGCTATGCCTCTCTCATGGCAGCCTCATTCTCCCAAGTGGCCTCATCTAGTCCAAAGTGCCTCCATTGCACTTTCAGCTAAGTAATGGTCCTCCTCCTAAGTTGGACCACTCTCTTGTCTAGAATGTGGAGTGCTTCTGGCGTGAACTCCCCTTTGGGCTCCACCTATAATAAGGACCAATCAATAACATGTTTAGTATCGTATACATATTTCTTTAATAAGGAAGCATGAAAAACATTATGAACTTTTATGTGTGCTGGTAGGGCTAACTCATATGCTACTGGGCCCTTCTTGCTCAGTATTTCAAACAGTCCACAAAACCTTGGGGCTAGTTTACCGCAACATCCCAAGCTCAACGAACTTCATTTCGCCTTTATTCTTAGGAAAACATGTTCACCGATCTGGAAATCCTTGTCCTTCCTTTTCTTATCTACGTAACTCTTTTGGCAGTCTTGGGCCTCTTTTAAATTTAGTTGCACCTTGGAGACTAATTGTTCCAAGTATTTTAGTAAGTGTGGCCCTAGCATAAGCCGCTCCACTGGGCTATCCCAGGTGACGGAGGTTCGACACTTTTGACCGTAGAGTACCTCGAAAGGACTCATTTTGGCCGAGGTTTGATAATTGTTGTTGTATGAAAACTCCACGAGGTGTAAGTAATCTTCCCACTTAGTGGGATTGTTCATGACATACATTCTTAGCATATCCTCCAGGATTTGGTTTACTCATTCCGTCTGTCCGTCGGTTTGGGGGTGGTATGCAGTACTAAATTGTAGTTGTGTTTCTAACCCAGAGAACAGTGCTCTCCAAAAGTTACTAGTGAACTTTGTGTCTCGATCTGAGATAATTGCTTTGGGTATCCCGTGTAACCGGAAAATATCCTTTAGGAAGATTTCCACAATGTGAACTGCCTTATAGGTAGATTTTACTGGTATAAAATGTGCGGTTTTTGACAGTTTATCTACTACTATGAAGATGGAGTCATTTTGTTTCTTACTCTTGGTTAAACCTATGATGAAATCCATACTTATTATCTCCCACTTCCATTCTGGAATGGGTAATGGTTGTAGTAATCCGCAGGGATGTTGATGTTCTGCTTTGACCAACTGACATTCCTGGCACTTTGCGATGAACAATATGATGTCGGCTTTCAGCTTAGGCCAAAAGTAGTGTTTCTTTATGGCTGAAATCATCTTTTGATATCCAGGGTGTCCAAAATAGGGGCTTCGACGGAATTCAGTCAGTATGTTAGGTCTGATGTCTCCTCCCTCGGGAACGTAAAGTCTTTCCTTCGACCACAACAATCCTGATTCATCTATCTTGTATTCTTTCTGTTGTTGGAAAAATCCTATCTTCCTGGATCTTTTTAAGGATTTCGACATAGAACCGGTCATTTTGGCATGCCGTTCTAATTCTGTCATGTAAGTCGGAGTCAGTTCGACTCTCAGTTACCTCATATAACATGTGAGCTTGTCGACTTAAGGCATCGGCGATCTTGTTTTCTTTCCCCTTGATGTGTTTTAGTTCAAAGTGATACTCACTAAGGAAGGCTAACCACCTAGCCTATCTAGCGTTTAGGTCGGGTTGATCGAATAAGTATTTTAGACTCATGTTGTCCGTCTTTAGTAGAAATTTCTTACCGATGAGGTAATGTCTCCACATCTTTAGAGCATGGACAATGGCGGCTAATTCGAGGTCATGAGTAGGATAATTTTTCTCATGTTCCTTTAACTTCCTTGACTCGTAGTAGATGGAAAAGTCATCTTGCATAAGGACTCCACCGAATCCTTCTTTACTGGCATCGGTGCAAACTACGAAGTCCCCATTGGGGTCGGCAATTTGTAAAATTGGTGCGCTAATCAGAAGTTGTTTTAACTTCTGAAAAATTTCTTCGCACTTGTCTGTCCAAATGAACTTACTAGTCTTCTTCTGTAACGTGGTCATGGGACAAGCAATCCATGAGAAGTTCTCAATGAACTTTCGATAATATCCGGATAAGCCTAGGAATGATCGTATATTGAAAACACAAGTAGATGTAGGCCATTCTTCGATAGCCTTGATCTTTTCGTGATCCACTGCTATTCCCTTCTCGGAAATTATATGTCCTAAGTATTGTATCTGAGGTCTATAGAAATCACACTTGCTAAATTTTGCGTACAACTGATGTTCTCGTAATATCCGTAGGAATATTCGGAGGTTTTCCTCATGTTCTTCTTCATTCTTGGAATAGATCAGGATATCGTCTATGAAAACTAGAACAAACTTGTCTAGGTACTTACTGAAAACATTGTTCATCATGCACATGAAGTTGGCGGGTGCATTTGTCAGACCAAAAGGCATTACTACAAACTTGTAGTTGCCACATCAGTTGTGAAACGTGGTCTTAATGATGTCCTCATCATGGATTCTCACTTGGTGATATTTGGATCGCAGGTCGATCTTTGAGAAGATCTTTGCTCCTCTAACTTGGTCAAACAGGTCATCAATCTTAGGGAGTGAATAACGGTTCTTGATGGTTAACTTGTTGAGTTGGAGATAATCGATGCACATACACACTGTACCATCCTTCTTTTTAACAAAGAGGATTGGTGCTCCCCAAGGAGACACACTCAGTCGAATGTATCTCTTGTCTATTAGTTCTTATAACTGTATCTTGAGCTCTACTAGTTCTGGTGTACTCATATGGTATGGAGTCTTAGAGATGGGTACAAATCCGGGGATTAGTTCTATGGAAAAGTCTAAGTCCCGTTTGGGTGGTAACCCTGGTATCTCCTCGAGAAATACATCTCTGAATTCTACTAGTATCAGGAAATCCTCGATCCTTTGTTCTCTATGGGCTTCTACTGATTGAAGGTGGATTGCAAATAGTTTACAACCCTTTCTTAAGCATTTCTTTGCTTGTAATGCCGATATCTGTCATACCGATACTTCTTTCGATATACCTTGAATCGTTCTTTGGTTTCCTTGACCATCTGTGCATAAGATGGATTTGTTTAAACAATCTAGAAAGGTGTGATGTCCCTCTAACCAATCCATGCCTATTATTACGTCATAAGACCCTAATGGTAGAAGGTTTAAATCTACTCTAGTTGGGAATCCATTTAAATCAATCTCACAACCTTTAATTAGTTCGGAAACCTTCTCCTTGGTACCCGTAGCTACTTGTACCAGCCATGGTACCTTGTGATTTTCTTGATTTAGTTTGAAAGTTTCTACTATCCTAGGAGAGATGTAGCTTCGGCAAGCATTGGGGTCTATTAGAACTGAAATGGCGGTGTTAGATATCTTACCCTCAATTTATACCATGGTAGCTTGATGATCTGCCTGTCGTCCATCAAGGGAGGAATAAATCCTCGGTGTTTTTGCCACGTCCCCCATCGTAGGTTCCGGTTGGATGTTGTCTAAAGTCCCATCTATTTTGTTGGGACAGTCTCTGTAGTAATGTGGTCCCTGGCATTTCCAACAAGAAATAGTTGGTGGGACTACCTTTTCCCCTTTGTTGAAGGCTGGCATTTTGGCTGGTGGTGGGGGTGCATTTGGTCAATCTTGGGGTCGGTTGAAACCTCTGCTGGGTGGGAAACTGTTGTTATGTTTCCGAAAAGGTGGGGGTCTAAAACCCGGCCTGCAGTTGTTTGAGAAAGTCTTGAATCTGTCCCTATTTCTATTGATGTTGTCGTTCCTTGGCTGCTTGTGCTCATAGCACAGCCTGGCTTTATGTAGGGTTATGTCAAGGGTTTTGGGCATGTCCAATTCTACCTTCTCTCTAATTTTTGGTGGCAGCCCACCCAAGAACTGCTGGATTTTGACGTTCTCGTCCTTAATATAAGGCACATAGTGCAACAAGTCTAAGAACCGATTTATGAAAGCTTCCATAGTCAGGGAACCCATTTTCAGCTCATTAAATTCTTTTATCTTCTTGTCGAAGAATATTTCAGACATGTATTTGTCCTGAAAGTTTCCCAGCTTATGTCTCGAAGCTCTTGTCCCTTAACATGCTTTAGGTCTCGCCACCATCTGGCAACTTTTCCATTTAGGTTGTATATGGCTAGTCGGGCTTGCATCTCACTGGAGTAATTATGAACTTTAAAGTATTTATTCATCCCTAAGAACCATTCTTGAGCCTTTTCCCCTGACTTAACTTCTCCATCATATGTTGGGGCTCTTATCTTTCAGAACTCTCCTTGTAAGTTGTCATCACTCTTCCTCCTCTTGCAAGGAGGTGGGGAGCCATTGTCATTGGAAGAGCTCTTACAATCCAATTCCAATGGTTCTAATTTATGTTCTTCTTGTTCTCCTATATTGTAGTTGGTTGCTTTCCCGATGTTAAGAGTGTTGACAAAAAGAGTAGGCTGTCCATGGGGTTTTTTCCCCGTTAGGCTTTCGAGTAAGGCCTCATTTATAGCCCGTTGTTCCCTTCTTTCTTGCATATTTTCATCCCTGAAACTCTGGAATTCTGCCTGTAGTTGCTACATAGATTTATCTAAATTTGAGTTCAGCTCCACCACAATTTATTGCTCTCATGGTGGGGAATTTAGGTTACCTCGTATATAGCTACCTTGTTCTGCACTCATTTTTCTACTACCGCTTGTACTTGAAATTTATATAAGTATCTGTTGATGGAAAACATCGTGTTAGTTAATTCTTTTCGTAAAAACATAATACAATATTTTTACACACTTTCTTGTATCTGCAACTGTGTTTGGTAGTGAGCCCAATAGGTCACTTAGTGTTTGTAACTTGCTCTGATACCACTTGTAATGTCCCAAAAAATAGCAAAAATTTAAAATTTTTCCTGCCTGCAATATTCGTCAATTTACAGTAAAAGACTCATACATTAAATCTGAAGTCTTTAAAACACCCATTATGGCATGAAACAATTGTAATCCTAATACTTCTGTTTTACATGATCTAATCTGTGTGTAAGTTTAGAATTGTGGAAGTGGTGTGAAAATAAGTGAGATCATGTTTTTATTGTTGTTGTAAATGTTGGTTCAATAGATAGAATATAACACTAATTACTGTTTGAAGGATCATGTGATTTTAATTATAAATGTCTAATGACACCTTCAGGTGAAGAGCTCATTTGATGATGGTATGTTTTTCACATGGCGATTCTATAATACTCCTGGACAGGTAATTACATACCTCGACAGAGTTGCCGGGAGGTATGGGTAATAGTGATGGTTGCCGGACTCACTTAGCATTTTGCTAATGTCCTACTTTGCCCTTGTGTTTACAAGTGTAATAAATCTACGAGTATTATCTCTAAGGTTTGGTGCCCGATTTACTTTTGGTACTAAATCACCATGCAATTGCTAAGGTATCAAAGAAAGGTGGTTATCCCACTACCATGGGAGTTCACAACATGAAAGGCTACCCATTGTAAGGTTCACGACTAGAATCTTATTGTAATATAAACGAAGGTGGGTTGTTTCATAAATTTTTCCTATAGACTTAGTGCAAAATTGAGCCCTTTGTAATTTTAAATAGAGTTGACTCCACGACTTCACTATAGGCTTGTTACCAATAAATTTCACCTCCACTAGGGTGAGTTTGGTGTACCATTTAATGCATTTTAATTGAGTATGGAAGACAGCTTGTCACGACGGTTTGGAGAAAACGATTTGGGGCTTTTGCCAGGCACTCCTGCATTCGACCTGTTCCTCGTTTTGGCTCTGCACTTGGTTGATATGGTTACTGTGTTGGGTACTGACCCAAGCTCTGCTCGTGGTCAGCCTATTTGTTAAATGTTGAGCTCATTTTATGGTGTAATACGATCCTGTTGTATATAGGTAATGGAAAGATCTCTATTCGCATTTGATATTTTCATCTTTCTTTTGTTGTCTGAAAAACATGGTTGGGCTAACCAATCTTATATATCGTTTATGACAGATGGAAAAGCTTTGGTATGGAAGATGCTAAGATTCGAGGTGACGCAGGTGTGGCTAGGATAAATGGTGAGTCTGGCTTTCCCATTCGTGTCCTGTCTCCTGCAGCTCTGGTGTTGTATGTATGCATTTGGCCTGGTTTTTTTAGAGTGAGACTCTCGTAAGCCATTTGCTTACTGATTTGCTTCGGAGAAGTCCAAAATAGTCGCCTACTTGGCTAGACTAGACAGAATGGGGTTTCAATGTAACTTAAATAGCTAAATGAGTACTGGGACTGTGATATAGAAGGACTATGTAGCAGCTGGGTTTCACTGGTCATTCGGTTCTGTGAAATCTTGTAAACAAAAGAAATGCTCTTTCGTTGGATATGAATCCTGTATAGTTACAATGATTTCGAATGGTACAATTCTATTTTTCCTGTGGGTATTTAAGCATTCAAGCTGAAACTTTAAGAGTTCTAATGTTATGGGTTTCCTCGGTATTTTTGTAAACTACTATACATACAATGTAGACATTATAAAGGGCCGTTGGCGCCTTTTCTGCTTGTAAATATGGCTGTAGTTCATGTGTTGATTTCATTTGCACTTGCTATTTGTGTTAGATATTGCTACAGTGTTTATGTGTGAACAATGTATTGCCTGTGGTAAGATATAAGACATCAACGAATTTTTCTACGCCTCTATTTCTGTAATGTGGGTAGATGGTAAATAAGAAGATCTTGTTTACTAGCTGGTTGCATGGGTAGAATGGATGCTTTCCTGGCAAGGGTTTCAAGGCTGTACTCAACGTTTTGGTTTTATGTAGAGACTTGTATCCTGTAGGAATAACTTATGAATTTTGGCTTTTTATGAAGGCCACGGGAATTGACCTTGGTCCTAGCTTTCAATAGGCATATTCATGGTGGCCATACGAAATGCGTTTATCTTGCCTCTATTTATGATTGATCTTTGCATTTGATGTTTATTAGACTCTGACCCTAGAGAATAACTTATTCCTGCTTCTTCTTGTTGATTTGAAATGAAGCTTGAAGGTTTCCTGTAGATGGCTATCGTAGGTTTGTATGTTGAAAAGAAATGGAAAGGGTCTCAGGTCTATCTATTTGATTAGTGTAGGGTTATGGATGCAGTAGGTATGAAAAAGCAAATAGGACAACACTCTATATACGATATCTGTCATATTTGGTATCTTTGTTTTAAAATATGGTATGTATGGTTTGAGAAGAACAACAAAAGAATAGATCGGGCAGAGAAATGTGTAATAAAACCAGTCTTGGATACAAATTTTGAATATATGGGGAGTATTTATAATAAACAATGATGTCTGTGTTTTCTTTTGCTATGGATTATATAGTTGGGATTTCGAATGGTTTACATGTTGTTCAATGATTTCTGCTATGGGTTTGATTTCTGTAGCTAGGCGATTTTGTTGATGATTTAAAATAAGGGTTTAGATAAGTGAAATAAAATACTATCATAAGTGAAATAAAATACTATAAATATTTTTCTAAGTTCAAATCAACAATTCGCCTATTCTAACAATCTCAGCAATACAAATGACTAGCAAAGACTAGCTGCCTAGTCCTGCTGGGAATGCCATTCGATTCTGGAAGACTTGATTTAAAAATTGATAATAAGAACATCATTATTTTAACATTGCATTTATAACAAGGATATGAAACATAGGATGTTTTTATAAATAATCATACCTGTTGATCTCTATAGCTTGTCATGCTGATGATGACCTCTTGATCCTGGTAACTTGTTCTTGTTGATACTGACCTGCACACTCAATCAACTAGTTAGGGAAACTACTGACTTTTAGCTAACCTGAATTGATCTTGGATTGGATGACTTTGGGATTACCACTTTCCTCCCAACCATTATTCTACAACCGTTCCTGGTTCAGTATGAATCCCCCCGAGCTGGTTCTGACATGCAAACTGAGAAGTAGAGGCCCTAGGTGTGTAGCTGGTTCGGATCTCAAAAATATATGGTAAGAGTTCACTTCCTTGAGCAGAGAGTTCTCCTTGGCATAATAATACCAAAAGAAAAATATCCCCCAAACTTTGGGGTCTGTCCTCCTTAAGTAGGACAAATCTTGAATTATCACTGTTGGAATTTTACTGGTTTCTTTAAAATTATTTAAATTATAAAATAATATTTTTTTACTTAACTGCTAGTTAATTTGGAATTAGGACTTCTCACTTTGTTTGATTAAAGTGTTTTTGCTCTTTAAATATTTGTATAATAATAATAATATAAAAGAATTACACTCTTGTCTAAATATTAATAACTAATAATTAATAAGTGGCAGCCCACTTATGTATAAGTATACATGTAATAGATAACAATAATATATTTGGAACTCCTAAATATAATACTTAGCTTTGTGGTCCTTAGCATTTTGTTTCACATGATGTTTCTTTTAATTCCTTTTAAGGAAAGGGTCCACTTCCTAGGATGGTTTCGATAAGCTGGTAAAGGCACCTCTAGTCTCTCCCTTTGCATGTCAGATTCCCTTGTTTTAACATGGTAGTTCCTGCAGTAGATGATGATAATAAGATTTATTTAATCAAGTCGAAATAGTTGTGATAAGACACGTAAGTGCTATTCAGAGTCCTCTCGACTCAACACTTGAAATTAGTAACCCTGAGTGCTCTCCAGAGCCTTTTAATTCAACACTCTCACATGGGCATTATGCTAGTGCAATTCCAGAGCCTCTGCTCAACACTAGAGCTAGAATGTGGTTGTGAGGCACATCTAGGATATTTAAGTGGACTCGGATCCGGTAATCATTTTTTTCAAGCTTGGAGTGCTCCAAGGTTCATGCCCAACAATCAACATACATCGGGGCTTAGGACCAGTATGAAATGGAATCCTCTAAATACATCGGGGCTTAAGCCTAGTATATAAGACATTCATGTGTTTCTGAGTCCACGCTCAACACACTAAATAATCAACCTTGTAAGTCATGCTCTGCACAGTATAATGTAACAAAAGGAATAATCTCAATATATCATAACTTGTAACCAATTCTCATAATGCAACATAGTTTATTCATTCGGGCTTTCCTGCCCTGCATATATCAATAATGAAAAGAAATCAGGGTCCATGCCCAATATATCAACTCATGAAGGAATAAATCAAAACAAACTAATGCCATGTCAAACATAATAAATCACACATATTGGGGCCATCACCTGATATAACATCATAACATTGTTATTAAAAAAGTTGGGATATTACATACATAAATACAAGCTTCAAATAAAATATGGAATAGCTTAGTCTATGTATGATGCAGTGATAACTCTTCTAACAGAGATGGATATATCTTTAATGAAGCTAGTTGGATTTGGCTCTAATGGGAAAATGCCATGAGTGGGAGCTTTAAAGGTTTATCTTTTAAGATACATCAATATGCTCATTTATTAGATATCCATTACATACCTCATGGAGAAGCATTAGAAGCAAATGATGTTTCATCTCATTTTTTAGAGTAGTAGTATAATATTTATAAATTTGCAAACAAAGTTTATTCATGGCTTTGGAAATCTACTAAAAGACATGTAGATATGAAAAAGCTAATGGAGTCATTTCAAATCACTAAGTTAGAGGTTTCACAAATTCATCAAATTAGGCGGCCATCTAGAGGGAAGACCATTGAAAAAACTTGTCAAAATCATGCCTATTTTGTTAAAAGATTGGGAGTTAGGGAATAAAAATATGTTTGAGTTGACAACATTATTCCATGTACAATTTTGCATCCATTTTATTGTAGATGTGTTCATTGAGTTAAATAAGTTGAATCAGATGTTCCAAGAGAGTCATGTTGATATTACTTCCACTAGTACAAAATGAGAAATTAATGACTAAAATTCGACTATAAACGACTATTTTTGAGTTGGTGACTAATAGTATCCGATTTCCACTATCTTATCTCTAGTCGTATTTCACTAGTCATTAATTTGTTGACTTATTAGTCATTGATAGTCACTGATTAAGTCATTGATTTAGTCATTGATACTCACTGATTTAGTCATTGATTGTCATAATTAATGACCAAATATACGACTAAATAAACTACTAGATGATAAAATACTAATGACTAAGCTAAATATGACTAAACATTAGTCGCGCTATAAGATACTGGAAATTAGCTACTAATAGTCCTATATATGTGAATTTAGTCATTTTCTTAGTCACTAATTTATGATAAGGTACAAAGGAATCGAACCACCAATCTCCATCCAATAATTAGGCAGGTGCTCTACCATTGAGCTAGCACCCTTTAAGAAGCTGTTATTGCTTGACAATGATGATATTCAAACAAGTTTTGCATGGGAACAATATTTGAGTCACTCGAAAAGGGACAAGTCATATGGTAATGCCGCCACAAGTAAAGAGGCAAACAATAATAGAATATGGTTGAAGGTTCAATCCATATGCAAATAAAATTTCAAATAAATAAATGATGGGCATGAGTATTTATAATTTTATATGCTTGCAACATGCAAACTTCTAGATACAATTCACTTGGGCATGAATATCTTGAGCATATTGATAGATATGCTCAAGATGCTTGCAAGATTTTATAGCCTAGAAGCCTGGAACCTAACCAAAATTTTTATAAAGAAGGGTTAGTGATGTGAATGCATGCAACTAAGAAATTAAAATTTCCAGGTTCAGGAACTGAAAATGGCATAATCATTGGCACTATTGCTCTATGGAGACAAGACATACAATAAATTGTTTAAATTGTTTAGGAATAACAAGTAGAGTGTGGGATGTAGTTCTTTAATGCCCCTTTTGAAATGCAATCATGAGGTTTATCAAATTTGATGTTAAAATATCCGAGTCACTAGAACAGAGACAAGTCATGCGTTAATGTCCACACAAGTAAACAAACAAACAATAATAGAATATAGATGAAGGTTTGATACATATGCAACAAAATTTTCAAATAAATACATGATAGGCATGAGTGTTTATATGCTTGCAAAATACAAACTTCTATATACAATTCACTTGGCCATAAAAATTTGCGAGTTCATCTACAGTGTTGATTTCAAAGCAATGAATGGACAAGGTATATAGTTACAACACTCTATGATGACCTGAAAAAACCAGTATTTTCCCAATGTTATATCAGCTATCCCAATAAAATAAACAATATAGGAACATGTTTCAAACCAACAAGATTACCAATAGTCGCGACATGTAATTTGAATTATGTATCACCACTTAACTTTATCATAAAACAACAGGATCATAGAAAAAGTAGAATCTCAATCAAATTCATTAGGATTTGGCGGCACAAGTTTACACCATTATACACAATTAAAATTAGGGAGTCAAACAAACATCTAACATCACAATTTTATAATATAGGCGCTTGTTAAAGGTTGGAAAACATCATAACAAAAAAGTGCACCTGTTCTTTATCTCAACAGCCATGGTCATGAAAACCTGCTCCACATTTGTTGCATTCTTCGCACTTGTCTCCAAAAATGGAATGCCAATCTCATCAGCAAATGCCTTGAAGAACAAAATACACAAAGCATGTCAAGAAAAATGTAGACTGAAAAGTGACAAAAAAACTAACCCTTGAGATTAATAAAAAAAAGAATCTACAGGCCAAGTCAGCAAACTTAAGACCACAAACTGCCATAGTGTTGCAATTAACAAAAAACATAGCACCAACAACTTCAAGGCACACTCATATTTAAATCCTCATCAAGTCAAAGACGATGATGCATATAGTGAAACACATAGCAGTGCACATGATGCCAAAGCTACTCAACATTTAACATTACCTTGGTTGTATCATAATAAACAGCTTTATTAGCAGTCAAATCACATTTGTTTCCAACAAGCAACTTGTTAACATTGTCACTCGCATAGCGATCAATCTCATTCAACCATTGTTTCACATTATTTAAACTCTCTTGATCAGTAACATCATAAACAACCTGCCAACAGAAGAAAAATATCATTATAAAGCCATAAATTTAAATAAATAATGGAGTATACCTAGGATACCAACAATCAACAACTACTCAGCATTTAACATTACCTTGGTTGTATCATAATCAACAGCTTTATTAGCAGTCAAATCACATTTGTTTCCAACAAGAAACTTGTTGACATTCTCACTTGCATAACGATCAATCTCATTCAACCATTGCTTATATCTTACTGAATCTTGTTTGCAATATTTCATTTCATATATGTCAGTTACTTTCCATCATCTGTGTTCTATTGTCCCTGTTTGTTGAATCTATGGGTCATTGTTGAACTGATAAAGTTACAAACTTCCTTGATGAGTCCTTTACTAGGGGTTTTGTTAATTTCAATGCTTGCAATTATGTCTACATTTTGCATGCAATAGCCTATTGACAAATACCATGTATCTGGATGATAACCAGGAAATGCAACAATAGGCAGGTCCTTTAGCAATAGAATCAAAGCATAATTTAGCATGATTTCCTACTAAAACTGAAGGTATGTTTTATTGGGAAACAATAATATCGAGCTTGGTAAAATTAATAAAATGCTTCCATAAGTAATAGGTCAACCAGGATTTTGAACAGTTTAAAGGCACTGTAGTTATTAATTGATCATATGCATAGTCTAGATTTATGAATATAGGTATGTTTAGTGAAGCTTCTGCTGTGTCTCAGATGTTCCAGTCGGAATTGGTGACTCTGCTGTTGAAAAGCACAGTAATTCAAAGAATGCTTCCTTCAAAATACAGGCTATGAAGGGATGCTCAATTAAGGAAGAGCTCGATGTGTTAATGGAAAGAGATATTGTTGGTTCAAGTTTGGTAGGAGATCAAGCAAAAAATTGTAACGATAGGATACCAGAAGAGTCTAGTAGGAAGTAAGCAAGTGCTCACGCTTAAATTATAAATTGTCTTACTATAGAGTTTTGTATCATCCTCAATCAGTGTTGTTCTATATGTTAATGTGAAATGTAATCCTTTGGTATTTTGACCCACTGATGTTTGGAGAACAAGAAATTGCTTCAAATACATTGAAACTTCTATCACCAACATGCAGATGTGGCAAGGAGGCACCCATGTACTATGTGCATCCCTACATACAACGGAAGATTCTACAGATCCAAAAGTGGGGTTTGGTCCTTTCAAAAGGAGACCAAAGAACCTACTATAGTGGTAGAGTCTGCATTTCTTTCTTCTGCCATTTCATTTTTATTTTAACAGTATCATCTTTGAAATGTTGCTTACTGAGATTTTTCTTTCTTGGATTCATGTTTTTGGAGCAGATCATCCAGAAGGAGATGAAGTAACCAATGAAAATTGCTTTCATGGAATGCTAGATACCAAGGAAAAAATAGATGCTTCTTTTATCTCGCCCAATATTGAAATGATCTCAAAAGATTCTCAATGGAAGCAGCTCTCTGAGGCAAGGGATACAGAGGTTTTGAATATGGCACCAGAAGATGAATTAGAAGGGGAAATTCTATTCTTGCAAAACAACCTGCTTGAAATGGAAGGGCAAATCGCTCCGGTTCTGGTTTGACCCTTGATATGCTTTTCTTTGTATATCAGTGAATATTTAAATTTATTATCTATTGCCCTGTTTGTTTTGGTAATGATATTACCTTGAATATCTTTGCAGAGAATTTAATTCTTGGGCTGATAATGAATTTTTCTGAAGAGCAGCAAGCATTGTGGAAGCAAAGAAGTGATGCATTTCTAGTAAACGATAACCTAAATCAAACAAGAGAAGCTAAGAAGCAGGGTAGAAAAGAGAGGAGGCATAAGGAGGCACGGGGTAGAAAATTGGGTATTTGGGTCTTTTGTTGTTTATGTTTATTCATGTTCAAAGAAACTAGTCTTTATCAGACCATCTTCAAGTCATAATCATATGAACAATGATGAAGCTTTGAGGATAGAAAGGACCCTTTTTTAATAGTTCTCAAGGTGTTTTATAAGAGTGCTTGCAAACCTCTCTAGTTTTATAGGAAGAATATGTGAAGAAAAGTAATCCATGTGGACTCTCAAAAGAAACAAGCATATGAAGAATGTAATTTCTCTCTCCGAGTAGAAATTATGATTTTTTCCAAGGAATTTAAAAAATAAAAATGAAAATAAAAAATAAAAAATAGGATGAGTTTTCCAAAACAACAAGATGATTACAAGCTTTAAGTCCAAAAAGACAAATTATTGATTCCTCTCTTTTCTGCCAGTCAAAATATATTTCCATCAGTCACGGGAGGTCACAAAGAGATAGATTATTGATTCCTTCCTTTTCTACCTATCGTTTCATGATTCAACGCCCATGGTCTTTTCCAATATTGCACACCCACTCAAATTATGGAGGTTCTTGTGTTAGACCTTGTGAATAGAAATTCAGTATGAAGCAAATATTTGAAGCATTGGAATTTCAAAAATATTTTTTTTTCATCATGAAGGAAATATCTGAGGATTTTCATTTCATTTTAGTTTAATGGTGGGTAATTGCTGTCTTTGGAACCTTCGAAAATATATGAATGGTCATCAAATATGTAATTGATGTGTTGTAGTGCATTTTTTTATTTTATTTTGATGATAGTCACATAGCTGTGAATCCCATGTTTTGACCACTAGTTCATTAAGAAAGACTTTAAAATGGAAAAACGGATTTATTTATGTAACATGGCCTATTCTAGTGAATTATATGTTAAGAAATTCGACAAGTATCATCAATTTAAAAATACTTGAAATCACCTGTGTATACATTCCATATGGTGTCCTCTGAGATTCCCTCACATTTCCCTTTCTCCACAATCTTGACAGGTCTTCACATTTGTGCCATATATTGCCCCACTCCCCATACAAATTCCACAATTTTCCAGACAATTTATTTCAATGTCCTTCACAACTCCAAAAAATGCTTTCTTAATGCTCAGAGACAAGTCAAACCTGAAATTTTTTAACAAAATAGCAGTTAGAGACAACAATAGCTTTCAATCATAAAACATTCATAAAGAGATAGAAACCTTTGACCTAACATACTTAGCATAATTTTACATGAATGATATAATCACCAGTCTATATTATCCCTATTGCATTCTTCAAGAAAAGAATACTGGAATGGCCTCCTTGTCAAAGAGAAGAAATTCATACTAAATTTAAAGAAAACTGCATTCCTTCCCAAGTTTGATTAAACAAAACTGTCTTCTTGTGGATAATAGTCACTCAAACCAAAATGGAAGCAAGGAAGCATGACTTGTGCATTTCTCATTGTAAACAATGGAATATTTTTCATTGTAAACAACAATACAAAGAATAATGTCCTCATGTAGATCCTTCCTAACGTTGTAATCCATGGATAGGTCTCATGTTACTAGGTATTGACATCACAATTAATTGGGAAATTATAAGTAATTGTTATTGAGGTGATTTCTAATAGACAACCGACAACCTAGTTTACAGTATAAAGGTTGTTCTTGAGCCTCATGAAAAGAGCTATTTCACCAAATTGGTGATGAACTTATGCCACTTTATGTCACAGTTTTGTGACAACAAACTGGAAACCAAAAACACACTTGCAAGGCTATTGTAACAGCACGAGAGAAGATTGCACCACTCTCAAGTCTCAATAGAACTTAAATATTAGAAACACCATATTCAAAATGTTGGACAGAACTAAGAGATGCATTTTGATAGCAATGGAATTTTGTAATTGATTGGAAAAACGTTACCTAAATGAGAGGATCGGGGATATGTTTTGAGACCTAGATCCAATGCCTTCTTTATCCTTCCATGCATTATTCCTGAAATCAAACCAGTTTGCCTAGCTTGCTACAATTGTGTTGGTTTTTGGAAATAAGGTGGTAAAGCAATTGGTTACAAGGATGACAGAGACATTCATGATTTGGTCATCAAAAAAAGGGACTTCAAGGTAGTGCTTGAGGATGTTTCATCATTCCTATCTCAATTCAATTTAGACTGCAACAAATTCTTGGCTATACACTTTATAAGCCAAATCACAAAGTTTTTATATCACTCCGCTAAATATATGAATCAAGTCTCTCATCTATAATAAACCCTGTTATTGGTGCATTAGCTGGAAAAGGGATGCATATAAAGTCTCCTCATGGTATTATTTCTTACATCTTACAATAAATATTAGAAACAACATATTCAAAATGTTGGACGCAATCGAGAGATACAATTTGTCAGCAATATATCTTTGGCATGATTTACTTTAGAGAAGGAAATGGACAATTGATTGGAAATATTAAATACATTACCTAAATGAGAAGAGAAATGATATGTCTTTGACTCTTGAGACCTGGATCGAATGCCCTCTTTGTCTTTCGAGTCATTATTCCTGAAACTGAACCAGCATGCACAACTTTCTACAATTGTGTTGGTTTTCAGAAACAAGGTAGTAAGAAATGGCTTGCAACGATGACAGAGACAGTCATAATTTGGTTATAAAAAATGGGGAGTTCAGGTAAGTGCTTGAGGATGTATCATCATTCTTATCTTAGTTTGGACTAAAAAAATTATCTTGGGTATGCACTTTATGAGCCAAATTGTGAAGTGTTGATGTCACTCCTCTAAACATATGAATCTGAGTGTATCATCTATATTAATATTTGTTAGCAGTGCATTAGCTGCAAAAGGGATGCAAATTAATTATGCTCATGCTGTGGTTTCTTACATCTTACAGTGAAACCAAGAACAAATCTATTTGTTGATTGAGGAAGGATGGCAACAAATCTGCTTAAAATATTTTTGTAGTAGAGATGAAAAGGGAAACTTGAAAAAAAAATTTAGGTGGATGGGAGAAGATAATGGGGAGCATGAACCCTAGATTTAAACTTTCAAGGACTAGACATGGATACTTGGATATATATGCAAAATACATTTGAATAATCTGTAACAGGAATTCAACCAGAAGTTGAAAAGGAAATTTTTGAAGCCCTTGGTGATGAACTTATGCCACTTTATGTCACAGTTTTGTGACAACAAACTGGAAACCAGAAACACACTTGCAAGGAAAATGTAACAACACCAGAGCAAATTGCACCACTCTCAGGTCTCAATAGAACTTAAATATTAGAAACACCATATTCAAAATGTTGGACAGAACTAAGATATGCATTTTAATAGCAATGTCCTTGGCCTGATTTACTCTAGAGAAGGCATTGTCCACCAATGCCAACTATGTTATTTAAAAAAAAAACTTTGATGAGGATAAACACATGTTTATCGAATCGACTTTATGAGAAGGGAAAGAAGAAATTGATTTTCACTGAACAATCGATTTTTTATTTGGTACTTTTTTTTTAGCATAAATTGCCTATTGGGATACATGTAGTGTGTGAGACCACGATCCACAAATGACACATGGATGGGACCTACCCTTACTCGAGAACAAATAAGGGAAACATAGGATGTTGTAAGGGAAAGGGTCAGTTAGCAAACAAAGATAAATCCACAAAACAAGCCAATTAAGAAAACATAATTTGTAAATGGTTCTAGAGTTTAATCACCAATAAATTATAAAAAGGACAGAGTCACCAGCAAAAAGTCTCTTCACACTTACAAATACACTCCATCCTATTGTTAAAATATGTCTCTTTAGTTGACCTGTCATAGAAGAATCCATATGTGTTGCAATTTACCATAAATCAAAGTGACATTTTGTAAAGTGAGCCTTCAAATAGATTTCCTTTGGATGGTGACTGATAATTCGTTTCTTGTCCCTGCTACAAAGGTATGTTTCTGTCTTAAAGAGTGTTTTCACCTGCTGTTTTTGTTCTCTAGGTTTTAATATCTCCCTTGAGATTCCCAGCATCTAGAGATTTCTACCCTACTGTAAATGTTCCACAAGTTGCATAGTGATTATGCAGGAACAGCAATGCTAATTTTTTTGCATGACTACTTTAGCAAGTGATTTCTGGGGTATTTTAAGCCATATTTGCAACATTGGAATCAATATGGAAGTGGCATGCAATCACCAGAATTAGTTGAGCAAGACTTGAGTATGACTCCAACCTTTTGAAGCATTGTTCTTGTTTCTAATATGATGCTATACAGATGTCAGAATCCATGTTGTTTGTTTTCCTCACAAAGCAATTGAGGTCCATGGGTTGATTTCAAGGGTTATTTTATTCTCATAAATCTATTAGACATTAATGATATGTTTGATCAACGAATTCATGTTGTAAAATGTATATTTTTTCATCTATATTTACTATTGCATGTCAAATGTTGCTGGACCATGTCCCCATCAAGAAACCATCTGTAATGGTAGTGAAATTTATGCCCATGTAGCTAGTTGTCGTGGGTGGATTCTTGAATCCAAATCATAACAAGCCAACACCTAGATTCTCATCATTACTAAAGATGGATTCTATGACATGGAGGAGACCTCAGATGACCTCAAAAGCCAGTAGAGGCAAGTCTTCATAAACTCTAAATGTTCATAAGATCTAATTTGGTGCTATTATGCACTGGAACCATGGGACACTATGCAGTCTTAGCTAAGGATGGCTTTGTGGGGAGAAATATTGTTTGAAACATGTATTGTGATTAGGGGTAAATAATCATTTTGTGATCAATGGCTTAAAAACGTTAAGCTTAAAATGACCATTCGAACCCCTATTGTAACTGCAACATGGTTTCCCATAACTTGCAACAAACATAGCATTTTCATAAATCAACCAATTTCCCAAAACAAGGTTTTTCCATCTAGAAACTAGGAAAGAGAAAACTATTCCCGAGTAAAGCATGAAAATTGAACATCTACATAAAGGATGTCGTTTTCTTATCCAGTATGAAGTTGACTACATATTAATTAAAGTGAAAGACAAATAATACAGATTAAATTTAGTGAGCAACAGAATTGAGGTTTTATTGGTTCTTAATAGGAATGGAATCTAATAAATGAAAAAATCTTTGCCTGAAAATATACACAAATCACCCCAAAAATTGATTTGCAACTAGATATAAAATTAGGGGTTTCTTTCAATCTCATCATCATGGAATCATGGTATCATATTTGAAAATGGATTTTTTCTTGAGCCTCATGAAAAGAGCCATTTCACCAAATTGCAAATAGATATTAGAATTCTATGCCCCTCAAAATCCAACTCTAGTAGGAAACTTTTTTTGTAAGGGCGTCAAAGCACAATGCCATACCACTTTTGAATGATATATTAAAATATTTTCAGTTTTCCTTGGGAAGCACTGATTATAGGGTGATGATGAGGGGTTTAATGTGTTAACCTTATTCAAAGTACTAGTACATGAAAAAATAAGACCCAGAGTCTTCGACAGTCAAGTATTTTGGGGTCAAAAGTAGAAATCAAAAAAATATTCCTATATACAAATATCCAAGATTTAGAAATACCAAGATTTGAAGGTATCCCTGCAGTAGTATAAAATTGACCTCATCTTTTTGTCATGATGGCGACTTTTGTATGGGTAAAATCTTCAATAAATCCTGAGGTTAACCCAGTTGGGGAAAACTACATTACCAAAACTTTTGGAGAAAACTACAAAACCAAAAATTTGTATGGATAGTCAATTGAGCAAAATTTGGAGGCTCAAATCTAAGCAACAAACCTAGCTCTTTTAGTTGCACAACATCTAGAAAATTTTTGTTGAAACAAGAAGGATTTCATTGAATTACCTGATTTTGGGGGGCTTGGATAGTAGAAACAAGTTACTCAGAGCATCCCCTACCTAAATGTTACCTATGTGATCAAGCCAAAACCCTCAAACATCTTTCTGGTTTTGTTCATTTGTTAAATTAGCCTAAGATTAAGTGACTAAATTTTGCATCCAACTCTTCCCTGCCTCTATTTCTTAGAAAACCACCCTATTAAGATATAATACATCATTGAGCCATTGAATTCCACGCACCATCGCAAATTATCAGAATCAAAACACTCTTCTTCATATTGAAGAAATTAAATGATGTTATGTATTCCACAGCATGCTAAATCATTTTTGGGCACATTAACAGTCAATTATTTGTTCTAATATTTATATGCATATTACTATGTAGGTGTAGAAAGTTGAAATTACACCATAAATTGCTTTCATTTAAATTCTCCAAGTTACTGTAAACTCCATTATAACTAGATAAGATTTAAAAGCTATACAGGGGCTGGGAACTTACTTTACTTTGACTTGGCCAAGGACTTATTCTACCCTTGCACCATAGCCATTTTCAGCACCATCCCCCAGGCCCATCCATGATCCAATGGAAGTGTATAAGAATTTTTAAAATTCCTGATGCATCAAGAAATCAAAATATGTATCCACGTCCCAATGACCACGTTTCTTATTCAAAATGCACAGAATATACCTTTCCCCAGTAGGAATTATCTTTAAGTCTGGGATCTGAAAAATATACATGCCACAGTATTTAATCAAATAATCCAAGCAATCAACTAGAAGTTTTTCAGCTCATAATCAGGTAAAATGCCTCAAAAAGTGCCTAGATAAGCAAAGTGCCTAGAAGTCTACTGTTATTTTCACTACTGTACATACAAGATAGACAAGCAAACATAGTCTATTTTAATTCTGTAAATGTTTTCCAAACATACAATAGAAAAACCCTAAACCCTAACAGTACCTTTACAACCCTCATATAACAGAAACTAGCATATCATGTCTTTATTCTATTAACAGAATCAAATTACAACTATCATTCTGGTCATTGACCAAGGGTAATACCCTTCCAAACAAACATTCTAGAATTATTCCCAATTTGCCAAGTGTTGCACATTTCATCAAACATTTACAAATTCATTTCTTTTATAAACATAAACAGTGTGACTAACCTTCGGCAGACATTTATTATTCTTCAAACATTCCAACTCATGACAAACCTTATGACATTTTCCATAAAATAAAACATAGAATACAACTTTATTTATTTTCCATAACTCGACATAGTCAAAGTCTCGGTATCATATCGATGACCAAAATCGAGTCATACATTCCAAATAGAAATCAAACCCTAACCCTCGAACTTATAGAATGAAAAAGCAGAGATCTTCCTTCAAAACGATGAATCATACACAAGCCAAACTTTTCTCTAAAGATAAAACGTATCCACTATTATTTATAGAAATCAAAGAATTTTACAATATCCAAGTCTGGAGAAGCCTTCATTACAACTATTACAATTTTTATAGTCATTATCTTCAGAAGAAATGATATCAAGAAGTTTCCATTTCAAGTTTCATAATTACAACTTTTATCCAGCAAGCATAAATGCAGAACCATATTAAGAACCAGTTGCATCTCTACAATTAAGTTTGAGAATAAGAACTCTTCTCCACGACAGATGCATTACACAGAACATCACATACATTTCAACCAGCATCCTCATCTAACAAGAGTTACAAGGCAACCTCCGAGGCTTACCGGTTGGTGTAGCCATTGCCAACCTTCAGTATCCGAACTGGAGAAGCCACGAACTTCTGCACCTGCAACAACAGTAAGATGTGGTCAAAAAGACAGTCCTCTTTTAAGGAAACAATTGCAACTTAGAACAAATAACCATCATTGTTTTAATGAATAATTTTTGAAAGCTACGGGAATAGGGTTGAAACACATTACCTTTAAAATGTTGGCATAGAGCCGAAAACGCCAATCAACAGCAACTGCAACTATAACTGTAACTCATACTGTCGAATAACTAAGATAGAAGGAAACTACAGCAAGCTTTCAACCATGACGAGGACCTGGCCTCTCACATTGAACTCAGTTTTTAAAAATAAAAACCCTCAACTAGTCTGAGTATCAAACCTCATCGAGAACAGACTTCAAGCTGCCAACCATGACATTTTATCATTGTAAAACATGGAGAGTTCGGCTCCAAAACCCTTCACAGGTCACGAGTTAAAAATAAAGGCATCATGCCTCTGGAATGCGAAACGATAACCCTACAAACCCTCAGCGTGTCGGCCAGACGCAGAGCCACCACTATAAAATGTCAAATATCACAATAAATACATTGAATGTAACGGAGGTAGGGTTTAACCCTAATCCATCATTACCCTTCCATATCAACGGTGGAGATCATCGGTTAGATTCACAAAACAACAAGCCATCTACCTTATTAAATGAACCATCATTGCCACAGCCATGAAGGACCAGCTCGGCAACACATGAACCATTGTCAAATTACAAGTCATCACATAGTTGTTATACCACGATGCTATCACATGATCTAGCTCTTACACCATCCACGATGGAACTCCTTTATCTTGAAAGTTGCATGCATTCAATGCATAGGCTGCGGTTACATCTGCCGACCTGTGGCATATTAACATTCATATCATGGTATTAATACAATGTGGATATTGTTTATGGTAAGATCATGATACACCACCTTGTAACAATATGTTAAGGGTTTGGATAGAATTTCACCAAGGTTTGCATAAGTATCACATAGGGTCACGTAAGTGCACACAACACATTAGAATTTCACTAGAGCTACTTAGTATCACATAGGATCACACTAATGCACACAATACATAATACATAAAGTTATATTATCATAGCTTGATAATGTTTCAATACATTGCAAATAGATTACGATAATGTTTCAATACATTGGAAATAGATTATAGAATTAATCTAAGAAAATGCACACACATACACTCTATTGTATAGTAAAAGAAAAGACATATCAATAAATCGAGATTATCACCATCATCGTAGGGTATAGTCCCTAGACACTTATTAAATCATTCATGCATAGAATTTCTACAAAATTGCTATGGAAGGAAAAGATACATATTTATGTACTACTCAACATGAAACTTAAATGAAAATCATATATAATTCTGAGTATAAAACTGAGACACAATTGATATAGACCTTGTCATGAGTCAAATACAAGCTTATAAATTACATTAGTTAAGATGCACTGTTTGCATCAGAAATCATATTCAGATGTCTTTAACTTAAATGATTTTAGTCTTGAACCAAGTTTCTCATCGGTAGAATGCCCAAAGTTTTATCTCTTCAAATATTTACAAAGGAGATTACTGAAAAAATGTTTTGTCACTTGTCGCAACTTTAAATCCTTACCTGTAAACTATCACAAGTACGAATTCACATGCTTTAGCATGAATGCTAAGTAAGCCTTGGGGCGTCCGTAGGACCCCTTCATCAATCAACAAAATCACATTAGTCAAAGATAGCTGATTCATAAATCATAACAACCTCAATAGAAGTTTGCAATAGTATAGCTGAGTATGAATAACATCAAGACATAAACGTGAATCATCTAGTCGCAAATATTATATTATAAACCAGCATGGTACTTAATACAGTAAGATAACCTTTTATGCATTGATTCTATTCCGCACACATTAAATAGGCATTAATTGTCACGTTGAAAATTTTTATTTTTTTGTGATTTTTTTGGGATGTTACATGTGGTATTAGAGCGCAAGTTCAAACTCTAGGCCTGATTTAGGCTCATGCGCGCAAACAGAAAACAAATCAGAAAGTTTATGTTACTAACTTTTGCAATTCAATTTTATTTTTGCACAAAACAAATTGACCTTTAAACTGCAGGTATGGAAATACCAGAAGAATCAGTAAAGGACAGATCTCCTCATAATGAACGTATTAATAATAACAGTTCTGAAGGAATTTATGTTGAGTTAAACAACCAGTCTTCTAAAATTTTCCGCATTGTACAAGATTTAAAATCTGAATTAAAAGTTGTTAAAGAAGAAAATGAATGGATCCTTAAGGTATAGGAAGAGTTACAACATAATTTAAAAAGGGATTGTCATAATGATGAAAGAGGTAGAAAATTAGAATTAAAGGCTGATTCTGAAACAATGTCCCACCAACATAAACATAAGAAAACAAGAAATGACAAAAGGAACAGTTACTCATCCTCTAAATCTGATTCAAGTATTAATGAATTTAATTATGATAGCAATAACAGTGAATGTTGTTCTAAAAAGAGAAAACATAAATATTATGAACATATTACTGGTGAATTTAAAAAGATTAAGCCACCCACCTTTAATGGCAAAGTGAGAAAGGTGAGATAGCAGAAGCTTGGCTGTCTGGAATGAAGAAGTACTTTAATATTTACAACTACTCTTCTCAACTGAAAGCCAAGATGGCTATTTACAATCTGACCAGGAAGGCTGATATTTGGTGGCAAGATCTTAAAAGAATTAAGAGTATAAAAGAAAAAGAAGTAACGTGGAATAGGTTTAAAAGTTTGTTTAAAAAGAAGTTTTTGTCGGAACAATATTTTGAAGATAAGTCGAAGGAGTTTTATGATTTAAAGTTGGGTACAATGAACATGAAAGAACTGTGCAGCAAGTTCCTTAGCTTGCTGAGGTATGTGCTTTATATGGTAGAGGAAAATCCTAAAGTACAAAGGTTTCTCAGTTGTCTACCTTTTAATATAAAAGACCATATCGAGTATGATAATCCTTCCACCTTGGAAGAGGCCATGAGGAAGGAAAATTTTTGTTTTGATCAAAACAGAAAAAGAGAAGGAACAACTGGCTGGAAGAACAGTAAGACTAATCAGTTTGATTATAAAAAGAAGAATTTTAATCATAATTCTGGAGGTTTTAAGAAAAAATTTAATACCAGAAATTTTCCTAATAATTACCGGAATAATGCACCTCATAACTTTACTGCTGCAAGAAATGTGCCTAATAATAATAATCACAACAATAACAATAACAACAACAACATGTATGATGAACAGAAAAGACCCATGAAGTGCTATGAATGTGGCGGACCATATAAGAGAGTAGATTGCCTACACAGCAAGAGGACAGCCAACAATATTCACACTATGCAAACTGAACCTACAGTTGGAGATATCACAAGATAAATGCCCAAAATAAATGCAGCACTGGAGAATCGTCAAGTGGACCATCAAACATCCATGGTCGAAATTGAAGGTATGATACAAAACGAGTCTATTTCTATTCTAATAGATCCAGGTGCAAATCTGAGTTATATTTCACCTACTTTAGTAAACCGTTGCAAGCTAAAAACAAAGAAATTTGATAATGCATGGTTAGTTCAACTTGCAATAGGAACTAAAAGAAAGGTTACAGATTATTTCAAGAATTGTGAAGTATTTTTAAGTCAGTTGAAAATGGAAATTAATTTGAATGTTTTACCCTTAGGGTCATATGATTTGTTGATTGGTAATATGATTTGTTGATTGGTATGGACTGGCTTGAACAGCATAGAGTTTTACTGAATTGTTATGATAAATATTTTACATGTGTAAATAATGAAGGGATTCAGAAATAATAAAAGGAATTCATAGAAATATTTCAGTAAGGCAAATTTCTGCTCTACAAGTAAAGAGAGCTTCCAGAAAAGGCTGTAAAATGTTTGTTGGTAATGTCATTAATGACGAGTATACATCTAAAGAAGACAAGTTAAAACTAGAGGATATTCCCATCCTTAGGGACTTTTCTGACGTATTCCTGGAAGGAATTCCAGGATTACTTCCGAAAAGAGAACTTGATTTCACTATAGAGTTAGTACCCGGTGCGGTACCAAACTTGAAGGCCTCCTATAGGATGAATATTCTGGAGTTAAATGAGTTAAAATCTCAGCTGAAAGAATTAATAGATAAAAACTACATAAGGCCTAGTGTGTCTCCTTGGGGAGCACCAGTAATTTTTATTAGAAAGAAGGACGGTACCATGCGTTTGTGCATTGATTACCGTCAGCTTAATAAAATGACAATTAAGAACTGATATCCCTTACCCCGCATAGATGATCTATTTGATCAAGTACGAGGAGCAGAGATATTCAATAAAATTGATTTAAGGTCGGGTTATCACCAAGTACAGATAAAAGATGAGGACATATTCAAAACTGCATTCAGAACGTGTTATGGACACTACGAGTTCGTAGTTATTTCTTTTGGGATAACCAAGGCACCGACAGTGTTCATATGTTTAATGAACAACGTTCTGCATAAATATTTGGATAAGTTCGTAGTGGTATTCATTGATGATATTCTGGTTTACTCAAAAACTAAATAAGAGCATGACAAACATTTAAAAATCATTTTACAAGTACTTAGAGAACATCATCTTTACGCTAAGTTTAGTAAGTGTGATTTACATAAAGATAAAATTCAGTATTTGGGTCATATAATTTCTAAAGAGGGTATTTCTGTTGATCCTGATAAGATAAAAGCAATTAATGAATGGCCTATCCCAAAAGACAAAACTGATGTATGGTCATTCATGGGAATAACGGGTTATTATAGAAAGTTTATTGAAGGGTTCTCTAGAATTGCTAACCCCATCACTTCTTTGCAGAAGAAAGGGAAGAAATTCGTATGGGATCAAAAGTGTCAAGAAAGTTTTAATAAGTTAAAAGAGTTATTAACTACAACACCCATCTTAAAAATTGCAGATCCCAATAAGGATTTTGTCGTATGCACGGATGCATGCAACGATGGACTTGGAGGGGTCTTAAGTGAGGAAGGTCATGCAATTGCTTTGAGTTAAGGAAGTTAAAAATACATGAAAATAATTATGCAACCCAAGATCTTGAGTTGGCAGCCGTGATACATGCATTAAAAATGTGGCACCATCACTTGATCGGAAGAAAATTCATTTTAATGATTGATAATAAGGGCTTAAAGTATTTATTGGATCAAACAAATCTTAATGCAAGGCAAGCTAGGTGGTTAGCTTTCCTTAGCGAGTACAATTTTGAGATTCATCAAATTAATGGAAAGGAGAATCAGGTTGCTGATGCTTTGAACAAAAATGCTAGACTGAATTTTGTGGCAGCAATTAGTACTTTTAAAACTCATTTGGAAAATCAAATCGAAGAAGAAATTAAGTAAGACGAAAATTACCAAAAATTACATGATAAAGTGGCTGAAAATTTATCTGAAAATTTAATAACAGATTACTGTATTAATGAAAAAGGCTTCTTAACATATAAAAATAGAATTTATGTACCTAATATTTTGAAAGTTAAGTTTTTGATTTTGGATGAATTTCATAAGAGTCCTTATTCAGGGCATCCTGGTTATCAGAAGATGATAACTATGTTAAGAAAGGATTATTTTTGGCCCAACATGAAGAATGAAGTTGCTGAATATATAGCCAGATGTTTTGAATGTCAGACAATCAAGCTGAACACCAACATCCAGCTAGACTATTGCAGCCTTTACCAATTCCAGAATGGAAATGGAAAATTATAAGCATTGATTTTATTACAGGTTTGCCTAAAAATTAGAAGCACAATGACTCAATCATGTTTGTTGTTGATAAAATTAGTAAAGCTACTCATTTTATACCTGTTAAAACTACTTTCAAGGCTTCTAACATTGCAGATGTTTTTATGAAGCAAATTTTTTGTTTACACAAAATTCCAAAGGTAATTATTTCAGATCGAGACTCTAAGTTCACAAGTAATTTTTGGACAACACAGTTTAAAGGATTAAATACTAAATTAAATTTCAGCACTTCTTTCCACCCACAAACTGATGGTCAAACAGAAAGGGTAAATCAGATTTTAGAAAACATGTTAAGATTGTATTTTAAAGATCAACCATCTAAGTGGGAAGATTTCTTACATTTAGCAGAATTTGCCAATAATAATAATTATCAAGCATCTGCTAAGTTAAGCCCATTTGAGATTTTGTATGGAAGAAAATGTTGTACTCCGATTTCTTGGGTTAATCCTGTAGACAGATTAATGTTAGGACCAGATTTATTGAAAGAAGTGGAGCTAACCGTGAAACAGGTTCAAGGTAACTTAAAGGTTGCCCAAGATCGGCAGAAAAGCTATGCTGATTTGAAACGCACTGAAACAGAATTTCAGGTAGGAGACCGTGTTTTTATAAAGGTAAAGCCCAAGAAAAGTTCTTTGAAGCTTGGGAGTTGTGCTAAGCTAGCACCAAGGTATTGTGGACCATTTGAAATCCTATCAAGGATTGGAGCTATTGCATATCAATTAGCATTGCCATATAATTTAAAAATCCACAATGTTTTTCACGTTTCTGTTTTAAAGAAGTATGTGCAGGATGCTACTCATTTGCTGAATTGGAATGACATATAGGTGGAACCCTAAGGATATTTTCAGTTGGAACTGGATTGTATTCTCGACCAGAGGGAAATTATGCTTCGAAATCGCACCATAGGGCAGGTAAAGGTGCAATGGAACACCTTATCCCTGATGAAGCTACTTGGGAACTGGAAAGTAATATGCGGACAACATATCTAGTTTTGTTCCATGAGGAACTTGATGATGAATAAGAAACATCGAGGATGATGTTGAGATTAAGTGGGGGAGGTTGTAATATACCCCTTTGTTGGAAAACATTTTGTGTTAGCAAACATTATTGTAACTTTTATTGTAAATTTTTATGTTGGATAGGTGTCCAAGGATGACTATAATTTGCACAATATATTATTATTAAATAAATAAAATAGGAGACAAACACCTAAGAGGACTGTTGAAAGAGTGGTTATTGATCCACTAGGTGGAATGGAATCTAGGGTAGAAGGAAATGGACAAGTGGCAGCATCATGATGCAACTAACTAGCTGTTGGTATGGGACAACTCCTTTGAAATGTGGTCATAGTGCCCTGAAAGATGGGACTGGAGCATGAGGCTCATTTATTCCAAACTGACCACTAAAGACCTAGGCAGTCTATATAATAGCCATCAAATTTTGAACTAAGGTTCATCACTTTTTTTGACGAGAAAATTTACCTTGGGGTTTTGCTGTGTTTGCACCCAAGAGATTTGATGAGGGGATATGCTATGTTAATGATAATGTTGTGAGTCTGCCAAAATCTTATTGAGTTTAGGAGGTTGATGCTGAGTGCTGAAGGCATGCTATTACAGGAGGTTGATGCTAAGTGATGAAGGCATTTTTGAGTGTCTTGCTTCTACATAGATTCCACCCATTTAGTGGTTCAGTAATCAGGTTCGGGGGTTCACAAGAAGCCAACAGTTGGGTTGCTTCTTCTAGAATAGGTTGGGAGGAACATGCCTCCTTGGGTGTTTTTCGGCCCTATCTTCATCTACAGGTTCTATTTGTTTATCTTTTATTAAGTAGTTAAATCTGTTTATTGCAAGTATTTAATTTTAAATTACAGAATGTGTTCTGGTTTAGATACCCTTACTTTTAATGTTTGAACAAATTAAAATTATGAATAGAAAGGATGAATGAAATAAGTAATCTCTGCATTTTTCCCCATGCTATAGAAACTGCATCATACTCTAGTACAGAGACAAATTAAGATAGAAAGTTACGATAGGAAATTTTCCAAGATGATGAAAATAATAACTCTATATCAATTGTTAATTTTCTTACTGTTAGTAATTAGTATTGATTACTGTATTTTGTTACAGTATTGTTTTTACTTCATTAAATAGAAGTTTATTGTCTTAAGGATTATTACCGTGATTTATATTTATTATTGAAATCATTGCTGAAATAGAAATTAAAGAGGATTGCATAATCTCATCATACATAACTAATATGCTATTTTCAAGTTTTAATTCAGGGTTTATAGTTTCCATAGTTTTTCTTTTTAAAATTTTACTATAGTCTACTGTTATTTTCACTACTGTACATATAGGATAGACAAGCAAACAAAGTCTATTTTAATCATGTAAATGTTTTCCAAACATACAGTAGAAAAACCCTAAACCCTAACAATACCTTTACAACCCTCGTAACACAGAAACTAGAATATCATGTCTTTATTCTATTAACAGAATCAAATTACAATTATCATTTTGGTCATTGACCAAGGGTAATACCCTTCCAAACAAACATTATAGAATTATTCCCAATTTTCCAACTGTTGCACATTTCATCAAACATTTACAAATTCATTTCTTTTATAAACATAAACAGTGTGACTAACTCTCGATAGGCAGTTATTATTCTTCAAACATTCCAACTCATGACAAACCTTATGACATTGGCCATAAAACAAAACATAGAATACAAAATTATTTATTTTCCATAACTCGACATAGTCAAAGTCTCAGTATCATATCGATGACCAAAATCGAGTCATACATTCCAAATGCAAATCAAACCCTAACCCTCAAACTTATAGAATGAAAATGCAGAGATCTTCCTTCAAAACGACGAATCATACAGAGGCCAAACTTTTCTCTAAAGGCAAAACATATCCACTATTATTTATAGAAATCAAAGGATTTTACGATATCCAAGTCTGGAGAAACCTTCATTACAACTATTACAGTTTATATAGTCATTATCTTTAGAAGAAACGATATCAAGAAGTTTCCATTTCAAGTTTCATAATTACAACTTTTATCCAGCAAGCATAAACGCAGAACCATATTAAGAACCAGTTGCATCTCTACAATTAAGTCTGAGAATAAGAACTCTTCTCCACAACAGATGCATTACACAGAACAACACATACATGTTGACCATCATCCTCGTCTAACCAGAGTTACAAGGAAACCTTCGAGACTCACCGGTTGGTGTAGCCATTGCCAACCTTCATTATCCGAACTAGAGAAGCCACGAACTTCTGCACTTGCAACAACAGTAAGATGTGGTAAAAAAGATGGTCCTCTTTTAAGGAAACAATTGCAACTTAGAACAAATAACCATCACTATGTTAATGAATAATTTTTGAAAGCTACAGGAATAGGGTCAAAACACATTACCTTTAAAATCTTGGCATAGAGCCGAAAACGCCAATCAACAACAACTGCAACTATAATTGTCAGTCATATTGTCGAATAACTGAAATAGAAGGAAACTACACCAAGCTTTCAACTATGACTAGGACCTGGCCTCTCACATTGAACCCAGTTTTTAAAAAGAAAAACCCTCAACTAGTCTGAGTATCGAACCTCATTGAGAACAGACTTCAAGCTGCCAACCATGACATTTTATCACTGTAAAACATGGAGAGTTCGGCTCCGAAACCCTTCATAGGTCACGAGTTCAAAACGCAGGCATCATGCCTATAGAATGCAAAACGATAACCCTACAAACCCTCAGCCTGTCGACCAGATGCAGAACCACCACTATCAAATGTCAAAGATCACAATAAACACTTATTAAATCATTCATGCATAGAATTTCTACAAAATTGATATGGAAGGAAAAGATAGATATTTATGTACGACTCAACATGAAACTTAAATGAAAATCATATATAATTCTGAGTATAAAACTGAGACACAATCGATACAGACCTTGTCATGAGTCAAATACAAGCTTATAAATTACATTAGTTAAGATGCACTGTTTGCATCAGAAATCATATTCAAATGTCTTTAACTTAAACTATTTTAGCTTGAACCAAGTTTCTCACCAGTAGAATGCCCAAAGTTTTAGCTCTTCAAATATTTACGAAGGAGATTACTGAAAAAATGTTTTGTCACTTGTCGCAACTTTAAATCCTTAGCTGTAAACTGTCACAAGTATGAATTCACATGCTTTAGCACGAATGCTAAGTAAGCCTTGGGGTGTCCATAGGACCCCTTCATCAATCAACAAAAGCACACTAGTAAAAGATAATTGATTCATAAATCATAACAACCTCAATAGAAGTTTGCAATAGTATAGCTGAGTATGAATAACATCAAGACATAAATGTGAATCATCTAGTCGCAAATATTATATTATATACCATCATGGTACTTAGTACAGTAAGATAGCCTTTTATGCATTGATTCTATTCCGCACACATTAAATAAGCATTAATTGTCACGTCAAGAAATTTTAAATTTTTGTGATTTTTTGGGGATGTTACAAGACATTTGAAACGAGAACCTAAAAATTCTTTGAAGCTCAATCTAGCATAAATTTGAAGGCCCTGAAACAAGCAGTTTTATAATAATCAAATTCAAGCTACAAGCTTTTATATAACCCTAAACACACATAATTCAATCCAATTATAGACGCACCTCCTTCACTTTCACTCTCTCAGCAATAATTATGGCACCCTTTCCAAGCAAACACCCAATCTGGTTTGAGGGGACAAGGAGTCTTGCTATTGCAAATTTGTCTTATGGGAGCTGCGCCAAGATTTTATTCAACACAACAGATTATTTCAGAATTATATCACTAAAAATGTGTCTAGAGTACAGCCATTCCATTGCATTTTTAGAAGACATGATGTAGGCATAGCAGATGAAAATGAAAAATTAAACAAACTATTAGTAGTGATAAGAAACTCCTCATTTACTCATAACACTCAAATCAACCAAAAGAGTAATGAACATTATGCACCAACCTCAGTGGTCATTAAATGTCTTACCGCAAATGCTGAAATGATGACAACACGCTCATCTTCCTCTAGAACAGAATCACCAATCTTGGTATCAGCACCTATATCCCTCTGAAGTCCTTGAATTATGGTGCCAGCCTTTCCAATGATGCCTCCAACCTTATCATTTGAACATAACAGTCGAAATGTGATTTCCTCCTGTGGATGCACTCTTTGTCTCAAGTTAGGCCCAGTCTCATGCATCATAGAAACCAAAGGAGGTCCCTTTGAATGATAATCAATACCACCACCAGATCCAACACCAAGAAATCTAGCTCTTGGTATTGCTGAGGATTTTTTTCAAGAAAATATATCCCCATGCGGAATGTCAGAACTCTGAGAAAGATGACCCAGAGGTCTAACAGTAGGAAGATGATCACGAGGAAGGGTTTCACGAAGGCGATCAGATACAACTATTAGAGGATTTTTAACAGCTCTCGCATCTCCCATGATCTACATTACACCAGGACAAAAATACAAAAATAAGTTTTCTATAGGGATAAAATAATATTGTAGCAAAATATTATATAAATATGACCCAAATTTTTCTCACCTGCACCACTTCATCTGTGGGTAAGGCACATCCAGGAACTTGTTCTCTTGAAAGAACACGGATTTGCGAACCACTTTTTGTGCGAATTTGTTGAATGATCTTTTGCCTTTGCCATACTTACAATCGAGTTTTTCCTTTGCCATACTTACAATCTCTAGAAGACTGAACCTCGACTCCATCTGAAATACTAGATTGAGACAAAGAGAAGAAAAATCCCCAATAAAACCCTCTAAAATAGTAGGTCTCGACAAATAAAAGGGAAATCCCAATTAAAACCCAAAAATCCCCAATAAAACCCTCTAAAACAACACGTCTTGACAAAGAAAAGGGAAATCCCAATTAAAAACCTTTCCGCCAAAGTTTATTGATTATTTAATTAAATATTTATTTCTTACATTTTAGAAGGAACACATGAGTTTTTGTAGACTAAGATTCATTGGTATTGATTTTTTTCCTAAAAATGTGGTAATAATATGAAATTGATCATATTTTTCTTCTAACATAAATTGTGAAGGGAGATTAAAAAATGTTGTAAAGGTAAGGTCTTTTTTTTGCAATTTTTAAACATGTTATAATTTGAATATTTTGTTATTTTTTTCGGATTATAAAAATTTTGAAAAACTTTAAAATACAAATCATATATCATATAATGTTTAGACTACTCTTATTTTTTAATTTTTTTGCAATGTGTTTATTTTATTACTTTCATTTCTTTTTTTTCTTTTAATTTATTAATATTATATATAATGCATATAATATAATATTTAATTTTAGTATATTTATATATATTAACTATGTTATATTAACATTATTATACATTAAAGTTAAAACTAAAAGTTTTCTATAATGTTTTAAATTAAAAAATTAAAAGTTTAAAACATTAAAGTAATATTAAATAAAATATTAACATTAAAGTATTATTAAATAAAAAGATTAATTATTAAAATATTTAATATGAAAGATTAATCCTATACTTTTTGAACCATGCTTCATATTTTCTATGAAGGACGTACATCACAGCATTGTGCAAGCACTATGTGATGATAATGTCAAGCAAAGACATACCTGTGTTGATATATTTCATATATATTGAAGTATGCTATCCTGTAACAACATATATCTAAATTGGTAAGACAAAATGATAGTAGCAAAGATGATAAAAGATTGTTTGGTTGTAGATTTGACCACAAGAGAAAGGGGTACTTACTATTACAATCTAATTACAAAATATCCCTTCCAGAAATCTTATTAGAGGCGGTTTGGAATTTCATTGGAGGACAACAAATATCGTAATAGTTTTGTGTATTGGCCATCATATTGGCGCAATGTTAAAATTGTAAATGTTCCTCCATGCAAATCTTGTAGCTAATATTTTTGATAAAATGCATTGTTGTTTGAGGAGAATCAAAGAAGTATTCTTGTTTGAGCAGAAAAGAAACAATTGAGTGGATTCCAAATCATTTTGAAATCCACCTCAAGAGCATATTCAAGCAGAGAACTTGAGAAGACAAGTAAATGTAGGAATTGATCTAAAGATGAAAATCAAAGAAAGATGTGCAAAATGACAATCTAATGTTTCAAGGACTTTGTTATTTCCTAGAAATAAAGAGTATCTTTAGTGATGATAATAAGTCCACTAATAAGGGTCTGTGGATGAACAATAAGTGATAAGGAACAATATCTTCATAGGGGGAGCAGCTCAACAAGAAAAGTCAATGCACGGGGGGAGTATGAAGAACCATTTGAAGATCTTGGTGTTGCATTCAATCATATATTTGGCATTGACAAACAGTTAATAGCATCTTTAGCTGAAGTAACAAACTTAAGAAAGATATGCAGGAAGAAGTCCAAGGAAATCAGTGAGGTCAATACTCAACTAGTTGAAGCAGGAAAGAAGAGCCAAGAGAAAGAAGCTGAGTTCAAACAGATGAAGACTATCGTTGCATTCAAGTGAAAAGGATAAGGTGGGCATCGACCATGTATCATCTTCTCGAGGGCTTCCACATCAAACTAGCAAACGTTCTGAAAAATGACCTACAAAACATGATCAAAATAAGATCCTTCTTCAAAGATGATAAATTACATAGGACCGTAACCAAAGCTTACTGCAAGAAATTTAAGAAATTAAACACATCAAAAGACACCTACTGCAACAACTCTTTCCCCCATTGAAACCCACCTCGTCGACATATCTAAATAATAATTCCACTCATGAAACTGAGAATTGTTGGGTAAATTGACTGAGAGACCCTATATATTTTTTGTGGAGATTCAACGCCCAACTCTATATCAAATGGCCCATTGTTCTCTCGACGTACTAACATGATTGATCCATCCGGGTCGATAAATCTCATTTTCATTATCCAAATTGCTTATCACTAGCTACTTCATTCCTAAAGTAACAATATATCAAAGCCATGTCGATTGATCTAGTCTACCCATTGAAAAACTGTCTAAAATGCTATTGTGTATAAAGCAAATGAACCATTGTTTCTACTGGGTTGGAGGCATCATTTCCACGAGGGTATCGAACTCGCAATTGCCTGTAGAAAACTTGATGAATGCGTAGCATTTGGCCAAGGTGATTCATTCAATAACTGACCCAACGACCTGAAGGCAACTTTAATCCTCACATAGAAACCCTTGATCCCTCCACGCAACAGAGCTCGACAAATTGAGCACTTGTAGCATCCTTCACCGATAACCTGAAAACGCATCAATACACAGAGGTTAAAACAATTGAGGCATACCTCACAGAAAAAAGAATCTCCCCACAAACCCTTCGAAACACAGAGACAACATTCCTTGTAAGCCTGCGACCTTAAACGATAAGCTGGAAACCATGGAAAATTTCCCCACCGATCCCTCCAGGGATGCTTATATGAACAAATGTGTGGATTTGAAATGGGATCCCCACTCTCCCCTATAGTGGCAGATCTCTTCATGGAGCATTTTGAACAATCATCCATTAGGTCCTCACCACTCACACTAGATTTCTGGGTAAGATTTGTAGATGATATAACAAATGACAACTTAATGGGCTCATGGTATGGAGAACTTGAACAAATTCTTGAAACATTTGAACAAACAATCTAAAAACATTCAATTCACGATGGAATTAGAAGAAAATGGTTCCATTCCATTCTTATATGTTCGTATTTCCAAACGAGATGATGGAACCCTACCGCACCAAGTCTTCCGAAAATAAACTCATTCTGAGCTATACCTCCTTGCAGAATCACATCATCACCCATCCTAGAAAATAGGTATGATCAATACGTTAGTTCCTAGGGCCTTAAGAATCTTTGATGACAAACATATTGAGCAAGAAATGAATCATTTAACTTATAAAATTTTCAGAAATGGGGGCTACAAAGATTGTAAAATAAAGAAGGCCTTCAACATAGCTAAAAAGAAACTAGAAAACAAGTATATTAATGATATTGAGAATAAAGTAATGATCCCTTATGTTCAAGGAACCTCTGAAAAGATTGCTAGGTTCCTCAAGAAGAAAAAGATTGGTACAAACCCTCACTTATTTAGATAAAGTCATAAAGCTCAAGTGAGACCATGGAGGAATTAGGAGAGATTACCAATGTCGCCTTACAATCCCTCTTCATGCTTTAGGCCAGCTCTCCTCCAGCTCAAGGGGGGATTCCCTAGAGTAGGACTTACTAGAACTTAGGAAATGGAATTCAAAGTGAAATGAAGAGATAGTTTTAGCAAAACAGTATGATAAGTTTAAAAAGAAAAATGCATGAGTGGACCAAAAACTAGTGTCTTATCCATTGGGAAAATGGGATCAAATCAAGGTTCAATGGGAGGCCATCTACCATCCTATTGAGGAAACTATGGAAATTGAGACTAAAACGTCCAAGCTACAATTATAGCAATGTGTTGAGGCTTCAACATACCCATGTTAAATGATTTTTGGATTTGGCCTCTTCCTCCTCCTCTATTTGGATGCAAGGCCTTTTTCAACGGGGCTTCTCAGGAACAAGGTTGCTTTTTTGGTTTTGGGGCTCTCATTATTTAATTTGGAGTTGGATCGTCACTTTAATTTATGGTTAAATTACAGTTGATGGGGACAAATACGAGAGGAGAGCTATTGACGCTCTAGCATGTCCTCTTTTTTGCCAATTCTCAACATCTTTCTTTACACCATATTGTTGGTGTCTCTAAACTTGTAGTTAATTTTGTGAAAGGTTTGTGCTCTTTAAACGTGATGGAACTCTCATCTTGGATGGATCATGTTAATCTTCTGCTCAAAGCCTTTCCTAATGTCTCTATCATGCATATAATCAAGGAGTTCAACACACATGAATACGCTTTATCCAGACGTGGTCTTGTGGCCTCAGAGGGGTTTATTCATTTTGAGGAGTGGTGCGGGGTCTACTTTTTTCCACATGCAGTTTTCCTTTTTTTGGCTCATAGATGGAGACCTTTCTCCTCATTTCTATTTTTTTGTACTTAGCAATTGTATATACCTTTCCTCTTTTCTTTTTGGTTTGTTTCCCCATTGATGACTTTTCCATCCATCTGCATTGTTAAAATTTAGTAAAATATTGTACAAATTCATTATCAAAATTGTAATTTTCCATTGTGAGTGTGACACAACTAAAAATGACTAACGTAAACAACTAATTCACATTAATCGTTGTTAGCTAGTCATATCTATATTCCCGTGACTAAATTAGTCATTTATGTTAGTCATTTTTATTTTAGTCACTTGCTATCTAGTCATATATTTTATCCCGTGACTAAATTAGTCATTTATCTTAGTCATTTTTTGTTGGATTATTTAAAATTGCTCAATTTTAGTAGTTTATCCCTTAAAAAAACAGTGGTGACTAAATTTTTTAGTCGCTTATAGTCACTTAGTCACTTATCTCTCATTTTGTACTAGTGTTCTATTGGCACTATTTTAGATGTTGCTATTAACATGCTTTGTAAACAATTTTTGGGAGGTATATTTGGGGCATGTGCAATGCATATATCCTCTTTTTTAATTAGAGCACAAGAAGGAACTATTGTCTTTGTAGATAGCACATGTATGCTACATTTACATCCATTGAGGTTTAAGAGTTTGCCAAAGATACAAAGATTAGGGACACTAGATGATTGTATTCTTTTATGAAAATGTTTTGTGATGAAGGTGATTGAATCTCTAGATAGAAAGTTCAGAGATCTACCTATATTGATTGCTACTAAGTTTTTCATTCCTCGACATTATTGTGAAGAAATGGATGATAGAGATTCTCGAAGGAAAAAATGGTTGAAATATTTATGTGAAGAGTTTAGTGTTGGGGATTCACATATTGTTGATACTACTAATTGTTTGGGTGAAATGGATGAATTTATTTGTATTATTTATAAATCATAGCCTAAAAAACATATGTTTGGAGCATGAGATTTATGTGGAGATGAACTTGAATGGTTTGAAGGATTTTCCTATTTGATGTGATTATGGCAAGCTATCATTATTATTCCAACAAGTGCAACAATGTGTGAAAGAGGCTTCTCATTGAAAAAAGCTTCTGAGAATTAAATAGGATGGAAAAATGATATGATGATAAATCAAAACGTTCAATGGAAACATTGGATTTGTTAATGTTTCTCTCTCTTAGTGGACCTCATGCTCTGAATAAGGTAGATTGAAATGTTATTTATGATGCATGTAAACAAATGAAAACTAAAAAACCTCTTTCATTAAGCAAATAATTTGATGTTTTCAATTAATATAAGTTCAAATACTTAAGAATATCAAAAGAATAGAAGAAAGATATGTTTTTTTGTTTTGTTTTGGGAATGTGTTAATTTATGTAAAATGATAATAATTTTGTGGGCTTTTGTTGGAATGGTTTATTTCTTAGGTTTTATTGAAAATTTATCATTTTTTCATATATGGTTATTTAATTGTTTAAGATTGTAAAATTTGGGAAAGGACAATATTTGTTTTTGTATTTTTACTTATCTTTGAAAGATTTAATTAATTTATACCTCTCACAGTGAAATAGGTTTCTTTGTATTGCCGAGTACATTTATTTATATTACCCTTCACCTTTCAAAACCTTTCAAGAACTATATATATATATATATATATATATATATATATATATATATATATATATATATATATATCCTTCAAATTGAAATTAAGAGATACCATTTACCCTTGAATTTTATCCATACTTGGAAACACTCTTATGATCAAAGTAAAATACATTTCTTTGTGTTGCTCAATACATTTATTTATATTGCCCTTCACATTTCAAGAGCTAAATATATATATATACCCTTCAAATTGAAATTAAGAGGTACCCTTTACCGTCGAATTTTATCCATGCTTGGAAACTCTCTTTGAACTGATGAAACACTTAACTTCTCACTTCATCACATGGGCCATGGTCCTAATTGTTCTAACATAACTAATAATTGATAATTTGTACGTTTATGTTTACTTTGTACCTTCTTTTAAAACATAGGACTGTTTATCTGTCATTGTGGGATCCCCAATTACATCTCATTGATGTATCTGCCTCCCTACAAATACGTCTCTTGGGGATGTGAAAGGGCGCACTGTCAAAGACATGGGACTTGTATATGGTGCTAATTGTTCCAACATGATTCATTATTAATAATTTGCAGGTTTCTAGAAAGTCGAGGGACTGTTTATCAACTACCATGAGAGCAGCGAGTACATCTCATTAATGTATCTTCCTTCTTACAAATACAAATATATTTCTTGGGGATATTTAAATGCAGAGCAGTCCATGTTCTTCTATGTCACAATCACCGAGTAGGATAAAAGACATCAGTTTTTTATTAAGAATAGAGAAGAGGAGGAAGTGCAGAGCCAAAGGCTCGCACACACAGAATAGGAGGAACACTTAGTTCAATTATATAATTGAATAAGCATTACATTTATAGGTAACCCAAACCAATCTAGATCCAAGAATAATGGATCAAATCCTATGAACCAAGAACTAACAAACCACTCATGCTATCAATAGAAGATGCATTTCTACATTATCTCTAACATACCCCCTTAATGTAGAAATGGATTTTATATCTAACATAATAGAACATGCCTGTTGGTCTCAGTCTCAGCTAGGCTTACAAATTAACAATTTCATCTTGACCTTTCTTGATGTTAGATAGTGATGCAGATGTAGCTTCTTCCTTGACTTGTTACTCCATATATGTTTCATCTTGACTCTGTTCTGCTTCATAGCCCTTTTTACTTTGTTCTTCGACATTTTGGAATTTCACTTCTGATTGTGGTTCTTTGTCCTCAAAGCTTCTGCATATTCCTCAGAACATTTGTCTTTAATGTTTACAAATGCTTCCAACTCCACATAAATGTGTTGCTCCCATTTCTGGATGCAGTCATCAATGTCCTTCTCAATGGACTCTTGCAACTTTAGTTCATAGTAAAACTTGATTTCTTCTGGGTTCCATTTCATAAAAATTTCTTCAACTTCAGAATCTTCATCTTCAATATCCATTGACTCAAATTTTGTATCTGTAATGTAATCTTCTTCTTGATCAAACTTATCTGGCACTTCACCTAAGTGTTCAACATCACATTGTTCCTTAGTAAACCCTGCACACTCATTCATTAGAATATCAAAACAATTTTTGCTATTTTCATTTTTCTCTTCTAAGAGAGCTTTCTGATTTTTCTCCTCTTCACCTTCCTTCTCTGCAACAATAAAGTTGTCTTCCACTTGATTTGTGCATGTAAGTGGATCATTCTTCTCACCAAACAACAACTCATCAATAAAATGTTTCTCATGCATCAAGTTTGACCACTCTTCATGAGATAAATTGTCTTTATCAAATCTGACTTCATATGTCTCTCCTTCAAAGAGACCTTCCTCCACAAGGTTTTCATTCTTCTTATCACAATAAGCTACATACACACTTTCATCATCAATCATTGCGATTTCAATGCAATCATTTCGAGTCTTTATTTCAGTTACAAGACTGACAATACAGTCACTATTTTCAACAGCAGTGATGTTATTGATTTTGGCTTCAGCTATCTTGCTCCCCCTCACACTGAACTTCATCTCTAGAATATCCCAAAACATTTTTGCCTTCTCTATTTCACCAAATTCATATAACACATCAGACAATATGTCATTATCCAATGCTGAGCTAACAAGATATAATGTTATTTTATCTTTTCTCTTCTGAGCGAGATCTTCATAACCATTTTGAACAAATTTCCATAAATCTACTGAACCAAGTAAACCTTCCATTTTTATTGCCCAAGTTTCAAAATCTTTACCTGAAAAAGATGGTAGAACTGGCATTAACCTTTTTAATATTTCATCTATTTCTGCATTTTCATCAATCTGCTCCAGATCTGCAATCTGATCCTGGTCTCCATCAGGTATGTGTTCCTCGGCTACAATCTGAATCTTTCTTCCCATCTGTTTGAGTTCCCTTCTGAAATATTTAATTCTACTTTTCCGGCCCATGACAGCTTCCTTGATTGCACTCAGGAACAAATCATTTGCGGGCTCCTTATACAGCTGATGCCACTCTACCAGCGAGATTCTCCTTTTTACACTACGTCCACAGTGTATTCAACAAGTGCATGTATGCAGCAATTTCTGCAAATTCTTCTGAAGCAGCTGTAATGCACGATCCAACAGTGCTCTCTCCAACGACGGCACTGCAACAGGAGACTTCTCTACTCTTTCCACGCAACAGACCAAAGGCTCCACGTGAATGGTAAAACTAATTGATCCACACTCACAGGCATCCACACTGGCAGCGCTAGCTCCTATCTTCTCACAACACACAGCTGAAGGAAGCTCGCTCAGCAGGTCAAGCAGAATACAATACCGCCCTCGGGAATATAGCACCGGCGCGGTGGAAGCCAAGAAAAAATACCAGGTATCTCTTGAAATTACCGCGTCCTAGCAGTGGATGTATCCGCGGTAGTTCTAATGTACCGCTTTGTATCAATGGAGATTCACGCGGTAGTCTGAGTTTCTAGAAAACATGAATGCGTTAAAAAAAAAAATCACCTTTGCCAATGTCTGCGTCCCAAGGTGAGTTTCTAAGCATCGGCGAGCTGATAGGTGGTGATGGACGCTCTCCTCCGGCAGCGAAAATCGCTATTTCAAATATGGTGATCCACGTCGGCCCTCTGCACAACAATTCACAGCGATCCACATGGGCAGCAATTTCTCCTCTGGTCGTGCAACGGCTCCTTCACATACACTCGCAGGCAGATAGCAGGTCACACGACTACCAAAAAACGGCTCCTTCACTTATACACGCGGGCAACGGCTCCTTCCTCCACGCTAACAGGCCGCAATGGCTCTCACTCGGGCTCCCTGGTCTGGGCTCTTCTTCACGCGTCTTCTTGAGCGATTGATAGCAACGGATCGTGGTCTGGGCTCTTCTCCACGAGTCCTCACGGCCTCCTCAGGACAATGGCATTCACGGCCTCTTCAAATAGCACTCACGGCCTCACTCACGGTTGGCAATCACGGCCTCTTCAAATAGCACTCACGGCCTCACTCACGGTTGGCAATCACGGCCTCTTCACAATGGGCACTCATGGCCTCTTCAAATGGCACTCACGGCCTCAATACGTCCTCAATATATTAAGAATAGAGAAGAGGAGGAAGTGCAGAGCCAAAGGCTCGCACACACAGAATAGGAGGAACACTCAGTTCAATTATATTATTGAATAAGCATTACATTTATAGGTAACCCAAACCAATCTAGATCCAAGAATAATGGATCAAATCCTATGAACCAGGAACTAACAAACCACTCATGCTATCAGTAGAAGATGCATTTCTACATTATCTCTAACATTTTTACTGCAAACTTTTGATAAAAACTGGTCAAAATTGTTTCTGAAAATTGTTATTTCTGCAATCTTAGTATGGCTTATTGTTTATTGTAGCTATTTCAAAACTATTCTGTTCAAATGACAATTTAAACACTCCAAATTACAATTTCAACAATAATTGCTTTGCCCAATTCCTTAAAAAAGCTGATCTTGAAAGAATGCCAGACTAACCTGGAAGCTAGTGATATTCATAAAACATTAATATAAGTTTTACCTGTTTCTATAATGGTTATAGAACATTCGTTTCTTTAACCCTATGATAGAAGACTTATGCTTTCATTTCTTTTCTGCGTATTATATGTGCTTTACCGTCATTGCTATTTATTATTATTGTTGGTCTAATTATTATGCTCCATCCGCACAGCTATCTCAACATCCGACCATCATTTACGATTGACAGTAGAGACCACGTTATTTTGATGGTATGCATAAGTGCATTGTCATGGCATTTCTGGAGTGATTTATGACTGCGATCTGATTATCTTCTGCACTCTTCCGCTATATAACAAATGATATTTGGCATCAAATATCATATTTCCCCGAATCAGAGTGGGCATGGGAGTTGGCATGTTGTTCCCAAGCGTGCTGGTCTGCATATATAAATATAATCTTTATATATGCACACGAAGATATGGATCTCAAGTATTTGTCCACCGTAAACGACAACGGATTCTGTATATGTAGAAACATATATGTAATTGTTTCCGTTTTCGTTGGACAAAATATCTGAGACCCGTGTCAAACGAGATCATCAAGAAAGGAAGAAGAACGCACTATTATTCAATGATGCCATTGTCAAGTAACAAACAGGTAACAAACAATTTTATTCAATGATGCCATTGTCAAGGTTTCGAATTCTGAGATAGTCAAAGTACTGGTTTCATATTAATGTTCTTCTGATGCTTGCACATGCAGATAACATGCCTCACAGCTACAAGGAGATCATGAATTTTTGGAACACCCCTTTCAAGAAGCGTTTGTTGAGGATGGGATAAGGATTCGGTCGCTGGAACCATGTACCGATATCAGAATCCCAATGCCCCATGAGGCATAAAAGGACACACTGGGAAAATGCAAATGTAAGACATGAAGCAAAAATTGGTAACTCAATTGTAGACACTACTATATTCGGGATGTTTCTAAGCTCATGTATAAGGTGTAGTATTATGATCACATGTTATGCTATTAATTATGGCTATACTGGGCTTGGTGATGTAAGCTTATTGCCATTCACCTATATGTGGTAATATGAATGTCCCTTTATTCCATATTCATTGCACTCATATCTCATACGGGTACATACATCACACGATAGGAGTAAATAAGGCCATACAGTTATTACTAGTCCATGCTATTGGTTCATATGAGTATCAATTCAATAGAAATCATTCATGCAATGGTTGTATCACCTCTACTGCCAAATTATACTGGTTCCAGTAGTAGGTTTACCGTTTAATAGGCATGAATAAGGGAAAGCAATACGACTGGTTACCTGTAATGGGGATGTTTTAAGACATTATTTAAAATATTTTTGGACTAAATTGTCTTAACTTGAGATAAAAATAAACTTGTGTATTGTTTAAAATATTGTTTTTAACCTAGTATCTCAAATTATTGTCTTTAAAAATAGTTTCTATAAAGACAATATAAATCACAAGTATTATTGTCTCTGTAGAGACAATTTCATTTGGTCTTTTTAAAGACAATATAAATCACAAGTATTATTGTCTCTTTAAAGACATTTTCATTTTGTTTACAATAGCTGAGATTAAAGACATATTGTTTTTGTTTTTATAGAGACCATATTTCTTTAATTCCAACCAGTGTCTCTTTAAAGACTATTGGAAAAAAATTATTAAAAAAAATAAACAAATTATTATTCTCAGGTTATGTACTGTGATATACAAGAATTCATGCACTGTGGGTGGATCTGGGTATCAGAATGGGTTTGAGGAAGGAATGGGATCTGCACTGCGCACCGGAACTAGGCTAAGGAAAGCGGGGTCTCGATCTCGAACTTAGAGCTACTCGATATCGATCTCGTTCATAAGCTGCAGAATCTAAAAGATCTTTCAATTGATAGCCTTTATCTTATTTAAGTGCACATAATCCGTGAAAACAAATTATTGCAAAAGCATTGAGAGAACGTGTGGTGAAGTTGGTTCGGATTGAAAATAGTTTATATGTGTTTTCTGTGAAGCTTCAAACATTAAAACATTCACATTTAAAGTAATGTTCTATTTAAAGAATTTAAGATCTATAAGGGATTTAAAATTTATGGTAACACTTGCAACAAAGTTAATCAATGCAAAAGTAACATAAAACTATGATTATTTTTAATTTATAATTATAGCAATATCACGAACCAGCGAAAAATCTTCAATGTTATATATTAGTAAGCAAGCTTTTACAATTCAGAATTGGGTGCAATATGTACATAAGCATCTAGTAAACGACATTGATTTGTAATCATCCCAAGTGAGTAGTTCCTGATATGTTCTTCTTCTTCTTATTGAATCACACTCATCCTGTATGAATTCATCGCCACAAAAGTCACAAAAGTCAAAAGAATATTAGCAAAAATGCTTTATTTGTTGTTGGAGTCCAGGTAAGAGTATTTATTGAGATAAAAAAGATAGCGAGCTATGTAAGATAAATGGCGGATTACTTTTTATATAAATTTAGGCCTTGCACCTTCTTCAAGATTTGCAATTCTAACTTCAAGATCATCGCAGATCAGTGCATACCGTTGAGATCTGACTCCTAGTCCCGTCTCTGTCAAATCCAGTTCAAGGCCCAATGAATTTGTGTAATTCGCAGAGCCATCAGAATGAAATTTGATATGTTTGTTGCTTGGGTACGAGTTTTCCCATTCCTTCATCACATATGGATCGTTCACTGAAAATCATCATCAACACTCTATCAGTTATTGCCTTTCAATTAATTGAGCACAATTTTTTCAATTCGAAGATTGTGATTTATCTTGCAAATATATCAAAGTTCTTTATAGGTTAAATTTTATACTTACTCTCAACTGGTCCAAAGCTTTAGGACAGCCTGTAAGAAAACGTATGGCGAATGACATTGGTTTGGATGTAGTTTCATGACTAGCAAAAAGTAAAGAAATGATGAAATCACCTATAATTTCCTCCAAAAGATTTTCTTCATCTAATACTCTGGTCAGCAAACCACTTTTCTGTACTCCATTACAATTGGTTTCTATGTCCTCTATAGCTTGGGATATCAATTCTGTATTGCCATCAAATTCAGGATCGAAAAAGTTCGAGGTGAAAAGGGGTTCATGATGGATTAATGTAGCTCATCCCATGGGGAGCATCACCTTCGCCCTCCCATCATCATCACTCCAAACATCAATCTTTCTCGTCGGCTGAGGAAATGTGATCATAAACTTGTTGTCGAAATTGTTGGTTTGGAGAGACAACAACATTCAAACATAAATTTCTGGGCAGATTGGGGGTGAAAAACTTCATACAAACAGCGCTTTTCTACAGAGCTACAGCTCTAAAAAACCAGAACAGGAGCGACTTCTCTTCTTGTATTATCCTCCTCTCTGAATAACAAAATACAATTACCGGGAATATATAAAACCAGGCCATTCTTTTCCCAACTCCCAAGAGGCAAAGCGCACTGCTTCTAGATACTTCTACATCATGTAAAATAGTGCCTGCTCTAGAGACTTCTTCAGCATGCTACTTCCTTACGAAGTTACAAGTGCCACATTAAATTGGCATTCCACCTACCACATTAAATCTACAACCGCCAACTGATTACTTGCGATGAGAGGAATTAACTGCACCTTCCAATACTCCCCTTAATTCCGACCATAATGAGTTATAGCAATTACAAAATTTATAAGAATACTAACATCTAAAACATTCAAGTGGCAGGGTTCAGCAGTGCCTCTAAGGGTTTCCAAAAACACATTTTGACATACTTTTTAACCCAATTGCGTCTTAGTATCAGCTAGGCTTACAAAAAAAATCTTACTATTCTTGTCTGCTACAAGTTGATGCAGCGGCTTCTTTTTCTTTCGTTTGCTCCAGACCTTGAACTCTGGAATTTTTCTCGTCTTCTTCTTCATTCTCACTTTCTTCTTCATCTTTTCTTCAAGTTCTTTGGGCTTGATTCTTCCATCAATATCTATAAATTATTCAATGGACTGCTGCCATGTATGTTCATCCGCAAATTCATTTGCATCCCTGTTGTTTGGATCAATCTCAAGTGCTTTCTTTATGTCGATCTCTGCTAGCTCCAAATCTGCTGTCTGAATGTACGTTTGTGCCCTTCTGTATAAAGCCTTCACATTTTTTAGATTCAATTTCCAAAACCTTTGTACATAATTTTTCTTCCTGAATGTAATCCTTCAATTTGAATTTACAAGCTGCATTGTTCAGATTACAAGTGACCTTTAAAGGCTTAGATGCTTCTTCTCTTCCTCACTGAATGATGTGTCATATTCAATATACTTTGCAACCTTCTCATATTTCTCGGAAGCCCTAAAATACTTGTCGATATTGAATAATGCATTGCCTTCTTCTTTCGTCTTCCCAGCTGCCTCTATCTTTTCAACTGTGTCCATGTTCCATGACTCTTTCTCCTTTACAAATGAAGCCAGCTCAACTTCATAAATCAGAGAGGACTTTGCTGGAAAAACTCCCAAATCCATCTTAATCTCAATTTCATAACCATATTCAGGTGCTACATTCACTAAGGAAACTTCTCCTTTATTCATTGTCATAACCGCTCTATCTAGTCCATCAACAACTTGCTCTTCTCCAGTCATAAATTTGAATGGCTCTTCGTCATATCCTTTTTCCTCGAAAATAGTACCATCCTCTAACTTGCCTGTGTATTTAACTTTCACAACTGCCCCATCATTAGGTTTTTCATAGCCTTCTCCTTGCTTCAGAATTTTCTTCAACACTTTCTTATCATCAGTGACTCCTTCGACAACCTTCCAAGACACAAGCTTAAGATCTACCATCAACGTTGCATTTGGTGGAATGGCCATATCGTTTCCAATTGCTTCGCGACCTTTATGTCCAAAACCATACTGAGGCTTCACTGTTAAGAACACTTTTTCAACAGATTTATCATATTCTTCAGATCTGTTATCTAGTTGTACATTCTCTATGTAGTCTTCATCATTGAATTCTTGAATTTGTTCTTGCCATGCTTCAGAAATATCATTGAAATTTTTTAACATATCAATCTCTTCTTTGTTCTCTACGAGAGCATTTCCACTAACCCTTTCTTCATTTGTTGTAGGTCTATGACTGCCTTCATCATTCAGGTTTCTTATCTCTATTGTAACTTTCGTGCTGCCTTCAGCTAAACTTCTAACGGCTACAACAACAGTGCAATTCATTTCAACATAGTTTGGCTTTTCGAGCCATTCTTCAATGAACTTCAAATCAGCATCAAAATCAGTAATGAAGTCCTTGCATTCATCTTGAACTATCATGTCGGCAATTTCTATGCAAACTGGAAATGTTTTGTCAGATTCTGCAATGAAAGTGCAATTTTCATCATCTTCATTTTCCTTCTCAGTTGCTGATTGATTTCTATTTGTACCTGCACATTCACAAGCAATAGAAATGTTATGAAAATCTTTTTCCCTCATGGGCATGCTCTTCAAGAGCTCTTCTTCTTGTTCACATTCAGCCTCTACTGGTTGTCCTGCAACTGCTTGAGTTGCTGATTCACCATTTTTTGCTACTGCTATGGCAACTTCATCTTCTTCAACATCATCTTTTACTTCTTCATCCACTTGTGGCTCTGCACAGTGGGCTTCACTGTTCTCAAACTTATCTGGCTCTGCTTGGCTGACAGAGTCCTCAACCATTTCATGCAAGCATTCAACTTCTACTTCAGCAGCTTTGACTAAGACTGCTGCATCCTTTTCAACTATTACAACAATTTCGTCTTCATTTGTGTTTGGGGAAAGTGCTTTTGCTGATATAGCAGGTTCTTCAACTTCATTATCCACAATTGTGTGGGGTTCACTGAATTTCTCAACAGCTTCTATGGCTGGAGTTTCTACTGCCGCAATGGCAGTTCCATCTTCATATTCATCCACAAGTGCCTCTACATCGTGGGATTCACTAACAGTTTGGCTGTCTTTTGCTTCAACTACTAATCTTATTGCATCGAGAGCATTGTCAACTTCTTTACATTCAGCTGGAACTAAAATTTCATCACCATTCATTATATTAAGTATTGATTTCATTTCTTTTTGGACTGTTATCTTTTGAGCTTCACTTAGAATTTCTTCATCATATTTTGGCCCTTCTTCAATTTCAATCTCTGCCTCAATTGCTACAATTTCTGCAAGATTTTCATCAATTGCATTTGATGAAGCATCTAACATATCATCTTGAGGGATTTCGAAACTTTTAGTGTCTTCATGAGCTTCATAGAGCTCAACCTCATGACGAGCAAGAGTTTTCTCCTCAACTTCAAATTTAATTTCGTCTTGTGTTGCAGTATCAACACAGTTGCTTTCATCTTTCATTCCACCAACAACAACATTAGCTTTGTCAATTTCTTCAAATATACATTCTGCTTCTGTTGGGTGCTTACCAATATTATTGACAATGTTCTCAACACCTACATCAACAGAGTGACTGTCAAGTTCATGTAACTCAGCCTGATGCTGGTCAGTGTTTCTCCCCCTCACATCAAATTGGCTTCTTAATCTTTCCCAAGCATCTTTAGCACTGGTTGCATCAGCAACAATGTGAAAAATACTACCTTTCATGGCTCTCTGAATGAGATATAATGCAGAGGCATCACTTGCCTCATCATAAGGTTCATTACAGTGATTTTCAACACAATTTAATCCATTACATTCTTTTTCAACAAAATTTAATAACCCTTATGAATGAAGCATAGTTTTCATTTTAATAGTCCAAAACACATAATTCTTACCTGAGAAAACTGGAATTGGCAGAAAATTATGACAGACTTCTTCATTTTTCATCTCTGCTACAGCATACAAATCTGCAATGCAAGATTTGAATCTCTTTTCCTTTGACAATTTGAGTCTTCTGCTCTTCGCCATCTTTGTCTTGGATTCTGTTGAAAAAGCACCGAGCTTCTGCTCTTCTGGTCTCAATTTCTTCAAACACGGGCAACAACCCTTTTCTTCTACATGGCTAAACTCTGCGAGTGCAGGAACACATGGGATTCCTTCTATAAACGCCCAATTTCAATTTCATTCAAGGTGATTTCTTCGAATCTGCTCAACCAATACACCATGGGAGCATTCAACCAATGAGAGCCTTTTTTGTGGATTTTAACAATTCCACAAGTTTCTTCAGGCTACTACCTTCAGAAGTTTCATCCACAATAGCTCGACCACTAAATGGGAGCTATAACTTTTACAACAGAAACAAAAATAAGGACTGGATATTTCTTCTTACCTTTGGCACGGCTGGGTTTCCAATCCACCGGAGATAGAACTCAACCAGTGGCCGATTGGGCTTCAATAATGACTTATCTCTTCCACGATGACTAACCTCTTCTACGCAGTCTACTGAGGGTCTTTTTCTAAGTTTGCACAAATCTTCCACTGGCTATGGCCCTTCAAATTCATCTTGTCGGTTGCACTCAAGATCTGAGACTCTTCAGAGAGGCCTGAGCCAGGGCTCTTCATCACACAGCCTCCTCTAAAATTCTGCATTCTCATCCATATGAATGGCATCTCTATCTCTTGCGCGGGGCCTACACACAAATTTTACTGCATAAATTACACGAGAATGAAGTCAACACAACAGACAATTCACGGCTATGCCAGTCATGGCTCATCTCCTCGATGCGAGGCTTAAATATATTCTGCCAGTGGCTCAGCAGGAGGGAAATAAGCAGAACCCTTCAATCTTCAGGAGTACGCACTCAATTGGTGGTCAGCATACTTCACTGAGTTCTCTTTTTCCCAAATGTTAACCCCTTCTCTTCACGCCACCAGGGGGATATTAACAATGTAGAATGGGTGTGTAAGATCTAACCCTCTCATCCCCTGCACATGCCTCGACCTTGACACGAAACCCTCTAATGCTTGTTTTCAATGGGGTCTTCTCCCCCTTATGACAAGCTTGGCTGCTTTACACAGCTATGGGCACACAACAAATCTTAGAGCACAACTGACTCAGTTCAACGACCACATGGCACAACTTTTGTTAACACCTGCAACTGCTTCCCTTTTTTTAACTTACGTGGACCCTTGGTCACTTTCCTTTTTCTCAGAGCTGCGGCTCTCTCACATACAACTTTCTCACATTACACTCACTCATAGGTGCCTCTGTCTCTCAGGCCATCTCCAACAACAGGTTTATGGGCTTGTAAAGAAAAAAAAAAATGGGTCTGCCTCAATAAGTACGCAACATGGGGGGTTCTTGCAGGGTAAAGAGTATGGCTCTGTTTCTTTTACATGGAAGCATACAAACCATGACTCTGCCGCTCTTTACATTTTCTTCCTTGGGATTCTCCTTCAGGCATTATAAGCGGTAACTCGATCTCTTCTAATTGACATGGGTATAGCTGCTTCTCTTCATTGGCACGACTCGGTCACTGCCTTTTTTTTTCTCACTCACTCAGCACTACAGGATGGCTATGTGGGTTGCAAAGATTAACAACCTGAACAGGGATCAGACCTCTCATAGACAGGATACAACACTGCTCTGATACCACTTGTTGGTTTGGAGAGACAACAACATTCAAACATAAATTTCTGGGCAGATTGGGGTGAAAAACTTCATACAAACAACGCTTTTCTACAGAGCTACAGCTCTAAAAACCCAGAACAGGAGCGACTGCTCTTCTTGTATTATCCTCCTCTCTGAATAACAAAATACAATTACCGGGAATATATAAAACTAGGCCATTCTTTTCCCAACTCCGAAGAGGCAAAGCGCACCGCTTCTAGATACTTCTACATCATGTAAAATAGTGCCTGCTCTAGCGACTTCTTCAGCATGCTACTTCCTTACGAAGTTACAAGTGCAACATTAAATTGGCATTCCACCTACCACATTAAATCTACAACCGCCAACTGATTACTTGCGATGGGAGGAATTAACTACACCTTCCAATACAAATTGGAATGCAACGGGACAGGGATGCATGGTCGAATTTATATGATGCAGATCTGTCGCAATGAGTGTTTTCAACCCTCATAGAAACGAAGGCACGGCTTCATCTGTCCCTTTATTTGAGCAAACATCTGCGTGCTGCCGTGTTGCGCTCGTTTCCTGGGATGGATGGAGGAAATCCTAGCCTTCGTATCTGTTGGTGCGCATGAGTACATGCTTCTGATTGCGATTTCAAATCCCCAAGCATACTTCAGAGTGTTTCGAACATGAATTTGACTGAATAGTGAGACGAGAGCTTACTGATCAAAATCCACCTTGCCTGAGAATCAAAACTCAATCAAAGACACCATTAAATCAATGAATTGTATTAAGAATGGCATTCAAATATGTTGTTGAAACTACAATACTAATGGCAATTAAATTATCGTTGATATTTATGATAAAATTAAGTATAGAAGGCCTGATTAAACGAAGTAATTATCTGAGAAAGTTTGCAACCTTCATAGCTTTGAAATATGCAAACCCTGATATGTTTATTGGAATCGATAGAATTCCATGTACGAAATCAGTGAAATGAGTAGACATTTCATTTATTTCATCTTCAGTGGATACACCCAAAAGCTGGTTCGCCATTAAACTCATAGCCAGCTGCAGTTCGTATATGTGTAATGTCAAGGACCAGAAGAAGAAACAACAGTAAATGAATAAAAAAATAAAAGTTGCAGATCATGGTAATAGGCTATTATTTATGTACTTGCCTTCCTGCATTCGTCTTCAAAAAACATTTCTCTATTTTTCCAAGTACCCATTGTTCGCTGTAAAATTATCTGAATATCTACAATGAAATTGCATTTCAACTTCTCTGAAATCAACTGGCTGGCAGCTATGGGATGAAGTTTCCTGTGCAGGTCTCCATGTATAGCAATCATACCATTCTTTCCTACTAAATCTCAAAATGATTTCGGATAGCTGGCCTTGAATAGCGTTCCCTCGTTTTGCAAGACATATCTATTGAACTTTGGATCCGCAGAAATGACAGTTGATTTTCCAAAGAGATTGCACGTAAAAAATTTTCCAAACCTATATTCTCATACATATATATGATCAATAGCAAAAATATTGAACCCCAAACAAATAAACAAACAAAATCAGTTAGTTTTCTTCTGCAAACGATCATAGTATACCTTTTAGCAGAATCCTCAACGAATGATGGTGGGTGTGAGCTTGCTATACCAAAATACCAACTAAGAGTGTGGCCAATTATTGGTAATCCCTTGGAACCAGGGGGTACATTAACAGGGCTCCTGGGAACATTTCCTTTTTCCAAAGATACACAACCCATGCAAGACCAAAGATATAAGTGCATATAAAAAATTGTCTCATGTTGAAGAATCCTCCCATGGCTGCATCTACACCAATACAATGGTAAGCAGAAATGGAATCAGCCTTCAATTATATAAGTCCTCTAGTTTCAAGAATTCTTGAAACTAATTGCTTCACATTTGATCTATCAAAGCACAAGCTGAATTGCTATGGTTAGAAGGATTGTAATAACAATTGACAAAATGGACAGATTACAGCAAGTAATTTGACTTGAATCCACAAACGTGCGCAGTATAGAGATGCAAAATTATAATAGTAGGGCAGTCATCCCAAAGATTGGCTGAACTTTGAACTGAATCAATGATTGTGGTACTTACTTGGGAGGAGGCATTTCTGAGTCATTACAAGAGTCTGGATACCTGCCTTCCAGGAGAGTGGGGAAATGGGTGCTATATCATTTTCTGAGCTAACATCCCCATTTATACCATTGAGGAACCACTTGCGGGTATGCTAGCAACTTGCAGAATTTACTCATTTCCTTACTGAAGCAACACAAGACCATGTTAACCCATCCTTTAAGTTTTCAAGGATGTAATTTGGAGCCAACGTCTCCACGGGGCCTGTTAACAATAATTTCAGAGTCTCGCACTGTTCTCTCTTCATTTCCAAAGAAAGAACGATTGTATCACCAAAAACACAGTGAAGAGCTCTATAAGCCTTTCTATATTCATCGCTTCTTCTTAAAACCTTTGTATGCTTCATTAACAACAATCTTCCCATAGCCCGATTTAAAGCACATGCAACATAACATTAGCCTAAAAAAAGACAAGTTTGGGAGTAGTAATATTTCAAATGTAGTAAAGCATTGAGGCTTGTTAGGAATAATTTCGAGCACAGAAAGGAACATTCACTTGAAATGAGCATTACCCTATAATGGCTAAAACAAAACAAAATATAATTTGAAGAAATGAAAAGTGAACTCGGGGATTCCCTTGAATGCCTAAAAATCATATGTAGATTCTAAGTGAACTAGCCATACTTGAAGCTAGAAATACTTTGCAAATCCAAATAGAATGAAGTATAAGTTATTCTAGAACTCGGCAGAATGGAAAAATATTTAGAACAATAGCAAGACATAATATAAAGAAACATAACTATTCATTGAACATGTATGATGATATATAAATTAGGTTTATAATAGCAACGAACTGAATAGAGACACAAGAAGAAAATATGTTTTTTGGTTCGATCCAAGGATCACACTTATATTTGCTAAAAATACAGTCATGCCATTGAAAATGTAAGTAATCATCTCATGCTCGATCCAAGGAAGCAGAGTTATATTTGTTGAAGAAACATGACTATTCATTGAACAAGTATGATGATATATAAAATAGGTTTATAATAGTAATAAAAACTGAAAAAAGTTACAAGAAGCACGGAAATATCTCTTTTGTTCATTTGTTTATGTCCATCATCTTCCTTTGTGTCCTCTTTCTACGAGGCACAATTCTAACTGTGAGTGTGGATTGCTCATCACATTGAACAACCTCCCCATTATTCTTGTCTCCTATTTGTTGGAATTCAAGGATGGTTTCCTGCTGAGGTTCAAGAATGACAATCGGGCCATTGTGTGCAAGAAACGATTCATAATGTGCCTCTAGCTCCTCCTCATGATCACTACCAGACACTTCACCTGATGAGTTTGATTGCTGGGATTCCTATACACAACAAAATTTAAATTATTAAAATAACATAATACCTCCAATTAAATTATTGCAGAAATAATAAAATATTATAAAGAACTTACCTCACATTCATGATCGGTGATTAATTTCTCCCCTCGATCTAGCATATGTTGTCGAAGGCCTTGGGAACCATGTAGTAAAGCATATTTTAGGTCCTCCTTCTTGATGTATATGTAACTTCGGAATGTATTTCATCTATGTATTTCATATATATTTATTGTACCCTTATTAGAGATATGTTATTCCTCTATAAGGAAGTGTCGTCATGTGGATTGACAAGTGTCGCAAGTGTGTGTACTTGCCGATGGGTTATTAGACCACCATGTGTGGGGTCGGCCCTAAAATATATATATTATAATGTGGATGTACCTAGCTAGAAAATTCGGCTCCATAAGGTCAGTGGGAAAATAGGTTAGTATAAATAGAGATCAGGTGATCTCTATTTAGATCATTCGAAAAAGTACATCTCTCTCACTCAGAAAGTGGCACACTAGTGAGGAGGAGGATCATCTGCTACTAGGAGACTATCTCAGTGTATTTTGGTTGTACTTTGGTTGAGCCATTGCACTCTCTATCTCTGAGGAAGTTGTGGGGTTTTTCACCTCACGGTTTTCCCCACGGAAACTCTCTGTCTCTTGTCTCTCATGCTTTTGATTCTTGTGATGCTTGTGATGCTTATTGTGATTGTTATGCATTGATATAATGTATATGTTATTCTCTCAGTGAACATCCTAGAGTATTGTGAATTAATGCTCAAAATTTAACATGGTATCAGAGCTAACATGAGAAGAAGACATTTTGTAGTGACGAAAACTTGAGTTTCTTGTTTATCGGGTTTCTCTCCATAGATTTTGGAAAAGCAGTATAGTAGATTGACTCTACTCATCAAGGAGAATCTATTTGTCCAATCAGAATTCAATTCTGAGCATTTTTAGATTTGGCCTTAAAAATTAGGGTTTCCACAAAAATAGGAATTTATGAAATCTAAAGACATAGCTGGAAGCTCCTTGTAAAAATTGAAGTTTAGAGCTTTAGATCGATATTTTTGGCTGGGTAGATCTCTGAGAAACTCAAACCCTAATTCAGGGCTCTCCCAAATGAGTCTCGGAGGACAAAAAGGCAAATCTAAAGGGTAAAACTTTGCTGATCTCAAATTTTGAATGCACCAGGCTGATCAGCTCATCAAAGCGCATCTTTCTATCCTTTCAGAAAATTGAAATTCACATTTTGAATTTTTAGGGTTTTTTCGACAAACCCTAATCGTGAACGAGATCTAGTTTTCAGCATTTCAAGTGGTAAGACCTAAATCTTTTCTATTTTCATTTGAAGTACTCTTTAAGATGGCTCACCACACCAAACTTGAGGATAAGCTTGAAGGGACTGATAACTTCCGGGCTTGGAAGTATAGGTTGGATTAATCGTGGAAGAGAATGAGTTGAACTCATATATAAAAGAAGACATCCCTATCTGAGAGGATGAAGAGGCCAAGGTATTGCATAAGAAGAACTTGGTCAAGGCAAAGAGAATCATTACTGATTCTATTAAAGACCATCTCATACCCCATGTGTCTTCTCTAAAGACACCCAAGGAGATGTTTGACTCTTTGACCAAGCTATTTGAAGGGAAGAACATAAATCGGAAGATGACTTTGCGGAATCAATTGAAAGGGGTCAAGATGTTGAATGGAGAAACCATTCAATCTTACCTATCCAAGGTATCTCAGATCAAGGAACAACTTGAAACTATAGATGAAGTAGTGGACAATGGTGAAGTTGTTATGACCAATCTGAATGGCCTACCTAGGTCATGGGACTCCTTTATTCAAGGAATCTATGCAAGAAAGACATTGATCTCTTTCAGTAAACTATGGGAGGAATGATCTCAAGAAGAAGCTGGACTTGTAGCTCGTGAGGAAAAGATGGGAGGTGAAGATCAAGCTCTCGCAACTCACACCAAAAGAAGCAAGCCCAAGAAGGAGCACTCTCGCTACAAAAGATCCTATCAAAATAATAAGAAGGATCTAATATGCTTCACACGCAATGAGAAGGGTCAGTTTAGTTCAGATTGTCCCAAGATCAAAAGGGATAATAACAACAACTTCAGCAAGAAGAAGAAGGGCAGCAAAATAAAGTTCCATGCTCATGCTGCCGAAGATGATGAACCTCCAAAGAAGAAGGCTAGGGAAGAAAGTGATGATGACTCATCAAGTGAAGAAGAGTATGTTCTAATCTCTGCTCTCACAGGTACTATGTCCCTTGGTTGCAATGATTGGTTGATTGATAGTGGGGCTTCCAAACACATGACTCGGTTTAAGAAATCTTTTGTGAATCTATCTGAACATGAATGACCCCATAAGGTGAAACTTGGGGATGATTATCAATACCCAATCAAAGGAAGTGGTGAAGCCTCCTACAACCTAGATTCTGGAAAATCTTTGAAGATGAAAGAAGTCCTTTATGTACCTGGGCTCAAGAAGAACTTACTCTCCATCTCTACATTGTATGCAAAAGGTATGAGGGTTGCATTTGTGGATGGCCAAGTCCTAATGTGGCCAAAGGGAAAGACCATAGATGATGCAGTAGTGATTGGAGAGCAAGAGGGAGGATTGTATAAATTGAAGAGACAACCTGAACATGCCATGGTGCATGAATCCATGGAGCCAAGTGAACTTTGGCATAGAAGACATGCTCATATGCACTATAGGGCACTTCCAATTGAAAGCAAGGATATAGAAGGTCTTCCTGAAATCAAGACCAAACATGAAGGTGTTTGCAAAGGATGTGCAAAAGGTAAGAACATTAAGAAGGCTTTCCCAAGCAATGAAAGCAAGGCCAAAGATATCCTGAAAATCATCCACTCAGATGTATGTGGTCCTATGTCATCCAATTCTCTTAGTGGGTATGTTTACTATGTCTCATTTATTGATGACTTCTCCAGGAAGACTTGGGTATACTTCTTGAAGAACAAAGATGAGGTGTTTGATAAGTTCAAGGAATTCAAAACCTTGATGAAGAATCAAACTGACAAGAAGATAAAAACATTCAGATCCGACAATGGTGGAGAATTCAACCTAGGTGACTTCAAGAAGCTTTGTAGTGATTCAAGGATTAAGAGGGATTTGACTACTCCTTATAATCCTCAACAAAATGGAGTTGTAGAAAGGAAGAACAGAACTATCATGGAAGCAGCAAGGGCAATGCTGCATGGCCAGGATCTACCTATGCATCTATGGGTAGAAGCAGCTAGAACAGCTGTATATGTGCAAAACATAACACCCCACAAGATATTAGACAACAAGACACTAGAAGAGGTCTTTTCTGGTAAGAAACCTGAAGTCAGCCATCTCAAAATATTTGGTTGTCCAGTATACACTCATGTCCCAAAGGAAAAGAGGACTAAACTAGATCCTTCAGGAAAGATGAGTATCTTTGTGGGTTACAGTGAAAGCTCGAAGGATTACAGAATATACTTTCTAGGGTTAAAGAAGATTGATGTCAGCAGGGATGTAACATTTGATGAAAACTCAGCATTCATCAAATCAAGGAAGGAACCTATCAAAGTTTATGAAGAACCTTGTGATGCACCTTCAACAATTAATTAATAAGAATATGCGAAATAGCAGAAATGACAGAACTCAAAATCACTTTTATATTGATCATAGGCCACTTCGAGGGGGCAACCTCCTATGAACAAGCTCAATACAAATAACTTCACAGTGCCTTCATAGGTCTCAACACACACTTATATATTAAGTCTAGGCACCAATACTATGGGTCAAAACCATGGACCACTACAAACTATGGATCAACAATACTACGGGGGACTTACAAAGCATATGCGCCAACAACAATAACACAAATTATTGATCAACAAATACTACGAGACGACTTGCAAAGCATATGTGTCCAACAACAATATACTAACAAAGTAAAGACATGGGTTCCTAACATCCCCTCCCCCTTAAAAAAAGCTTTGTCCTCAAAGCTTTAGATGTGGAAATTGTTTTTGAATCTGAAGGAGTGGTTTCCATGTAGCATCCTCTGGTTGCATGTCGTGCCACTAAATTAAGACCTCTGTGATAGAGCGAGAGTGAAGATGATGAGGGCGCTGATTGAGGATGGCCTCCGGCTCCAAAAGGATGGATCCTTCATTATCCAGTTTGGGTAAAATCGTTTGTCCACTGATGTTGGTGCCAAGAACTTTCTTCAGACAAGAGACATGAAAGACTGGATGAATGTGGGAAGAAGGAGGAAGTTCCAATTTATAAGAAATGGACCCAATCTTCTGAAGAATCTGATATGGCCCGTAGAACTTTGGAGCGAGCTTATGACTCCCTTTGAGTTTCAGGGAGGATTGCTTGTATGGCTGGAGATGAAGAAAAACCATATCGCTGACTTGAAAAGTGCACTCAGAACGGTGCTGATCAACTTGTTGCTTCATGCGATTTCTTGCCATGTGAAGATTGTCCTGCAAAATGCAAAGAATCTGATCGCGGTTTCGAAGGACCGTGTCAACTTCCAGAACTGGTGAACTGGTGGGGGTGTATGGAAGAAGAACTGGAGGTGCCTGACCATAGACTGCTTCATATGGGGTCATTTTAGAGGCAGTGTGGTAAGAGGTATTGTACCACCATTTAGCGAGAGGGGGCCACTTTGCCCACTGATGTTGTCGTTCAGAGGTGAAGCAACAAAGATAAGTTTCCAAGCATTTATTGATAATTTCAGTCTGACCATCTATTTGTGGGTGAGACCCTGAACTCATCTTCAGTTTGGTGCCAGTGTGGAAAAATAGTTCTGTCCAAAAATGATTGGTGAAAGTCGCATCACGATCTGAGACAATGGAAGAAGGGATGCCATGAAGACGAAAGATCTGGTCCACAAAAATTTGAGCGACTGAAGAGGCTGTATAGGGATGGCTGAGAGCACAAAAATTGACTATAATCAACCACAACGAGAATCACTGTCTTTCCGCCAGATTTAGGGAGCCCTTCAATGAAATCCATAGAAATATCTGTCCAAATTCGTGTAGGTATGGGCAAGGGTTCGAGCAATACTGGAAGGAGTGTTGTTTCACCCTTATTGCACTGGCAGGTATCACATTCGGCCACTATCTGTTGAATTGTCCTTTTCATGTCTTGCCAAAAGAAGTTACGTTGTGCCCATTCATACGTTTTGAGGAACACAGAGTGCCTTGCCAATGGAGAAGCATGGAGTTCATAGAAGACAGCCTGTTGAAGATCTGTGCTCTGGGGAAGCACCAGACGACCCTTGTATCTCAGAGAAGCACCATCCCAAGAGTAATGTGGTACAACAGAAGGGTTGTTGGTCAAGTGTTGGATGATTTGAGATAAGGAAGAGTCATTGACATAACCTTGTTGAACAGATTGCAACCAATTTGGAACAGGCATAGAAATAGCTGAAAGAGAACCTTGGGCATCAAATGTGAGAGAAAGAGCATCTGCCACAATATTGTCTTTACCCTTCTTATAAGTGATCTCATAGTCATAACCCATGAGTTTGCTAACCCATTTCTGTTGTGTCGAGGAGGAGACACAATGTTCTAAGAAATATTTCAGACGCTGGTGATCAGTCTTGATGTAGAAATGATTCCCTAATAGGTATGGGCGCCACTTCTATACTGCATGCAAAATAGCCATCATTTCCTTCTCATAGGTAGAGGCAGCTAAATTCTTACTTGAAAGGGCTTTGCTGGTGAATGCAATGGGGTGTTCATATTGAAGAAGAACAACACCAAGTCCATTGCCGCAAGCATCACTTTCAATAGTGAAGGGCTTGGAAAAATCGGGCATAGCTAGAACAAGTGTAGTACACATAGCTTGTTTTAGTTTTTCAAATGCACACTGAGTAGCATGTGTCCATGTAAAGGCATCCTTTTTCAATAGAGCAGTTAATGGAGCTGCAATCTTCCCATAATCCTTGAAAAACTTGCGGTAGTAGCCAGTCAACCCCAAAAAGCCACGAAGGCTCTTGAGCGTCTGAGGATGCGACCAATTGTTCATGGCATCGATTTTGGTAGGATCCACACGAACCCCTTGTGCTGAGATAATGTGCCCGAGATACTCAACTTCCTTCTATCCAAAAACAGATTTAGACTGCTTGGCATGGAGATGATGGTCAGAGAAAAGTTGCATGACAAGATCTAGATGCTGGAGATGTTCATCACATGTTTTACTGTAGATGAGGATATCATCAAAGAATACTAGAATGAATTTTCGCAAGTAGGGTCGAAATATTTTATTCATTAAGGCCTGGAATGTGGAAGGAGCATTAGTGAGGCCAAAGGGCATGACCAAAAACTCATAATGGCCATCATGTGTGCGGAAAGCTGTTTTAGGGATATCATCCTCATGAACCCGAATTTGATGATACCCAGAACGAAGATCCAACTTCGAGAAAAAGTGAGCCCCATGAAGCTCATCAAGAAGCTCATCAACAACAGGAATTGGAAACTTATCATTGATGGTGAGGTGATTAAGTGCTTGGAAGTCAATGCAGAGGCGCCATGAGCAATCCTTTTTGCGAACAAGAATAACTGGAGAAGAAAAGGAACTAGTGCTTGGGCGAATAATACCTTGCTTCAATCAATCCTGAACGAGCATTTCAATCTTCATTTTTTGGTGAAATGGGTAGCGATAGGGCCTGATGTTGGGAGGAATGCTGCCAGGAAGGAGCTGAATACGATGGTCTTCTGGCCTAGAAGGTGGCAATCCCACTGGTTCAGCAAAGACACCTGTATATTGATCTGGAATTTGTTGGAGATCCAAAGGAGTAGTGGAGATCGCTCATGGTTGCATCTGAATGGAATGGAGCTGAGTGATGACACCATGTGAATTCTTCTTGAGGAGTTTTTCCATGTGATGTGAACTGATGATGCTGAGAGAACCTGGTTGTAATCCTGTCAATGTGTGTTTTTGTCCATTGAGGGAAAACTGCATCCAAAGTTCAGCAAAATCCCATAAGATAGGGCCAAGTGTGCGTAGCCATTGAGTGCCCAAAACCACATCACATCCACCTAAGTTCAAGGCAAACATGTCAGAGCGCAAAGTATAATCTCCCATAGAGATACGCACATTTTGACACTACCCTTTGCAAGGTAAGGTGCCCCCATTGGAAACCATCACTTCAAAGTTGGAGCAATGATGGATAAAACAATCAGCTTGTTTGGCGATCCGAGGGTCAACGAAATTATGAGTGCTACCAAAATCAATGAGTATTGTAAGAGGAAGCTTCTTGAAGTAACCCGTGACCCGCATTGTTTGGGGGGTGGTGATTCCAGCTAAAGGAGGGAGAGATATCTCTGGCTGGTCATCCTGAGACGGAGGGCCAATAGGCGATTCCTGAATGTCAACCAGAGCATCTAGTGTTTCTGGATCTTTGTTACCAATTTCAGAGGCAGGCAGAGAATCCACATCCAAGAGATAGAGCTTTTTCTGAACACATCCATGTCCCCGAGTGGATTTCTCATCACAATTATAGCAAAGCCCCTTTTCTCTGCGTGTTTGCATCTTTGTTTCAAACAAACGCTTGATAGGAGTTCGTCGAGGAGCCTGCGGTATAGGTGGTCATTGAGAACCCATATTTCGGAAGGGAACAAAAGTGGGCTCTGAGCGTTGTTGGGCTGCAATCTTGTCTTTTGCCAACTTAGCCAAGCCTAACCCTAGGGCTTCTATCATTGTGTTGGGACAGAACATTTTGACCTCAGAGCGGATGGCATCCTTTAGACCACTGATAAAACAAATCCAGTAAAAGTCATCAGAAAATCCTTCGGTGTGGTTGTCTAGTTTCTCAAATTCAGTTTGATACTCTCTCATAGTGCCAATTTGGTGAAGTTTAGTGAGGGCTCCTGTGAAGTCATCAAAAGCACTAGGACCAAATCATTGCAAAAGGAGATGGAAAAAGTCTGGCCAGTTTGGCTCTTCATGAGCCTTGATGTACCAATGGTACTATTTAAGAGCTTCCAGTTCCAAATGAAAGGATGCCAGCGGAACTTTGTTGACATCGAAAGTATTATGCAGGCTGAAATACTATTCTGCATGATAGATCCATCTAGTTGGATCGATACCATTGAAGCGAGAAAAATCAAGCTTCGAACCATGGAAATTGCTCGAAGAAAAGAACCCATTGTCTGATGAAGACTCAGACTTCCGTTTGTTGTTCATAGCTGAATGTTCAAGATGGAGGCCGAGAAATTTTTCATCCAGATCCTGGAGTTTGGCTTGGATGGCTGCAAGTGCGTCTTCCATGGTTTTTGCTCCTGCACAAGTGACAACCATAACCAGGATTTTTTTTTTTTTGGTTGACTGGGTAGGAAAACAAAAACAGAAACTGCTTCAGTAAAGGAAAATATGGTTTTGGACATTGTCGAATAGACAAGGAATCAAAAATGAGGATTTCAGAAGTGGGGTGAAAGAGTGGGAAAATTTCGCAGAGGGGAATAAAGAAGCAGAATTCAAAAAGGAACTCTGTGGTAAAATTTGAAGGTGATTGGGTGAAATCTAAGGAAGTTATGGCAAGTCCTAAAAATAGACAAATGTGGGATGTTGGGCTTTGGGAAGGGGAATTGGGGATAGGGTCATCAGGAATGAAATATGCAGAATGGGATGACAGGGGTTCCCCGAAAATTTCAAGGGAAATAGAGTGAAAACAAGGGAGATATGGAGAAAAAACTTTTTCTTCTTTTTTCTTCTTCTTTTTTTTTTTTTTTTTTTTTTTTTTTTTTTTTTTTTTTTTTTTTTTTTTTTTTTTTTTTTTTTTTTTTTTTTTTTTTTTTCCAGATTGGAGCGGCTACGGCTCGAAAGGGATCTGGAATGACGCCGAATGGATTGAAAATGGATGGATCTGGAATGGCTTGAGAATGGATCTGAAATGGTGCAACCATGATCGATAGATATGGACCCCAGGTATGTGCGGCTTCCTAACAGTTCAGGGGTTTCACTCGGCCAGCAATGTTGTCTGACGACTTGCGTATTGGGGAACTACCCTTCACTCCACAGCTCAGGTAAAACTGATAACTGCTTTGACACAAACGACAACTCTTGGTTTATCTCACGGGTGGGAACTAGTCAATCAAGTAGGGGTCGTTGCCCTTTTCGCTGGCAGGTCCTCTCAGTGAGCTAGCTACTTCGGGTTCGTGTGGTACTCCTCACAATGAGTTTTAGGGCTTATGCCCAAGTACTTCCCATAGTTAAGCGGATAGGGATTATTCCCAAATCCGAACCTGCAATAGATGCGAAAAAAAAATTTGGCAGAAATTTCACTTAGCAAGCCCAAGAAAGTGCTCTGATACCAGATGTGATGCACCTGCAACAATTAATTAATAAAAATATGCGAAATAGCAGAAATGACGGAACTCAGAATCACTTTTATATTGATCACCGACCACTTTGAGGGGGAAACCTCCTATGAGCAAGCTCAATACAAATAACTTCACGGTGCCTTCATAGGTCTCAACACACACTTATATACTAAGTCTAGGTGCCAATACTATGGGTCAAAACCATGGACTACTACAAACTATGGATCAACAATACTACGGGTGACTTACAAAGCATATGTGCCAACAACAATAACACAAACTATTGATCAACAAATACTATGAGACAACTTACAAAGCATATGCGTCCAAAAACAATATACTAACAAAGTAAAGGCATGGGTTCCTAACAAACCTAAGGAAACTAGATTTCAAGACACTACCATGACTGAAGCAGTTCCATAAGTTGTTTGTGAGTTTGAAGATCCACAAGAACCTGTAGATCCACCCCATGAGGATAACTCTCACAAGAGTAAACCTGCATGGGCTAGAGAGCTCATTCAAGATGCATAAAGATTTGGCATTCCAGAAGAAGAACACAGAGCAAAGAAGAGAACCAGATCACATACCAGCTATGTTGCTTTACTCTGTGACATTATGAACAAAGAGCCTTCTAGTTATGAAGAAGCAGCGGAAAAGAAAGAATGGAAGGATGCCATGGTTGAGGAATACCAAATAATAATGAAGAATGATGTTTGGGATGTTGTCCCAAGACCTAAAGAGAAGTCTGTTGTGACTTCCAAATGGATTTACAAAATCAAGCATGCTGCAGATGGTAGTGTAGAGAAATACAAGGCAATATTCGTAGCTCGTGGCTTCTCTAAAAAAGAGGGAATAGATTATGAAGAAACTTTTGCACCTGTAGCCAGGTATACTTCCATCAGAATAGTACTTGCTGTGGCTGCAGCAATGAAATGGAAAATACACCAGATGGATGTCAAGACTGCTCTCTTGAATGGTGTAGTTGAAGAGGAAGTATATGTGGACCAGCCACTCGGTTTTGAAATACATGACAGGGAGTCATATGTGTGCAGATTGAAGAAAGCCTTGTATCGCTTGAAACAAGCTCCCAGAACTTGGTATGGTAGGATGGACAGTTTCCTATCTAGTTTGGGCTTTACTAACAGTAAAGCGGATTCCAACCTTTATTATAAGGTTGATGAAGGGAATCCTGTGATTATACTCCTATATATGGATGACCTTTTTGTAACAAGAGATGACAGATTGATTGCAGATACGAAGAGGAAGCTTGCTGCTGAGTTCGATATGAAAGATTTGGGAAGGATGCATTATTTCCTAGGTATGGAGGTGTGGCAGAGTGCAAGTGGGATCTTCCTTGGTCAAGGGAAGTACACAGTAGATATCCTGAAGAGATTCGGGATGATGGATTGCAAGGCCATGGCCATAGCTATGGCATCAAATCTGAAGCTTCTATGTGATGCTTCATCTGAGCTGGTTGATGTCTCTATGTATCGTCAGATGATTGGGTCCTTGATGTACCTGACGAACACGAGACTAGATATTTTCTTTGCAGTGAACACATTGAGTCAGTTCCTGACAGATCCAAGGAGTGTTCACCTGGTTGCTATAAAGCATGTTCTGAGGTACCTGAAGGGTACAGTGCATTATGGACTCAAGTATGAAGCGAATCAAAAGTTTAACTTGCAGGGTTATGTTGATTCAGATTGGGCTGGCAGTGCTGCAGATAGGAAGAGCACATCTAGGTGCTTCTTTAGTATGGGATCAGGTGTGATCTCTTGGTTTAGCAGGAAGCAGTCCTGCATAGCACTGAGTATAGTTGAGGTAGAGTATGTTGCAGCCTACTCAGCTAGTTGTGAGGCAGTATGGCTACGGAATCTATTGTTTGAGTTATTTGATCTCCCATTGGATGCTACTGGTATATTCTGTGATAACTAGAGTTCTATGAAGCTATCTGAGAACCCAGTGTTTCATGACAGGTCGAAACACATAGATATCAAATATCACTATATCAGGGATATGGTGCAGAGAGAAGCTGTAAAGCTCCTGTATGTTGCAACAGATGAGCAGATTGCAGATGTGCTGACAAAGCCACTAGCCAGGGTGAAGTTCGAGTACTTCAGAGAGAGGCTTGGTGTTCTTCAGATTGATGACACTTCGAGGAAGAAGTGATGGACACATTTGCCGAAGCCATTCCAAGCATGTTGGAAGGAGGATCCTTCACATGGCTGTGGATGTAAGCGCTGGATGATGAGCATCAGGATAATGTTCTGGTTTCTGCTTTGTATGATTAGTTGGATCATTTTCATGTATGGATGTATGCATCATGTTGGATGCTGGATATGATTAGTTGGATCATTTTTATGTATGTATGTATGCATCATGTTGGATGCTGGATATGATCAGTTGGATCATTTATATTTATGTACGCATTATGTTGGATGCTGGATATGATCAGTTGGATCATTTATATGTATGTACGCATCATGTTGGATGCTGGATATGATCGGTTGGATCATGTGTATGTATTTTTGTATATGCATCATGTTGGATGCTTGGACCATGTATCTATATATGTATCAGGTGGATACATTGTATGATCAGGTGGATCATGTATGGTGATATGTATCATGGATTTGTATTTGTATAAGGTGGATACACTGTATGATTAGGTGGATCATGTATGATGATATGTATCAGGTAGATACTTGGTATTCATCAGGTAGATGCATTATATGATCAGGATGATCATGGATGACGAGCTTCACGATGTTGCTCCAGATGACATGCACTAGGATGTTGCAGTGATTATGATCAGGATGACCATGTGTACATCAAGATGATGTATGGTGAGTATCAGGTTGATACTCTATAGCCATGGATCAGGTTGTGCATATGAGCATATAATTTGGCCCTGGGAGATTTGCAGATAGTCTTTCGAGCTTTTACCTATGGCATATAATTTGGCCCTAGGATATCTGGCAAATGCTCTTTCGAGGTTTTGCTCTGGGAGGACATATAATTTGGCCCTGGGAGATCTGTAGATAGTCTTTCGAGGTTTTTCCTATGGCATATAATCTGGCCCTGGGATATCTGGCAGATGCTCTTTCGAGGTTTTGTCCTATGGCATATAATATGTCCCTGGGAGTTCCGGTAGGTTGGGCTGTGTGCTCGTAATAAGTCCTGGGATGCTCTTGTGAGGTTTTGCCATGACCACATATAATCTGTCCCTGGGGGATCCTATAGGTAGAGTTGTGTGCTCGTAACATCCTGGGATGCTCTTGCGAGCTTTTGTGGTGACCACATATAATCTGTCCCTGGCAGATCCTATAGGTAGAGCTGTGTGCTTGTAACAGCCTGGGATGCTCTTGCGAGGTTTTGTGGTGAGGTCACATATAATATGGCCTTGGGAGATCCTATAGGTAGAGACATGTGCTCGTAATAGCCTGGGATGCTCTTTCAAGGTTTTGTGATGCACGTAATAAGTCCTGAGGATTCCACAGTATGGCCAGTGATGACGAAGACCTGCAGGTGGTGGGCCTACATCCAGTATGAAAAAGGACTAGCTCTGTAGACATTCCTATGATGAGTAGAGTCAGAGATTGGTTGAGATAGCAGCAATAGTGATGATGACGATGACGATGATCCTGAGAAGAAGACTTGTCTAGCAGATCTATGTCAACAAATACCTTCCTAGTTAAGAGGGAGTGGTGATGTATATGTAACTTCGGAATGTATTTCATCTATGTATTTCATATATATTTATTGTACCCTTATTAGATATGTGTTATTCCACTATAAGGAAGTGTCGTCATGTGGATTGACAAGTGTCGCAAGTGTGTGTACTTGCCAATGGGTTATTAGACCACCATGTGTGGGGTCGGACCTGAAATATATATATTATAATGTGGATGTACCTAGCTAGACAAGTCGGCCCCATAAGGTCACTCAAAAAACAGGTTAGTATAAATAGAGATCAGGTGATCTTTATTTAGATTATTCGGAAAAGTACATCTCTCTCAATCAGAAAGTGGCGTACTAGTGAGGAGGAGGATCATCTACTACTAGGAGACTATCTCAGTGTACTTTGGTTGAGCCATTTCTCTCTCTATCTCTAAGGAAGTTGTGGGGTTTTTCACCTTAGGGTTTTCCCCACAGAAACTATGTGTCTCTTGTCTCTCATGCTTTTGATTCTTGTGATGCTTGTGATGCTTATTGTGATTGTTATGCATTGATATACTGTATATGTTATTCTCTCAGTGAAGATCCTAGAGTATTGTGAATTAATTTTCAAAATTTAACACTCCTCTGAAGCTTACTTTTGAAATTAAGATAACCAAACGAAGATAATCTACATAAACGAAGATAACCAAATTTATAAGGTATAATGACTCATAAGATACACTTAACTCACATTTTTGTCATGATTTTTTTTCTAAAAAAAAATTAAAAAATAGTAGATGAAAATATCCACTTACCAAGCCACCACAAATGCTATTGTACCCAGCATATCCTAATTTATGGGATCCAATACTTGACAGCCTAGCTTGGGTTGCTTTTGTTGTATCTCGAAGGCGTCTTTTAGCTCCTCCTCGTGAGGATAGCCTATAGTTTGGATTATTCTGGTTCTTCCTCTTAAACTTGGCATCTTTCATAAGTTCATCCCATGTCAATTGGTTTGTGATCCAAGCTGGACGTGGATATCTCAAGTCTTTTGTCAGCTTTGACCTTAAATTGTCTCGTTTAGAGTGAATGTATTTCTATGCAATATCTAGAATAATTTCCTTATTAAAACTGGGATTTCCAAATGCTATTATGACATCTTTAAAGAGTTCTTCTTTCTTAGCATTGGCTTGCTTCCTCCAATCCATTTGGATGGTATTTCCAAATAATGGTTCTGCATGACGAAAAATAAAGTGAAAAAAGTTCAACCCCATTTCATCCTTCAAGACATTTCCTTCTGAGGTGAGCAAAATTGTAACTTCTTGCATTCCTTTTGTTGTCACTAAGGATATTGTTGTAGTCTTAGCGGTTGAGGTAGACTCCCCTATAGGCACATGAATCACTTTGTCATATATATCCTGTATTTTCAATGAGATTGTGAAATTGTTAGAAACCCAACCAAAATCTGAAACTATTTTCAACTCTAAGATAATTATCATAAACACCAAATACGAAACTAAAAAAATAAATAAAACTTAGAACTTAAAAATATTTTGAACTACAGTAATACTAAAAACTCCAAAACTATGAAAACTCAAATCTATAACGCTGAAGAAAAATATAAAAAGGACAAGAATAATATTAGAATATCTCTAGATACTATAAAATGATACTATAAGTGGGCCTATCGGCCCTTATTGTTTGGTCAAAAGAACTCATGTTGAGCATAATTTTTTGAGTATAGTTGTGGATAGTAATCTCCTTTTGTGGCAATAATTTGAGAACACATTATGGCATCATCATTTGTAGCAGTTTTATGTGAAAATTTTAAAGTAGAATTGCCCATAACTGAATACAAAAGTCTCATATTCCTTGACTAAGTTCATCTTGATTTGGTGGTAGCATTAACTAATTTTGATGAGCTAATGTGGACATAGTAAGGATTTCCATATGAATTGATTGAATTACTGATATTTGTGCATGTTAAGGGCTATTGCATAAAGTAGTTAAAGCTTGTGTTTAAATGATCAATTTGGTTACGGAGGATTGTAGTGGCCACGGTAAGAAAGTATTTGAGCAGCTTGATGATCATACTATCAGTAGTCAAGAATTTGATTTAGGTTCGGATTTGTTGTAAACAAGAGCTGATGTAAACATATGACTAGGAAAGTTTCCTTTAATGTCTCCAAAGAATCCTTGAAGAGCTGATTTAAAGGACTCTAGCATGATGCACAATATACTTGACTATAATTTTTAGTGCTAAAGATTATTATGATATAGTGTTGAATAAGAATAAAGATGATGGGTTGGAACATATTTGGGATAAATTCCAAGGATGGCTGGAAGTTCAAGTTAGAGAATGAGGTGTGAATAATTTCGATGTATCATAAGAACAAGAACATGAAATGGCATGATGTCAAATTCTATAAACAAACCTTCTTGAAGCAATGCAATGTTAAAATATTGAAGAGCATTTGAAACTCTTGGAAGCAGCAATGAAGCATCAAAATAAATCAAGAGATCACAACAATGCCTATAATGCTCAACAAAATTATGAACTAGACAAGAATAATAATATAATATCTCTAGATAATTTTACCTATTCATCTGAAGTAAGCCCCAATGCCCTCTCTGATAACTGAATTTTTTTAAGTATTTCCTCCCTAATTTCAGCATTTTCAAGAGTATCTAGAAGGAGTGTTAGTGTTATCGATTGTGATTCTATGAGAATCCTCAAGGAAGCTTCTTCAAGTGTTGGTGGGAGAATTTTGGTTGAACATAGACTTGAAGGATTATTCATTAACTGTGATGTACTCCTAACAGGGGCATGCATGTCCATTTCAACAAGCATACTAGGCACATCCATGTTTGATGCCACTCTTGTGATAGGTGTTTCTCGTCTAGATGTAGAGGGCATGAAATGACCCTCTATACCAATAGATTGCATGCTTGTTGGAGTAATTCTTGAAACATCCTACAAGGCACAAACTAAATATTAAAATGGTAAAAGGTGAATTAAGTCAACTAAATGCACAAGAGAATTTAGATTAAATCTTACCGCTCGCATAATACTAGATGTATTAAAAGGTGTAATGGGGGTTGGACTAACTTTAGAGATGGCTTGCATTCCACAAACATAGATTAACAAAATATAATAGGGAAAATAAGACAATTCAACCTATGAAAGACAATTTCAAGCTTACCTCATGCAACATCATAGCAATGTTTTGCCCTTGCCTGTTTCTTAGCATTTCAAGTAAAGCATTTAAGATCAGTGGATCCCCCATAGTAAAATTGGGAGCACCCATAGACATATTCTTAAAGAAGCACATGACATAAAATGAGCAAATATTGATTAGAGAACATATGCAAGTGATATTAGTAACATAAATCAAATTCACTAACACATAAACAATAACATACACAATTTTCATTATGTTTCAATACATAAGAAAAACTTAAACAATGCTCAACTTCCAAAGGTATTTTATCTTTATGGTATTGTGTTTCTCTTTCCTAGGTGTTGATTGCATAAAGTGCCTATGTGTCGATTGTGTAGAGCTTCTCAACATTTCAATTAAGGAATCGAGGTGTGGTAGATCCCATACCTCCACCAAACACAAATAATTATTTCAAGTAAATTGTTAAAGAACTAAAAAAATAAAATGAAACAAAAATAAAATAAAATAAAATTGCAAGTTATATGTAACAACTCAATATCCGTAATAGCAGTTTTGGGATATGGGGCAAAAAAATTTTATTTTAACAAGAGTCAACACTTCAGGGCAAAAAAAAATTATTTTAACAAGAGTCAACACTTCAGGGTATAAAACATACTTTCTAGGTAACTACTATAACCAAGAGTGTATGCTTGTTATACATAAGAACACATCCTTCTATAATATTCTATTATGTTTCATTCTTGTTTAAACACAAAGGGATCCTCTTTCTTACATTATGTACTTTAGCTTAGTAATGCATTTATTATAAAATTGGGGTTAACCATTTGATTAAATGTCATGAAAGAAATATATATTATCCACATCATATAGAGAGATAGTTATAATAGTAAGCTCATTATATGAAACCATAAGGTTTGCACTATGAAGATATGTGTAATGAAACATTCCTTTAGGCATACTTTAGGCCTTGTACTAGCCTGTAGTCGAATGTTTATACCATAGATTTATTAGGAACCCAGATGATATTATCTATATCAATAATAAATATAATCTACCTGTAACATCCCAAAAAAAAATTGCAAAACTTTAAAATTTTTTGACATAACAATTAATTCCTATTCAAATGTGTGCGGAATAGAACAATGTATAAAAGGTTATCTTGCTATACTAAATACCATGCTGGTTTATACTATAAGATTGGCGACTAGATGATTCAAGTTTATGTCTTGATGTTAATCATACTTAGCTATACTATTGCAAAATTGTATTGTTGTCGTTATGATTGATGATTCAACTATTTTGACTAATGTGCTTTTGTTGATTGATGGAGGGGTCCTAGGGATGCCACGAGGCTTACTTAGCATTCGTGCTAAAGCATGTGAATTCGTATTTGTGGTAGTTTACAGGTAAGGATTTAAGTTTGCGATACGTGACCGAACAGGTTTTTAGTATCCTCCTTTGTAAATATTTGAAGAGATAAGACTTTTGGCACTCTACCGGGGTGAGAAACTTGGTTAGAGACTAAATGTAACATCCCTCAAAATTTGACCATTTATTATTATTACTTTGTAAATGTAATTGTAAATTACATAAACGGCCCTCGTGAGGAGCTCAAGGCCAAGGCCCCACCAGTGGACCTCGAGCTAGTTTATGTTTATAAGTCTTAGATTAAGCCTATAAGGTTAAAAAAAAAAAATGGTAATACGACTAAACAATAAGTAACAAAGCGTTTTAAAAATGAGACCTTTATAAGTATCTAAGAAATATAAAGGGGATCTTTACCTTCTCATATTTAACAAATGAGATGGGAAGTGGAATGCATATATGCATAAAAAGGACAATAAAAAAAAAGGGTTATATTATTGGAGGAATGCTATTTTCCTATATTATAATATTATGCAAAATAAATAAAAGGATATAGAGGATCCATGTATCGTTTGAGAATAAAAGAACATCAAAGGCTTTTTAAAATCAAAATGAAGGCATTTTGGCCATGGTTAGTTAGATAACTTTTTGTGTAAACTAGCCAAGACTAAGGGGATGGGTATTGTTAAGAGTTCGCTGTGGTGTTTGTTAGAGTATTTTAAAGAGGTTTGACACGTCTCACAAAAAAACGATTACCACCTGTCTCTTCAGAAGAGTGCTACCATTACTTCCAACGAGTGGAACAATTATTTAGTTTTCCTGCATATCTTGTCTCCTTCACGGGTTTATGGTGGAGCTAACAGTCTCGCCATCTGTTTCACTAACACTTGTTTCAACAGATCCAACCACGCCGAGTTCGGGGTATTATGGGGTCCTGTCGTTTTAGTTGAATGAAACGTTTGAATAGTGGGGACTCCTCGCTCCCGCCATCTGGCCAGGCTTGTCGGCCATCACTTGTAGAGATTGATTTTGGTTATCACATACTAGAGGGTAATTGCTTTTAAAAAAAGGGAAATCACGGGTAGCAAAGGGGGGATCACGACCACTAGAGCGAGCAAGGTCTGGAACCTCTGCGATCAAAGTAAGTAAGCTCGGACTCCTATAATCGTATAAGGGTATACCTGGAAGCTCTTATAGATAGCATAAGCCCAGAATGGGGAGCTTGGGAAAGAGACTCATCCCGATATAGCTCATATACTGATCACATCGAGGGATCTCGGGCTATGCTGATCACAAGAGGATCGAAATCCTTATCTCAAGGCATGAGATCAAACGAAATAGAAGGCCGTCAAAGAACAGACACGGAGCTCATCATTACTCAGTATTTCGTATTTTGTTTGAGAAAAGGTCAGAGTAAGAGCTCGGTTCCGAACTTATGTTTGTTTATCTGTTATGCTGCAACATAATCTTGTGAACCCTGGTACTTTGAATTCATTTGTTTTATTATCTTTGTTTAGTGATTTCGTAGAGTCTCTACAAAGGGATAGCGTGGCAGCATGAACCCTGTGTATCTTTCAAATATGTTTTATTATCTCTGCATCCTGTTTTTCTTTAGATTGTTTGGAGAAGAGATAGCGAAGAAACTCGATCCCTGTGTAAGCTTTTAGATTATCTTTGTATACTGCTTGGAAAAAGGCATAGAGTGGAAGTTTGATCTCAGTGTAGCACTCATTAATTTGTATTTTATAGTTCATATTGATATTGGTAGATGAACAGCACTCTGCTATTTATACCTTTTTAATGAGATCAGAACTCAGTTATTCGTATCTCGATTGAAAATAAATAGATCTGTTAGATGCGTAGATCCTTGAATACCTCTGCAAAACCGCTGATATATTTGTAAACAGAACTAATGATCTGGATGAAGCGTTGAGGCTTGGGTGATTTCAGAGTGACGAAGCTCTCTAACTTAAACTCGTTTCGGTGGTTATATCTGTGCATTTGTTTAATTGCATCTTATTTTGAAATTATGCTTCCTACAACAAATTGTAGTTTAAGATTTTGATCAAAGGAGATTATTACAATCTATAGAAACCAGATAGTCCTCTACCTTAAACTAAGTTTATAACTCTGCGTTTTGAATAGCCCGAGACTCCTATTCATATGGGTCTAGTTAGTTTATTGTATACTTATAGATCATTTTTCTTTAAGCTTGTTGCAAAAAAAAACGGGGACAACTAGTACAGTAGTTTGATCCTCAAGAGGATTGGTAACTGTTGTTTTAAAATTTGCAACAAGGGTTGCGACAGTCCAATAAATGAAACTCCATTCAAAACCTGTACCATGTTGTTTATCGATAGGGAAGAATATTACTGTTTATAGGTTTTCTTACTGATTTACGAAAATGTCAGTTTCCTGTTGTGATAGTTGGGAAGGGATGGCCGCAAAGGCCAAATCCCTGTTGCTTTTGTCGTAATGGATATATGCTCCTTTAGTTATGAAATTTTTAAGATTAACCACTGTGTTTGGTTAGCATGGGGAAGGGACAGTTGGGCCGCCCGATCCCAAGTCCATAATTGTTCCTTAATTCTTTTCTTTTGTTTGCAAACCCGATCTCAGTGTGGAGTTGCGTGGGGAAGTCGGTTTTATTCCTTAAATTACTTTCTGTCTCTTGCAGCCACGATCTTGGTGTAGATAGGCATGGAAGAATCCATCGTATGCCTTAAGTTTTCTATCCTTTTTGAGATAATGATAATTTGTAACATAGTACCTGGGTTTTGTTTTACCTACCTTCCTTTCATATTTTTTTAAAACATACTCTTCCTTTATTTAGAAGAAGAAACGCTACGTGCTATTTGAAGCTTCGTCTAGTTGGAATTATGTTATATATATTATCGTAGGAAGGATAGATAATAAGCTTGGATAGTGTGGAATGGGTTCAAGTGAATCCTCACCCAAGCGCATATCTCGGTTAGATATAGTTATGGCATCAAGAGTCCATAGATTTCTATAGTTATGCTTTGATGCATTTAATTTTGCGATACAACTTTGTTTGATTGCTAGAAAACGCTAATATTAATAGATCCCCATCCATCCTTTATTTTATATTTTAAATAGTATTTGACCACTTGGTTTTTACTGAGACCATCTTAGGTGAACCACTTCTATAAGATGAAGGGTATTTTAGCATATGTGTAACATTATGGCTAGTTGAGAAATTATTGTATCCTACATTAGTTTTCTTTTTAAGTAAAAGTTCATTTTTATGAGTAGATCATTCTATGATTAAGTGCCGTAACCCAATTAGATAGCCCATTTAGATAAGCACGAAATTACTATTGTTTGGACAACTCTTCATTATATGGTTTAGTTTTTAAAGAAAGAAAAGTAAGGGGGTTAATTATTTATACATACACATGTTGTTGTTGTTTTTATATTTTATTAAGAAAATAAATATAATATTTAAAAGGAAAAGGATTGACTTTTATAGATTATAAGTAGACATGAGACTTTATCGAGGAGATTATAAGATAAGTATAAAGGTAGTGAACTATAACTTAAGACTATTGAAAAGTGTGATACCTAGTGAAGATCATAATTATATATTTGAATCATATGAGAAAGTCTTGTTTAGTTAGGTTAAGCTTCTGAAGTGAATAATCTTTAAGATCATATTTATAGTATTAAGGCCTTGCTTATGTTATAATAATGTTATGAAAAGCATCAAGATTTTAGTGAGTAAAAGTGTTGATAATACTCTTAAATATTAAGAAGCTAAGTTAAAGGAGTTTTGCTAATTTAAAGAAGGATCATCATAGAAGAGAATTAGGGTATTATATAGATATGGTTGATTCATTGAAAAGCTCTATGTTTACAGCAACGATGTTGCTCATTGTAATCCTATTACTCTTTGCTTAATAATAAAAGATGCACACACCTTTGTGGACTAGCCCGTGTACGGGTGAACCACGTTATCTTTGGTCTCCTATGTTTCCTTTGGTGTTCTTCAAATGTGTCGTTAGGTATGAGCACTTGTTTCTTTCTTAAAATATTATGACTACTTTGAAGTATCCGATCCATTAGAAAGTTGTTTGTATATATGATGTATATTGCTAATATGTTTCCCTTATGATTATGATTATGTTGTTACCGTTTAGTTTGTTCTATTGGTGCGATAAAAGATGTACATGCTTTCTAAAGATGTATATTAAGACATAATGAAGTTTTGTGTTTCCCGCAAGATTTAAGAAACGGTTGACATATCAAGTTAAGAATTGATTTAGTTGAAAATAAAATGTATATCTTATTTGTGCAAATATGATGGGACATAGTACTTAATACATATAAATTTCACTCGAGGGATATTTTCCTTGATTATCTTAAACGACATTTGTAAACAGTAATAAGTGTCGCAAAGTTTTAATTATTTTGTAAAGCATTATTTAAAGAAAGTAAATCCACACTTTGTATTTCCGCATAGATTTTAGTGGTATTTTATACACTTAGAAAAGTTTTTAAATTTTTACGAAATTTTGGGTACGTGACACTAAACACATTCAAGATAAAGATATTTGAATATGATTACTGATGCAAACAATGCATCTTAATTAATGTAAGTTATAAGTTTGTATTTGATTCAAGAGACAGTCTGTATCGATTCATGACTCATTTTTATACTTAGAATTATATATGATTTCCATTTAAAACTTCGTGTTGAGCCGTACATAAATGTCTATCTTTTTCCTCCATAGCAATTTGTAGAAATTCCATGTATAAATGATTTAATATTTTGTCTAGGGACTTGTTGGCCCAATTTATGACCAAGGCCAACGAAGGAGAGATAGCCCACACAGGTCACTTACACCAGCTTCCGATGTGTTTGAAATAGCTAACTCTCACAGGATCTAAGGCCCTACTGCCTGTAAGATGTGCTCTCAAAATAGAGAGTCTCACCTATCTAAATTCCTAACTCTGCAATTGAAATCTTAAAATGCAAAATAATCTAATCTATGATGCAATTAATTAAAACTGAAACAGAAAATTTAGTAGCTCCTAATCTGTAAACAACAATTTAGTAACTCCTAAACATTCCAGAAATTTCGACTCCTAAAATAAAACCTAATTCTGATTTTTTAACCCTATTCTATCATAACTATCGTGATCAGGAGCAAGTTTAAAAGAATAATTTCTCGTTTGCATGATAGTCGTTGAATACTTTGGCGATATGCACAATGGTCTTTTGCAATGTTTTAATTAAGATGATCCAAAATTTTATGACACCTGGCCAAAGTCAAATTCTTCCTTTTTTATGACTCTAATTTCTCTCTGCGGATCAATGTCTGGCATCTCTATCGTCTTTTAATGTGAATCTAACTTAGCTTTGTACAAACCTATCGAAACATGAATTACTTTTAATGATATACAAATTCATATTAAAGTAATAGTCCTTTTCCTCTGAATAGGCAAAACAAAGCTGCTTTTCTCCCTTTAATGTTGTTGATGTCTGTTGACAAATCGAAACAATGGAAAGCTTAGACCTTAATTCCAATAAGAAATAAAAAATAGAATCGTGCCCACTTAAATAGAGACAAGATAAAAGAATCCATTCCCAGTTCTTAATCCAAGAGATATCCAAACAAAAAAAAGTTTTGAAAAGCGTGCAAAATGTAGGAGTTTTATTCAATTTATCCTTTCCTTAAAAACAGAAAAAGAAATTTCGTGACTCATTATGGTGTTAATGATCTCTTTTATATATAATGGTGAAGTAAGTCAAATATGCATCATTCTTTTAACACGTCTAGTAGTCAACATGACTAAAGGGGAGATAATCTTAAAATTATCTTAAAAAAAACTTTATTTAGGATAAATTTGGAGAATTCCTTTAGGTAAAAGAATTTATATATAAATAATTGTTTTCCTAGAAAGTAAAAATAAAGTTAATAATCCTTTTATCAAAAGTAAATTTGCTTTAAATTATCTGATGAGCTTGAAAGACTATTTACAATTAATATCTAATGTCATAAAATAAATAAATGTCAATTAGAATTAATTTTTTCTTTTAAACCATATGAAATTATTTCAAAATACTTTCAAAACCATAATGCTCATCAAATTGAAGCACATAATAATTGAGAATCATTGTCATGTTAACCATATGAGAGCATAAGAATCGCTAAGAAACATAAGTCAAACCACCAAACTTTTGTCTCATGATAACCAAGCCAAAGTGAAAGTAGCGCAAAGGGTGAAGAATCAAAAGAAATAAATCCATAAAATCATCAAACAACTAACTAAAGAAAAATTAAAAAGCTAAGTATTTACAAAAATGTCTAATGGGGGCCCCTTTATTTGCAAAATGAAGGGGAGTTGTTGGGGTGCCAACAAATGGCGACACGCTGGGAAAACCAGTTATCTCTGTTTACTTCAAACAATTGAGTAAAATATGGTATAAGACTCACTCTCAGAAATCAGGTAATCTCAATCTAGTACAAACCTGTGTTTAATGATTTTCACGTTTGCAAATACTTTCAAAATTTTTCCCATGTGCTGCTAATAAAAAATTTCGCATATAGACAAACTGGATAAGACAATCTCCTCAAAACCAAATACTGAGAATAAAAGATAACCCAAAACTTCCAATATAAAGATATAACCAACTTATTCCTGTGAAAAGTACAAGAAACATGTTCCATCTTATTATAGATAAATTTTGCTATTGTATTTAAGACTTTATAAAACAAGGAATCATTGTACTAGCTAGGTAACCATAAGACAATGTCACTCACAAATATCATCAGAAATGAATCAGCTGAGACCCCTTATCTTTTAATCCTAAGACTAAAAGCCATTACCACAGTTTGGTAACTGATTTTAGGTAACGTCATACTCATGATATTTATGATCCTGATTGAACCGGCTCATTACTGAGACCTTTTGTTCCTAATTTCATAAAATAAAAAATTATAAACAGAACAGATCCAAGTACTTCCCACATTGTAAGTAGTTTTTTAAAAATGACTGTTCGTTCATATTGATAAAGATATCCAAGTACCAAGTTTTGAAAAGACAAATTATCAGTCATCTTTACTATAAAGATAACAAGCAGCAAGAGATCAACTCTCATAGTAAGTACAAACTTCTAAAAGTTTACAACATATCTGTTTCAAATTCGAGAAAACCTGATTAGTCTTAGGAGGAAAATAGACCATATCTTATAACAATTACTCAAAATTAACAAACAAACTGAAATTCGAACCACAAAGATTTATTTATTTACACTAACCCCTTTAAAATCAAACAAAACCAAACCAAAAATAAAAGGAAAATCAAACCCTATTTACATATGTACAAAAAGGGCAAATGAAAATAAAAATCAAGTGAAATCATATAACCAATGTAACCAGTCATATAAACTTAAACAAAGAGGCATATGTACATCGCAAATAGAAAATGAAAATGGTGAAATAAAGAAATCAAAACTATCTAGAATTATTTCTAACAAGTGCAAGATCAAAAAATTATTATTTAGAGGGAATCTTGTATGAAATGATTCTTCTAAGCAAACTTCTATTGGATCATGATATGTACAATGATTATAAACAGATTGCGATGGTTCTTCGGTCAAGGGAAAATCATAATCATTCATTGTTACCACCCCTTCTTTCGATGTGATAGATTCGTAATGTACAAAACTAGAGCATTCATGTGACGAGATTTGATATTCTTTTAGTTCTTCATTCGAAATTTGATTTACAAAGAGTGAATTTGAAATTTGCTTTGATCGTGTATGATGTGCAATCTTTTCCTTATGAACATTCTTTTGTAAACAAATACATCTTTCATAAATATTGTCAAATTGAGACACAATTTCGTTTAATTCATCATCAAGAGTACTTGTTACATTTTCAAAATTGTGAGGAAAAGAACATTCAAGTAAAATTTGTTCTGTATAAAATTATTGTGGGCAGATTGGGTAATTAAAGAAATCTTCTAAGTCAGAAGAAAAATTATCTCCTAAAAATTTCCCCTCACCATCTTCTAAACATTGCTTTATGGTGAAAAGGTTATCGTTATTCAGTTCCTGTTCATTTAAGACTTGAAATTTAAATTTAACACAAACTTGAGTTCTAGAAGTATGAGATATTTCTTCTTGACATTCATAATTATTACCCAATGTATGAATAGTATGTGTGTTTGTATAATCATTCAATAAGTTGTCACTACTCACATAATCATATGAAACAGAACTTTGGTTTGAAATTGAAGAGTTAGATTGAGGAAAACTTGATATTGAAATATTATGATTAGATTTATCGATTGAATTTAGAGTTATCTCTCTCTTAGATTTTGAACTTTCAATATCATTTTCAAACTTGTAATTTGGATCAAAGAAAGATTTATGATCAAAAGATTCAGATTCAAAACAGTTATCAACTCTAGAAAATGGTAAACTATGAAAGGAACTTGATTCCTTCACAAAGCTATTAGTATTTGGAGTAGAATCACTAGTTTGCAAATCAGTTTTAGATTCATGACAAAATTGATCAAAGTGATTAAATGATGTACTTGAATTATGATCTACTTCAAGGGTTTCCGATGTGGATTCAAAACAGTGAGAATTTGTCGCAAGGCATTCCTTATATTCAATTTCAGGTAGAGGATAATTATAATCGATATTTTGCAATGAATTTGCAGCTAAGTTATGATCTTCTTGTAAACCTATTGATGTCATACACATAGCTGCAATGTTTTCTTCATTATGCATAATAGATTTATTTTTATGATTATACAAGGACAAAATTTCATCACGCAAAATCTCAACTTGTTGATATAACCTAGAAATTTCAGATTTTTTATCATCTTCACCTTTATCTTTATTATCATTGCTATTGAAAAATAAAGAGGAAGAAAGGTCATGGGAATACCCCTTAAAATATTTCTCAAGAGCTTGTGCATGGTGGCATGCTTGATCAAAATCAATTATACCCTTTTGTGCAACAAACATAGCTATAGATTTGGGTAAGGAACACACATACCACTCATAAAGAATGTCACCTAAAGGTTTATTATTGTCTTTGAGTCGATGATAAACCTGTCGAAAGCGTGCGTTGAAATCGCGTATGGATTCGCCTTCTTTGACATGTATTTCATCCAACTCAATATATATATGAGTCAAGTTATAAAGATCAAAAGCATTTTGAAAAACTATTTTAAAATCATACCAACCATGAATTGAATGTGTGGGCAAAACAATGAACCAATTAAAATCCTTGCCTTCGAATGCGAGTGGAAACAACCTGCAAACACCATCTTCGTACAAAACATTAAGCAAACAGATAATTGATTCAAATTTTTTGATATGCTCATTAGCAGAAGCATTTCCATCACCATCGAATTTTGGCAAAATATCTACTGCCTTTCTTGGAAGTTCATGCAAATGGGCTTGGAGGCCTAATGCAAAATTGGACTCTCATGCAAGGATGTGAGCAGAAGTCATCAATATTAATTCTTGAAAACATTGACTCCTAAGAGGTTAGTTTTCCATCTAACCAACTCTATAGTGCATACATGACAACTAAAAGAATAATGAATAAAAACAATAAAAACCAAGAACGGGAGGCTAAATGTTTTATGAAACAAAACTAGTTGTTTACCACCTATCTAAATTCCTAAAACTGCAATTGAAATCTTAAAATGCAAAATAATCTAATCTATGATGCAATTAATTAAAACTGAAACAAAAAATTTAGTAGCTCCTAAACTGTAAACAACAGTTTAGTAGCTCCTAAACATTCTGGAAATTTCGACTGCTAAAATAAAACCTAATTCTGATTTTTTAACCCTATTCTATCCTAACTATCGTGATCAGGAGCAAGTTTAAAAGAATAATTTCTGATCCATAAAGAGTATGATTTAATAGCTAGCTTATCTAAACAAGGTTAAATAAACAGTCATTTTGAATAAGAACAACAATCTTTTCAAAGATAAATAATAGAGAACACTAATTATTCAAATTCAAATAAATTGTTTATGCAATCAGAAACCTGTGAATATTTCAAACAATCTATATAATAATCCAAACACAAAAGTGAACCAAGAAGATTATATTTGGCTCATAATCAATTCTGCAGAAGAAAAATCTTACATACAATCCACTAATCATGACTGATTATTTGAACATGATTATTTGAAAATAATCACTAAGCATCCCTGGTTCTCAGTTACATGCTTGTAAAAAATTACAAAGTAAGAAAACTGACTCTAGGAAAACTGGTTGGGCAACAGTGTCTCCTTCTTGTATATTAAAGAATATTGCAAAGAAGAATACAAAATGGAGAGAAGAAGTTCTTCCATTTTGCTGAGTCTCTATTCCCCCTATGGCAGCGTCTCCCCTTCTATCTGCAAATATAAAGATTTACAAACAGAAACAGAATTGAGAATTACAAAGTCCTCTCTATTCTGTTGAGACCGAAACCCCTTGTTACAGAGAAATATCCAGCGTTTATATAGACCATGGGAGTTATTCAAATGATCAACTGTGTTGCAAAATTTACTGCGTTATCCACGCCCGGTTAGATGAATTCGCTTGAACCCTTACATCAATTCTGAAATATCCTTTCAAAATGGCGTAACGTTTTTCATCTTGTCCATTTGAGTTGTTGCACTATCTTCCAGAATATTCTGCGCTTTCCTCGTTCTATTGGATGAATCGGTTTCAAACAAATGACCGCATCATATCTCCACCATCTTTTTACTTAATCACCTTAACCTGCAATGTAAAAATAAAACAAATGAAAGAACGATAGTGGAAGATAACATGCCAAATAAAATAGATGAAACTTTCTTGCAAAATATATATGAAGAGAAATATCTTGAACAGTAAATAACACGAAAGATAAGAACTACTCCCTTCAAGTCATAATTTGATCGCATGTACCAGTCTTAGACCTCTGCGTTTGACTTTAACCGATAAATGGTGAAAGGCAGGTAGAGATTTCTCAAATCAGTTGATATATTGGTAAATGATTTTAACCTTGAATCCGGTGGAGATGCAATAAATGGGAAAATGCCTTTCGATGGTGAATAGATTGTGGTAAAAATTGGCGTGCGATTTGTTTGATATGCAGAAATATGCTAGCACCTTCCACTTAACCTTATTGCCATAAACCTCATGGACGAGGCATGCAACTTCCAGGATATTCTCTTCATGAAATTAATGACGCAGGTGACTTAGATTTTTTGGCGCGTTCTCTTTGGGATCAAATCTTATATTTCCATGTAATTTGGTCATTTGCTTCCCTAGCTGACGTATTAATGCTCCAAATTTAGCTATCCACTGAATTCATCAGATGACTCATTCCACAAAACCTGCAATTCAAACCATACTTATTTATCAGTATGAAAACTAGGTTAACATGCGAATGAGAAGATAAAAAATGAATCTGTAGAATCTTCTTGCAATATGGAGTAAGAGCATTTCAACGTGTTGGCAGCACGCCCTTGATCTCAGTAACAAATTTTGAGCTATATCAGGGCATCTTCAGTTTTCAGAGATCAAAATCAACTAACTCTATGAACCGAGACTTCAACCTCTCGAGTGTTAATCTTAGCTTTTACACGTAGTCTCTGGAGTTTATTGATTCTTCCACGTATTTATTTTCACAAAACCGTAGCATTTTTCCATAACAAATTTAAGATCTCATTATCATTACTTTTGCAATCGAGACAGTTGTAAATTCACGAAATCGGTGGCACATCCCCCTAGATATGGAGCCTTTCTGTTACAAACAAACACGTAATCTTTAAATTGATTTTAGTCAAATAAAGATATATATCTGCTTGAACAATCTTACGCCGCATCCATGCTGCTTCAATAATAATAGAAAGTTGTGAATTATTTAATAGAGACATGTGCTGGCACTATCCATGCAAAGGTTCCATGCACATATTTACGGCGATGCACTTCATGACAAACTTCTTCAAAAATTCGAACCAATTTCTCGTTTGCATGATAGTCGTTGAATACTTTGGCGATATGCACAATGGTCTTTTGCAATGTTTTAATTAAGATGATCCAAAATTTTATGACACCTGGCCAAAGTCAAATTCCTCCTTTTTTATGACTCTAATTTCTCTCCGCGGATCAATATCTGGCATCACTATTGTCTTTTAATGTGAATCTAAGGTAGCTTTGTACAAACCTATCGAAACATGAATTACTTTTAATGATATACAAATTCATATTAAAGTAATAGTCCTTTTCCTCTGAATAGGCAAAACAAAGCTGCTTTAATGTCGTTGATGTATGTTGACAAATCGAAACAATGGAAAGCTTAGACCTTAATTCCAATAAGAAATAAAAAATAGAATCGTGCCCACTTAAATAGAGACAAGATAAAAGAATTCATTCCCAGTTCTTAATCCAAGAGATATCCAAACAAAAAAAGTTTTGAAAAGCGTGCAAAATGTAGGAGTTTTAGTCAATTTATCCTTTCCTTAAAAACAAAAAAAGAAATTTCGTGACTCATTCTGGTGTTAATGATCTCTTTTATATATAATGGTGAAGTAAGTCAAATATGCACCATTCTTTTAACACATCTAGTAGTCAACATGACTAAAGGGGAGATAATCTTAAAATTATCTTTAAAAAAACTTTATTTAGGATAAATTTGGAGAATTCCTTTATGTAAAAGAATTTATATATAAATAATTGTTCTCTTAGAAAGTAAAAATAAAGTTAATAATCCCTTTATCAAAAGTAAAATTGCTTTAAATTATTTGATGAGCTTGAAAGACTATTTACAATTAATATCTAATGTCATAAAATAAATAAATGTTAATTAGAATTAATTTTTTCTTTTAAACCATATGACATTATTTCAAAATACTTTCAAAACCATAATGCTCATCAAATTGAAGCACATAATAATTGAGAATCATTGTCATGTTAACCATATGAGAGCACAAGAATCGCTAAGAAACATAAGTCAAACCACCAAACTTTTGTCTCATGATAACCAAGCCAAAGTGAAAGTAGTGCAAAGGGTGAAGAATCAAAAGAAATAAATCCATAAAATCATCAAACAACTAACTAAAGTAAAAATAAAAAGCTAAGTATTTACAAATATGTCTAATCGGGGCCCCTTTATTTGAAAAATGAAGGGGAGTTGTTGGGGTGCTAAGAGGACTATACTTTTACGATGATGGTGATAATTCGATTTATTGACGTTACTTTCATTACACTATATATTAAAATGTATGTGTGTACATATCCTTTGATTATTTCTATAATCTAATTGCAATGTATATTAAAATATGATCAAACTCTTATAAATATATATAACTTTATGTGATGTGTGTTGTGTGCATTAATGTGACCCTATGTGATACTATGCAAACCCTAGTGAATATCTATCCAAACATTTAACATGTAGTGACAGGGTGGTGCATCACGACTTTACCATATACAATGTCTATTGTAATTAATATCATGATGTGAACGTTAAAATGTCACAGGTTGGCAGATATAAACGCTCCCTATGCATTTAATGCATACATCTGCCGAGATAGTGGAGTTCCACCTTGGATGGCGTAGTGAGATTTGGGCACGTGATAGTTTTGTGGTGTAACAGTTCTATGATGAGTTGTAATTAACAATGGTTCGATGGTTAGCCGAGCTGGCTCCTTTGTGGCAATATTAATGATATTTCATTTAATGTGGTAGGTTACTTGGTGTTTCGTGAAGCTAACTCGGTGATCTCCATCATTGATTTGGCAAGGTTTTGATGGATGAGGGTTAAACCCTACCTCCACTATGTTCAAAGTGTTTATTGTAATCCTTGGCATTTGGTAGTAGTGGCTCTGCGTCTGGCCGACACGCTGAGGGTTTTTAGGGTTCTTATTTTGCATTCGAGAGGCATAATGCCTGCGTTTTGAACCCATGACCTGTGGAAGGTTTAAGAGCCGAACTCTCCAGGTTTTTACAGTGGTAATTTGTCACCGTTGGCAGCTTAAAGTCTGTTTCTTGATGTGGTTCGATACTCAGACCTGTTGAGGGTTTTTCTTTTAAAATTGGGTTCAAGTGAGAGGCCAAGTCCTCGCCATGGTTGATACAGGTCTTGGCATTGTTTAACTGTTTAATAGTTGATAGCTCGGTGTGGTTTCCTTCTATCTCAGCATTCGACGGTGTAAAAGTTTACATTTGCAGTTGCATCTGTCTGGCGTTTTTCTGCTATGTGCAGACGTTTAAAAGGTAATGTGCTTTGAAACCTTTACTACAGCTTCCATACTCGAGCGTTAATAGAGTAATGGCTATTCGAATCGATACTGAAGTCATTCTTTTTAAGGAATACTATTTTTAACCACATCTCCAATGTATTTGCAGGTGCAAAGGTTCGGAGGCTTCTCGAGTCTGGGCATTGAAAGTTGGCTACGGCTACAATGACCGGTAAGCCTCGGAGGTTGCCTTGTAGCTCTAGTTAGATGGAAGTGATGGCCAATATGTGTATGTTCTGTGATCTTTGTGTTTATCTCGGAGAGTTTGTTTTTCATTGAATTAGGGTTTGTAGAAATGTAGAGGTTTTGGGGAAGAAAATTCCTCGACCCAAAAGGCACGAGCCTGTTATGTTTGATATGTAACTGTCGTGGGAAAGAGTTCTTGTTCTCAGACTTGAATAATGTAAATACTATGTTTTCAATGAGTAATGGCAGTTGTTTGAAATCCATGGAAAGTTTTGACCTGTGTGTAGTTCATCGATTCTATAAAAAATGTTGCTACGTTTTCACTCTATAAGAATTCCAAGGGTTAGGATTTGACTTTGTTTGGAATGCATAGTTTTGATGTTGCTCTTCGATAAGATCTCGGCATCAAGCTGGTATTTTCTATTTATGTTTAGAGTTGTCCTACAGACATTATAATAACTGAATCTTGGAGATGATACTAAGAATTTAACTGTTCGACCTATAGGAACGATTACAGTTTGAATGTTTGGTTTTTATGGAAATAAACTCATGGTTTGATTTTATGCTTATGATTGGTTAAAATTTTAGCTGTGTTCCGAGAGTTGATGTCAAGCTTTTATAGTTATAAAATGCATTGGAAATTGTTTCGTTTCCTACTTTGGAAGGGTAATGTGAAGCTAAAAAATTCTAACTCTTTGTGATATGAAAACCATAACTTGGTTCTGTTTAAAATGTAATGATATTCTTTAGTGTCTTTGTTGCTATCGTTAGATGATAAAGTCAATAGTTTGAAGGTTTGGCTTTGAAAATGAAATGTGTAAACCCTAGGTTTGAAACATAAGACTTCTGTTGTATGACAAGAAGATTTTTTTGTCATATTGAATTAATAAATAGCATAAAAGTAGGTGATTCTGTACATGAAGAATTTTATGTTTATTACTATGCTCTATTTCTAAAAAGGAAAGTGATAACAATATGCTGTGCATTGAGATCTAAATTCTACAACTGTATGATATAACTTATATATGTTTTTAAATACCCTAACATAGCAAATAGTTCATATAATCTTTAGAAAGGAAAATTATGTATTCGTAAAACAACTAATATTTATAAAATGGAGAAAACATTACCTTATATTCTGGAAACAATTATCTGTGCAGAAATAATAAGGAAAATACTGATACATGTATACCTAGGAAATTAATAATAAACAGTAACTTAAGAAAATACAACGTTTTTGCCTTCTCATTCACATGGCTATTTAGCCTATAATTTATCTATCCAACTTAATTTGTCTCTATACTAGAGTACGGTGCAAATCCACTTTGCCTGGGGAAAAATACATAGAGCTATTTTAATCAATCAAAATCATTGTTATACAGAATCTTAACTTACTCAGAAGAAGAAAATAAATTTATAAAATAAAAACATTAAAAGTATTTATTTATAGCTGAAATTTAAATGCCTTGAAATTAGAGAAAGATAATGGAACTTGAAATTGAAGATAGGGCCGACAAACACCCAAGGAGGCCTGTTCCTCCCAACCTATTTCAGAATAAGCAACCTAACTGCTAGCTTCTTGTGAACCCCCGAGCCTGATTACTGAACCACTAAGTAGATGGAATCTATGTAGAAGCAAGGCACTCAAAAATGCCTTCAGCACTCAGCATCAAACTCCTGAAATAACATGCCTTCAGCACTCAGCATCAACCTCCTGAACTCAATAAGAGTTTGGCAGACTCACAACATGATCAACAACATAGCATATCCCCTCATCAAATATCTTGGGTGCAAACACAACAAAACCCCAAGGTAAATTTCCTCGTCAGGAAAAGTGATGAACCTTAGTTCATAATTTGATGGCTATCATATAGACTGCCTAGGTCTTTTAGTGGTCAGTTTCGAATAAATGAGCCTCAAGCTCCAGTCCCATATTTTAGGGCACTATGACCACATTTCAAGGGAGTTGTCCCATACCAACAGCTAGTTAGTTGCATCATGATGCTGCCACTTGTCCATTGCCTTCTACCCCAGATTCCATTCCACCTAGTGGGTCAGTAACCACTCTTTCAATAGTCCTCTTAGGTGTTTGTCTCCTATTGTATTTATTAAATAATAAAATATTGTGCAAATTACAGTCATCCTTGGACACTTGTCCAACATAAAACTTTACAATAAAAGTTATCATAATGTTTTCTAAAACAAAATGTTTTCCAGCAAAAAGGGTATGTTACAAACACCCCCACTTAAGCTCAACATCGTCCTCGATGCTGCTTATTCATCATCAAGTTCCTCATGGAACAGAACTGGATATGCTTCTTGCATATTACTTTCTAGTTTCCAAGTAGCTTCATCATGGCTAAGGTGATTCCATTGCACCTTTACCTACCCTATGGTGCGATTCCGAAGCATAATTTCCCTCCGGTCGAGAATACAGTCCGGTTCCACCTGAAAATCTCCTTCGGGTTCCACCTTCAACTTCCACCATGGATGTTTGGTGGTGTGCTTGACGATTTTCCAATGCTGCCTAAATTCTGGGCATCTCCATTGCTACATCTCCAATTGTAGGCTCTTCTTGTACTATGTGAATATTGTTGACTGTCTTTCTGTTGCCTGGACAATCTGCTCTCTTATGTGGTCCGCCACAGTCATAGAACCTCATAGGTCCTTTCTGTTCAGCATACCTGTTGTTATTATTGTTATTGCTGTGATTATTATTGTTAGGTACATTTCTTGCAGTAGTAAAGTTCTGAGGTGCATTATTCCTGTAATTATTAGGAAGATTTTTGTTATTAAAACTTTTCTTAAAACCTCAAGAATTATGATTAAAATTCTTCATTTTATAGTCAAATTGATTTCCCTTACTGCTCTTCCAGCCAGTTGTTCCTTCTCTCTTTCTGTCTTGATCAAAACAAAAATTCTCCTTTCTCATGGCCTCTTCCAAAGTGGAAGGATTATCATACTCGATACGGTCCCTTATATTAAAAGGTAGACAGCTGAGAAACCTTTGCACTTTAGGATTTTCCTCGACCATATAGGGCACATACCTTAGCAAGCTAAGGAACTTGTTGCACAGTTCTTTCATGTTCATTGTACCCAACTTTAAATCGTGAAACTCCTTTGACTTATCTTCAAAATATTGTTCCGACAAAAACTTCTTTTTAAACAAACTTTTAAACATATTCCAAGTTACTTCTTTTTCTTTTATACTCTTGATTCTTTTAAGATCTTGCCACCAAATATCTGCCTTTCCGGTCAGATTGTAAATAGCCATCTTGGCTTTTAGTTGAGAAGAGTAGTCGTAAATATTAAAGTACTTCTTCATTCCAGACAGCCAAGCTTCTGTTCTTTCACCCTTCTCACTTTCACCGTTAAAGGTGGGTGGATTAGTATTTTTCAATTCCCCAGTGATCTGTTCATGATGTTTATGTTTTCTCTTCTTAGAGAAGCATTCACTATTACTGCTGTCATAATTAAAGTCATTATTACTTGAATCATATTTAGAGGATGACTAACTATTCCCTTTATCATTTCTTGTTTTCTTATGCTTATGTTGGCGGGACATTGTTTTAGAATCGGCCTTCATTTCTGATTTTCTACCTCTTTCATCATTATGACAATTTCCTTTTAAATTCTGTTGTAACTCTTCCTATACCTTAAGGATCCGTTCATTTTCTTCTTTAACAGCTTTTAACTCAGATTTTAAATCCTGTACAGTGCGTAAAATTTTAGAAGATTGGTTATTTAATTCAACATAAATTCCATCAGAATTGTTATTATTAATGCGTTCATTACGAGGAGATCTATCCTCTGTTGATTCTTCTAGTATTTCCATACCTGCAATTTAACGGTAAATCTGTTCTGTGCAAAAATAAAATTGAATTACAAAAGTTAGTAACATAAACTTTCTGATTTGTATTCTGTTTGTACGCGTGAGCCTAAATCAGGCCTAGAGTTTGAACTTGCGCTCTGATACCACACGTAACATCCCAAAAAAAATTTAAAAAATTTAAAAAATTTTGACATAACAATTAATTCCTATTCAAATGTGTGCGGAACAGAACAATGCATAAAAGGTTATCTTGCTGTACTAAATACCATGCTGATTTATAGTATAAGATTGGTGACTAGATCATTCAAGTTTATGTCTAGATGCTATTCATACTTAGCTATACTATTGGAAAATTTTATTGTTGTCGTTATGATTGATGATTCAACTATTTTGACTAATGTGCTTTTGTTGATTGATGAAGGGGTCCTATGGACGCCCCGAGGCTTACTTAGCATCCGTGCTAAAGCATGTGAATTCGTACTTGTGGCAGTTTACAGGTAAGGATTTAAGGTTGCGATATGTGACCGAACAGTTTTTCAGTATCCTCCTTTGTAAATATTTGAAGAGATAACACTTTGGGCACTCTACCGGGTGAGAAACTTGGTTAGAGACTAAACACATTCAAGATAAAGATATCTGAATATGATTACTGATGCAAACAGTGCATCTTAATTAATGTAAGTTATAAGTTTGTATTTGATTCAAGAGACGGTATGTATCGATTCATGACTCAGTTTTATACTCATAATTATATATGATTTCCATTTAAAACTTCGTGTTGAGACGTACATAAATGTCTATCTTTTTCCTCCATAGCAATTTGTAGAAATTCTATGTAGAAATGATTTAATATTTTGTCTAGGGACTATACTTCTACGATGATGGTGATAATTTGATTTATTGACGTTACTTTCATTACACTATACATTAAAATGTATGTGTGTACATATCCTTAGATTATTTCTATAATCTAATTGCAATGTATATTAAAATATTATCAAACTCTTATAAATATATATAACTTTATGTGATGTGTGTTGTGTGCGTTAATCTGACCCTATGTGATACTATGCAAACCCTAGCGAATATCTATCCAGACATTTAACATGTAGTGACAGGGTGGTGCATCACGACTTTACCATATACAATGTCTACTGTAATTAATATCATGATGTGAACGTTAAAATGTCACAGGTTGGCAGATATAAACGCTGCCTATGCATTGAATGCATACATGCCGAGATAGTGGAGTTCCACCGTGGATGGCGTAGTGAGCTTTGGGCACGTGATAGTTTCGTGGTGTAACAGGTCTATGATGAGTTGTAATTAACAATGGTTTGATGGTTAGCTGAGCTAGCTCCTTCGTGGCGATAGTAATGATATTTCATTTAATGTGGTAGGTTACTTGGTGTTTCGTGAAGCTAACCCGGTGATCTCCACCATTGATCTGGTAGGGTTTTGATGGATGAGGGTTAAATCCTACCTCCACTATGTTCAAAGTGTTTATCGTAATCCTTGGCATTTGGTAGTAGTGGCTCTGTGTCTGGCCAACAGGCTGAGGGTTTTTAGGGTTCTTGTTTTGCATTCGAGAGGCATAATGCATGCGTTTTGAACCCATGACCTCTGGAAGGTTTAAGAGCCGAACTCTCTAGGTTTTTATAGTGGTAATTTGTCACGGTTGGCAGCTTAAAGTTTGTTTCTTGATGTGGTTCGATACTCAGACCTGTTGAGGGTTTTTCTTTTAAAATTGGGTTCAAGTGAGAGGCCAAGTCCTTGCCATGGTTGATATAGGTCTTGGCATTGTTTAATTGTTTAATAGTTGATAGCTCGGTGTGGTTTCCTTCTGTCTCAGCATTCGACGGTGTAAAAGTTTACAGTTGCAGTTGCATTTGTTTTGCGTTTTTCTGCTATGTGCCGACGTTTAAAAGGTAATGTGCTTCGAAACCTTTACTGTAGCTTCCGTACTCGAGCGCTAACACAGTAATGGCTGTTCAAATCGATACTGAAGTCATTCTTTTTAAGGAATATTGTTTTTAACCACAACTCCAATGTATTTGCAAGTGCAAAGGTTCGGAGGCTTCTCCAGTCTGGGCGTTGAAAATTGGCTATGGCTACACCGACCGGTAAGCCTCGGAGGTTGCCTTGTAACTCTAGTTAGATGGAAGTGATGGCCAATATGTGTCTGTTCTGTGGTCGTCTTGTTTATCTCGGAGACTTTGTATTTCATCGAATTAGGGTTTGTAGAAATGTAGAGGTTTTGGGGAGAAAAATTCCTCGACCCAAAAGGCACGAGCCTGTTATGTTTGATATGTAACTGTCGTGGGAAAGAGTTCTTGTTCTCAGACTTGAATAATGTAAATCCTATGTTTTCAATGAGTAATGGCAGTTGTTTGAAATCCATGGAAAGTTTTGACCTGTGTGTAGTTCGTCGATTTTATAAAAAATGTTGCTGCGTTTTCACTCTATAAGAATTCCAAGGGTTAGGATTTGACTTTGTTTGGAATGCATAGTTTTGATGTTGCTCTTCGATAAGATCTCAGCATCAAGCTGGTATTTTCTATTTATGTTTAGAGTTGTCCTACAGACATTATAATAACTGAATCTTGGAGATGATACTAAGAATTTAACTGTTCGACCTATAGGAACGATTACGGTTTAAATGTTTGGTTTTTATGGAAATAAACTCATGGTTTGATTTTATGCTTATGATTGGTTAAAATTTTAGCTGTGTGCCGAGAGTTGATGTCAATATTTTACAGTTATAAAATGTATTGGTAATTGTTTCGTTTCCTACTTTGGAAGGGTAATGTGAAGCTAAAAACTTCTAACTGTTTGTGATATGAAAACCATAACTTGGTTCTGTTTAAAATGTAATGATATTATTTAGTGTCTTTGTTGCTATCGTTAGATGATAAAGTCAATAGTTTGAAGGTTTGGCTTTGAAAATGAAATGTGTAAACCCTAGGTTTGAAACATAAGACTTCTGTTGTATGACAAGAAGATTTGTTTGTCATATTGAATTAATAAATAGCATAAAAGTAGGTGATTTTGTACATGAATAATTTTATGTTTATTACTATGCTCTATTTCTAAAAAGGAAAGTGATAACAATATGCTGTGCATTGAGATCTAAATTCTGAAACTGTAAGATATAACTTATATATGTTTTTAAATACCCTAACATAGCAAATAGTTGATATAATCTTTAGAAAGGAAAATTATTTATTCCTAAAACAACTAATATTTATAAAATGGAGAAAACATTACTTTATATTCTGGAAACAATTATCTGTGCAGAAATAATAAGGAAAATACTGATACATGTATACATAGGAAATTAACAATAAACAATAACTTAAGAAAATACAACTTTTTTGTCTTCTCATTCAGATGGCTATTTAGCCTATCATTTATCTATCCAACTTAATTTGTCTCTATACTAGAGTATGATGCAGATCCACTTTGCCTGGGGAAAAATACACAAAGCTATTTTAATCAATCCAAATCATTGTTATACAGAATCTTAACTTACTCAGAATACGGAAATAAATTTATAAAATAAAAACATTAAAAGTATTTATGTATAGCTAAAATTTAAATGCCTTGAAATTAGAGAAAGATAATGGAACTTGAAATTGAAGATAGGGCTGACAAACACCCAAGGAGGCCTGTTCCTCCCAACGTATGTAAGAAGAAGCAACCCAACTGCTGGCTTCTTGTGAACCCCCGAGCCTGATTACTGAACCACTAAGTAGATGGAACCTATGTAGAAGCAAGGCACTCAAAAATGCCTTCAGCACTCAGCATCAAACTCCTGAAATAACATGCCTTCAGCACTCAGCATCAACCTCCTGAACTCAATAAGATTTTGGCAGACTCACAACATGATCAACAACATAGCGTATCCCCTCATCAAATCTCTTGGGTGCAAACACAACAAAACCCCAAGGTAAATTTCATCGTCAGGAAAAGTGATGAACCTTAGTTCATAATTTGATGGCTATCATATAGACTGCCTAGGTCTTTTAGTGGTCAGTTTGGAATAAATGAGCCTCAAGCTCCAGTCCCATATTTCAAGGCACTATGACCACATTTCAGGGGAGTTGTCCCATACCAATAGCTAGTTAGTTGCATCATGATGCTGCCACTTGTCCATTGCCTTCTACCCCAGATTCCATTCCACCTAGTGGGTCAGTAACCACTCTTTCAACAGTCCTCTTAGGTGTTTGTCTCCTATTGTATTTATTAAATAATAAAATATTGTGCAAATTACAGTCATCCTTGGACACTTGTCCAACATAAAACTTTACAATAAAAGTTATCATAATGTTTTCTAACACAAAATGTTTTCGAGCAAAAAGGATATGTTACAAACACCCCCACTTAAGCTCAACATCGTCCTTGATGTTGCTTATTCATCATCAAGTTCCTCATGGAACAGAACTGGATATGCTTCTTGCGTATTAATTTCCAGTTTCCAAGAAGCTTCATCATGGCTAAGGTGCTTCCATTGCACCTTTACCTACCCTATGGTGCGATTCCGAAGCATAATTTCCCTCCGGTCGAGAATACAGTCCGGTTCCACCTGAAAATCTCCTTCGGGTTCCACCTTCAACTTCCACCATGGATGTTTGGTGGTGTGCTTGACGATTTTCCAATGCTGCATAAATTTTGGGCATCTCCATTGCTACATCTCCAATTGTAGGCTCTGCTTGTACTATGTGAATATTGTTGACTGTCTTTCTGTATCATGGACAATCTGCTCTCTTGTGTGGTCCGCCACAGTCATAGAACTTCATAGGTCCTTTCTGTTCAGCATACCTATTGTTATTATTGTAATTGCTGTGATTATTATTGTTAGGTACGTTTCTTGCAGTAGTAAAGTTCTGAGGTGCATTATTCCTGTAATTATTAGGAAGATTTTTGTTATTAAAACTTTTCTTAAAACCTCAAGAATTATGATTAAAATTCTTCTTTTTATAGTCAAATTGATTTTCCTTACTGCTCTTCCAGCCAGTTGTTCCTTATCTCTTTCTGTCTTGATCAAAACAAAATTTATCCTTTCTCATGGCCTCTTCCAAAGTGGAAGGATTATCATACTCGATATGGTCCTTTATATTAAAAGGTAGACAGCTGAGAAACCTTTGCACTTTAGGCTTTTCCTCGACCATATAGGGCACATACCTCAGCAAGCTAAGGAACTTGCTGCACAGTTCTTTCATGTTCATTGTACCCAACTTTAAATCGTAAAACTCCTTTGACTTATCTTCAAAATATTGTTCCGACAAAAATTTCTTTTTAAACAAACTTTTAAATATATTCCAAGTTACTTCTTTTTCTTTTATACTCTTGATTCTTTTAAGATCTTGCCACCAAATATCTTCCTTTCTGGTCATATTGTAAATAGCCATCTTGGCTTTTAGTTGAGAAGAGTAGTCGTAAATATTAAAGTACTTCTTCATTCCAGACAACCAAGCTTCTGTTCTTTCACCCTTCTCACTTTCAGCGTTAAAGGTGGGTGGCTTAGTATTTTTAAATTCCCCAATGATCTGTTCATGATGTTTATGTTTTCTCTTCTTAGAGAAGAATTCACTATTACTGCTGTCATAATTAAAGTCATTATTACTTGAATCATATTTAGAGGATGAGTAACTATTCCCTTTATCATTTCTTGTTTTCTTATGCTTATGTTGGCAGGACATTGCCTCAGAATCAGCCTTCATTTCTGATTTTCTACCTCTTTCATCATTATGACAATTTCCTTTTAAATTCTGTTGTAACTCTTCCTGTACCTTAAGGATCCGTTCATTTTCTTCTTTAATAGCTTTTAACTCAGATTTTGAATCCGGTACAGTGCATAAAATTTTAGAAGACTGGTTATTTAATTCAACATAAATTCCATCAGAATTGTTATTATTAATACGTTCATTACAAGGATATCTATCCTCTTTTGATTCTTCTAGTATTTCCATATCTGCAATTTAACGGTAAATTTGTTCTGTGCAAAAATAAAATTGAATTACAAAAGTTAGTAACATAAACTTTCTTATTTGTATTCTGTTTGCACGCGTGAGCCTAAATCAGGCCTAGAGTTTGAACTTGTGCTCTGATAACACACGTAACATCCCAAAAAAAATTGCAAAAATTTAAAATTTTTCGACATAACAATTAATTCCTATTCAAATGTGTGCGGAACAGAACAATGCATAAAAGGTTATCTTGCTGTACTAAATACCATGCTGATTTATAGTATAAGATTAGCGACTAGATGATTCAAGTTTATGTATTGATGTTATTCATACTTAGCTATACTATTGCAAAATTTTATTGTTGTCATTATGATTGATGATTCAACTATTTTGACTAATGTGCTTTTGTTGATTGATGAAGGGGTCCTACGGACGCTCCGAGGATTACTTAGTATCCATGCTAAAGCATGTGAATTCGTACTTGTGGCAGTTTACACGTAAGGATTTAAGGTTGCGATACGTGACCGAACAGTTTTTCAGTATCCTCCTTTGTAAATATTTGAAGAGATAAGACTTTGGGCACTCTACCGGGTGAGAAACTTGGTTAGAGACTAAACACATTCAAGATAAAGATATTTGAATATGATTACTGATGCAAACAGTGCATCTTAATTAATGTAAGTTATAAGTTTGTATTTGATTCAAGAGACAGTCTGTATCGATTCATGACTCAGTTTTATACTCATAATTATATATGATTTCCATTTAAAACTTCGTGTTGAGACGTACATAAATGTCTATCTTTTTCCTCCATAGCAATTTGTAGAAATTCTATGTAGAAATGATTTAATATTTTGTCTAGGGACTATACTTCTACAATGATGGTGATAATTTGATTTATTGACGTTACTTTCATTACACTATACATTAAAATGTATGTGTGTACATATCCTTAGATTATTTCTATAATCTAATTGCAATGTATATTAAAATATTATCAAACTCTTATAAATATATATAACTTTATGTGATGTGTGTTGTGTACGTTAATCTGACCCTATGTGATACTATGCAAACCCTAGCGAATATCTATCGAGACATTTAACATGTAGTGACAGGGTGGTGCATCACGACTTTACCATATACAATGTCTACTGTAATTAATATCATGATGTGAACGTTAAAATGTCACAGGTTGGCAGATATAAACTCTGCCTATGCATTGAATGCATACATCTACCGAGATAGTGGAGTTCCACCGTGGATGGCGTAGTGAGCTTTGGGCACGTGATAGTTTCGTGGTGTAACAGTTCTATGATGAGTTGTAATTAACAATGGTTCGATGGTTATTCGAGCCGGCTCCTTCGTGGCAATAGTAATGATATTTCATTTAATGTGGTAGGTTACTTGGTGTTTAGTGAAGCTAACCCGGTGATATCCACCGTTGATCTTGTAGGGTTTTGATGGATGAGGGTTAAACCCTACCTCCACTATGTTCAAAGTGTTTATTGTAATCCTTGGCATTTGGTAGTAGTGGCTCTGGGTCTGGCTGACAGGCTGAGGGTTTTTAGGGTTCTTGTTTTGCATTCGAGAGGCATAATGCCTGCACTTTGAACCCATGACCTGTGGAAGGTTTAAGAGTCGAACTCTCCAGGTTTTTACAGTGATAATTTGTCACAATTGGCAGCTTGAAGTCGGTTTCTTGATGTGGTTCGATACTCAGACCTGTTGATGGTTTTTCTTTTAAAATTGGGTTCAAGTGAGAGGCCAAGCCCTCGCCATGGTTGATACAGGTCTTGGCATTGTTTAACTGTTTAATAGTTGATAGCTTGGTGTGGTTTCCTTCTATCTCAGCATTCGACGGTGTAAAAGTTTACAATTGCAGTTGCATCTCTCTAGCATTTTTCTGCTATGTGCCGACGTTTAAAAGGTAATGTGCTTCGAAACCTTTATTGTAGCTTCCATACTCGAGTGTTAACACAGTAATGGCTGTTCGAATCGATACTGAAGTCATTCTTTTTAATGAATACTATTTTTAACCACATCTCCAATGTATTTGTAGGTGCAAAGGTTCAGTGGCTTCTCTAGTCTGGGCGTTGAAAGTTGACTATGGCTACACCGACCGGTAAGCCTCAGAGGTTGCCTTGTAACTCTAGTTATATGGAAGTGATGGCGAATATGTGTTTGTTCTATGGTCTTCATGTTTATCTCAGAGAGTATGTATGTCATCGAATTAGGGTTTGTAGAAATGTAGAGGTTTTGGGGAGGAGAATTCCTCGACCCAAAATGCACAAGCCTGTTATGTTTGATATGTAACTGTCGTGGGAAAGAGTTCTTGTTCTTAGACTTGAATAATGTAAATCCTATGTTTTCAATGAGTAATTGCAGTTGTTTGAAATCCATGGAAATTTTTGACCTGTGTGTAGTTTGTCGATTTTATAAAAAATGTTGCTGCGTTTTCACTCTATAAGAATTCCAAGGGTTAGGATTTGACTTTGTTTGGAATGCATAGTTTTGATGTTGCTCTTCGATAAGATCTCGGCATCAAACTGGTATTTTCTATTTCTGTTTAGAGTTGTCCTACAGACATTATAATAACTGAATCTTGGCGATGATACTAAGAATTTAACCGTTCGACCTATAGGAACGATTATGGTTTAAATGTTTGGTTTTTATGGAAATAAACTCATGGTTTGATTTTATGCTTATGATTGGTTAAAATGTTAGCTGTGTGCCGAGAGTTGATGTCAAGCTTTTACAGTTATAAAATGTATTGGTAACTATTTCGTTTCCTACTTTGGAAGGGTAATGTGAAGCTAAAAACTTCTAACTGTTTGTGATATGAAAACCATAACTTGGTTCTGTTTAAAATGTAATGATATTATTTAGTGTCTTTGTTGCTATCGTTCGATGATAAAGTCAATAGTTTGAAGGTTTGGCTTTGAAAATGAAATGTGTAAACCCTAGGTTTGAAACATAAGACTTATGTTGTATGACAAGAAGATTTGTTTGTCATATTGAATTAATAAATAGCATAAAAGTAGGTGATTCTGTACATGAATAATTTTATGTTTATTACTATGCTCTATTTCTAAAAAGGAAAGTGATAACAATATGTTGTACATTGAGATCTAAATTCTGCAACTGTATGATATAACTTATATATGTTTTTAAATACCCTAACATAGAAAATAATTCATATAATCTTTAGAAAGGAAAATTATTTATTCCTAAAACAACTAATATTTATAAAATGGAGAAAACATTACTGTATATTCTGAAAACAATTATCTGTGCAGAAATAATAAGGAAAATATTGATACATGTATACATAGGAAATTAACAATAAACAGTAACTTAAGAAAATAAAATGTTTTTGTCTTCTCATTCACATGTCTATTTATCCTATCATTTATCTATCCAAATTAATTTGTCTCTGTACTAGAGTACGATGCAGATCCACTTTGCATGGGGAAAAATACAGAGAGCTATTTTAATCATTCCAAATCATTGTTATACAGAATCTTAACTTACTCAGAAGACGGAAATAAATTTATAAAATAAAAACAATAAAAGTATTTATGTAGAGCTGAACTTTAAATGCCTTGAAATTAGAGAAAGATAATGGAACCTGAAATTGAAGATAGGGCCAACAAACACCCAAGGAGGCCTGTTCCTCCCAACCTATTTTTGAAGAAGCAGCCCAACTACAGGCTTCTTGTGAAACCCCGAGCCTGATTACTGAACCACTAAGTAGATGGAATCTGTGTAGAAGCAAGGCACTCAAAAATTCCTTCAGCACTCAGCATCAACCTCCTGAAATAACACGCCTTCAGCACTCAACATCAACCTCCTGAACTCAATAAGAGTTTGGCAGACTCACAACATGATCAACAACATAGCATATCCCCTCATCAAATCTCTTGGGTGCAAACACAGCAAAACCCCAAGGTAAATTTCCTCGTCAGGAAAATTGATGAACCTCAGTTCATAATTTGATGGCTATTATATAGACTGCCTAGGTCTTTTAGTGGTCAGTTTGGAATAAATGACCCTCAAGATCCAGTCCCATCTTTTAGGGCACTATGACCACATTTCAAGGGAGTTGTCCCATACCAACAGCTAGTTAGTTGCATCATGATGCTGCCACTTGTCCATTGCCTTCTACCCCATATTCCATTCCACCTAGTGGGTCAGTAACCACTCTTTCAACAGTCCTCTTAGGTGTTTGTCTCCTATTTTATTTATTAAATAATAAAATATTGTGCAAATTACAGTCATCCTTGGACACCCGTCCAACATAAAACTTTACAATAAAAGTTATCATAATGTTTTCTAACACAAAATGTTTTCCAGCAAAAAGGGTATGTTACACTATTATAATCCAATTACTGACAGCATAAGCAATATAGTAATTCTGAAACAATTTTCATTATACTTACAACCATTAATGCACATCAACTTCATATGATCTACCACTACATAATGATTTACCAACACATTCAAGTTAATAACACAGTCACAATATGATTTCCATTATATTTTGTGTACAATAAAAAAAACACAATACTTAACCTATAAATATTTAATTATATTGTAATGAATCCTCACAACCATATTAAAGTGGACATGATGATCGAACAACGTCATCTTCACATGAAATTTCCCCATCTGATGGCATAAATACACCATCATTAATGGGCTCTAAATCCACAAAAAAATTAATACGAGAGTTTTCATGGTCTTCATCACCTTCAATTATAGGTAAATGATAATCAATAAATTCATCATCTTCATGGACTTGATTCTCATGTGGTTGCTCAGGTCCTTCAAGCACTTGATTGAACTCATCATGATCTTCATCTTGGTCATATTCATCATCAATAATCATGTTTTCATCATCTTCATCTAGGTCAACCATGTCTTCAGGGGGGGCTTCTGCATCTTCATGTAAATCATGTTCCTCTACATCTTGAACAAATGTTACTATTCATCCTCTTGGATCATAATCAATAACAAATGACCAACCTGGTTGTTCTAAATTTGGAATAAGAAATATTTGGTCACATTGATTTGGAAACACATAAGGTTCAGAAGTGGCTTCAAACCTAGATGTATTGATCATTTTGAATCCATTCAAGTGTAGAAAGATATTTTTTTCCTCGCCCACTTTGATAAGCTTGTACCATTCAACATGAAAGATAACTTTTTTGAAAGACATAAAATCAAGCTCTATAATATCCTCCAACACTCCATAATACTGAAGTGTGCTTGTGATTGGTTGTCTATCATTTGCATGTGAACAACAATCCACCTCAAATGATGCCGAAATTCCACAATCATAAGTTTGTCGCTTGTCATCAACCTTTTTCATGCGAAAATGATGACCATTATTCCACATTCCTTTGTAATATGTTACCTAAATTCATATAGATATTAACTAATTAGATTCAACGATACAAAATTTAAAAAACAATTTAATAAATACCTAATATGTTAATATATATGCATCACCTCTCCATTTTTAGATCCTTTAACGAAATTCAATTGTTGTTTTGTTACTCTATTCCTCCCCTTTGCTGCCTCATGTTCGATATTGGTCTTTAGCCAATCCCATGCGCATCTCTCTGGCCATTTTCTTTTATGGCTTGCAGGAAGTCCTCGAGCAGTGTTTTGGCCATGTCTATTATATATATTGGCCCATGCCTTTTCATCCTCTAATTTCTTTTGTTCAGTGTACTTCTCCATCCATTCCAACATAAAGTCAGAATTATATGCAACATACAAATGTAATGACTCCCACTCCTTAGCATCTACAATGAAAAATAGAATTGTTCAATGATTTAATAATTATTTAAAGCCATGTCTTCTAAAATTTAAGATAAAAACAACTAAGAATAACATTTTTATATACCTTTTATCCTCTTTGAAGTCCCTTTACCCTCTAATTTTTCTCCTTCAAATGATTTTGGTTGGTTACAATCCCATAATCGCGGTGCTTCAAGATGCAATTGAGGTAAGTACTCACTCAAATGAACCATTGTTTGGAAAATCATGTACCCCTCAACCATCGACCCTTCTGGTCAAGCCTTTTGCCTCACAAATTATTTTAGAACCTTCATATATCTCTCCACGAGCCACATTGACCGAATATGGATAGGACCACACTATTCAATCTCTTCTACTAGGTGTACAAGGTAGTGTTCTTGAAAATTGAAGAAGCTTGGAGGGAAGTACATTTGAATATCACACATCAAAAGTGAAACATTCCTTTTCCAATACTTCACTTCATCCTCGTGTATCTCTTTAGATAAGACCCACCTACATATATTAACGTGTATCACAATAAAGACTAATGCTTTCTTCAAAACTATATGTATAAACTAATATAAATGAATTACCAATTATATGCTTCAAAGGATAAGTGTCATCGAAGAGTATGGATGAAGGATTCAAAATACCTCAAATATTTGGATAATTTGTAAATAGCTAACGTGACATCACGATCAAAAGTGCTTGGTATTGCTGCAGGCAACACATACTACATGACCAGTAACAAATAGCCATGTTAAAATATGCATGAACTTCTATTGTCAGTAAGATATACAAATTTATAATTATATTGCAACAAATCTGATGTACTACATAGTTACCTTTATCCAGTTGTGCCAATCATGTGTTTTTAGGCCTGTAAACTCTGACCCATCTCTCATGAATAAGTTTTTTGATGTTGCACCAAAACCAGAAGGAAATCTTATGCTTTTGATTGTATCAATGATGTTTGCTTTCTCCTTTGATGTAAAAATCCACAGAGCATGAACATATGAGTTGTTTTCATGCAACCACATGTTCGGCATGATATTGGAAACTTGGAGGTCCTTTCGTAACTTTATTTGTGCTTCATGGTTGCTTCTATATAGATGTTTCCACAAGCAGTCTACCACATTTTTCCCAATGTGCATAGTATCAAATAGGTGGGCTATTGGCAAGTTCTCATAATACTCTAATTTATAGAAAATAGAGAGTCTTTTCATTCCTAGTGGAAAGTCTGCCCCTTCTTTTTTGTCATACAGTGCTTTCCACCTAGAAGGATTCATCTTTCTTGACTTCCTCATTTCCACTTCCTTTCCATTGAACTTATTTTTCTCACGCACTCGATAGCGATGATTTTGTGATAAGAATTGTCTATACTCATCATACACAGTTTTATTAAGATCCTTTGAGTACATATACAACATTTTCGGCCCACATGATGGACAACCATGTTTACCCTTTGTTTGTAGCCCTGAAATAAGTATGGAACGCATATTGAGTAAATGGTAAAATGAACAAAATAATTACAAATGTAATTTATAATATATTACCACAACAAATAGAGAGTCCCGGGGCATCATGAATTGTCCAGATAAGGATCGCATGAAAGAGGAAGTTTATATCATTGATAGGTCTTGATACATCATACATATTTACACCATCCCATAATTCGCGAAGCTCATCAATGAGGGGCTCCATGTATACATCCATATCCTTTACCTGATACTTCCCTAAGTAAACAAAAAGTTTTGTATCAGGGTTTAACTGAGTTGAATTTTTTTGTATATAATCTTCAAGAAAGCATTGCATTAATATGTTATAGTACCTGGTATGATGAGAGTTAACATTGCATGATCCTTTTTCATTTCCATCCAAGGGGGGAGATTGTTTTTAATAATTAAAACTAGCCAAACAAAATATGTTGTTCTAAGATCTCCAAACGGATTGACACCATCCATTGCTAGAGAAATTCTTGCATTCCTTGTCTCATTTCTTAAATGTGGCCATTTTTCCTCAATATCTTTCCAATATTTGCTATCCGCGGCCATACGCATGACACCATATTGGCTCCTCCCTTGTGCATGATAATCCATATATTTTTCCAACTCCTTGCATTTGAACATCCTCTCAAACCTTGCCTTTAGTGGAATGTGTCATAGTACTTTATAAAGAACCTTCTTGGATACTTGATCTTTACGATACCTATCTGTGTGACACACTGGGCATTGTTGCAAATTTGCATTCTTTCCATAGTACAATATATGGTCATTTGGACATGCATCATATGTATTGTACTCCATTCCAATGTCTTTCATTACTGAAGATACTTCTCTATGAGAATGAGGCAACTTATTGTCCTTTGGAAGTATCTTGTTTGCCAAAAGTCTACATGATGCAACAAATGATTCTATAACATAAGTATACACAATATTCAAAACTTTTAAGACATTTAGATCATTAATTTATAGGAATATCAAATCATACATTAATATATCGGTAAAGCATGTGTTCGGCAATCCATGTGTAACCTTCAAATTCAACAACAACATAAGTGTCGCCAATATAGAAGTATCTGCATTTGGGAAAAGAGGCGTCCTAGCCAAATGAGCTAGGGGTGAATCAATAACTTCTTCAGAAGATGTGTAGAAGTCTTGGATAAATTCATTAACACCAGCCTCATTTATCTGCGAAGTAGTTTCATCCATAAATGTGTCTTGTTCGTCATCTTGAGAATGGCTATCATCAGTGATATATGTCGGTTCTCCAGGAACATTGGGAACTGAAAGAGGATTTTAATCAAAAAAACATTTGAAATGATCAATAATAATGTATTAAAGAATGTGCATATTTATTTATTATAAGAATAACAATTTGTTAATTTTATAGTGTACCTCTTCTATATAAACTCCATAGTTCAATCTATGTTTACCAACTAGTCGTCGCTTCTTTAGTTTCCTGTTTTGGCACCTTTTGCAAGTGCAATATATCATTTCATTGAAGTATTCATTTGTCCCTGGAGCAGGTATTGGTGCTCATTCATTTGAATATTCAGATGATGATGTGCTATTTCCCTGAATGCACCATTTATTATAAAAAATAAGAGTGTAACTTTTAACACAAGTATTACATCTTTCCCAAAAGAATATGACTCTTAGGTGCATGATATGTTATAGCTTAAGAAATTTGCAAGACGTGAACTATAGAGGAGTATGTGTTGGATATTATTTTTTAGATGGTTTAGAGGATTAATGCAACGAAGTTATGTATCTTTGCAAGAGATCAAACATTTAGAGTGAAAGTCATATCTCACAATCCAACATTTGTACACATCTTACTTAGTTGGATATCATGCTATTTAGTTGTGATTCTTGAAAATGAAGAATGGTAAGGGAGTACTAAAAATGATGAGGACTTCAAAAGAATAATGTCATTTTTTCCTTGAATGATTTCTAATATGAAAACAAGGTGATCAGTCAAGCCTTAAGACTTGGCATTAATTATTGGCAAAATTTACAGGTTTAAAAGAGGAACACCATTCGTATTTCCTTCAGAAGTGACAACCAATCAGATGACAAAATTTCTCTTTTATTTGATGGGGACGAATTGATTTATGAATTCTCTATAGGGGTGATTACTTTTCAGTAACTTTATATGTATGAGAACTTTGTTTGCAATTTTTTAGTGAAAAACAACTTAACGTGCAAAGGAAATGGTGACAACATCAGCAAAACCAAACAAGAATCCATCAAAAACAAGAAAATATATCAAGAAGCCAAAAACAACAACAAAACCAAACAAAAATTTAGGATGAACTCAGCTCTCATGAAATACCTGGTCTGCCATTTCGTATAGGCACCAAACAAATGGTGTAAAATAAATCTGCAAAGAAAAGTGTGTGAATGCTAGTTAGGATCATTACATAAATAGTTGTTGAAATATATGAAAACATGTATCTTAAAAAAAATTATGTAACATTATTCTAAAGGTATCTTGATTACTAAACACAATTCAAACATGGTTAAAAAAGAAGTGGTTCATAAGAATATATAGCCATTGTATTTTGACTTGAACTAGGAAAATATTATGCATCAGCTTATATGTTCCTTGATAATTTTCTGCATTAAGTTCCATCCATATTAAGCTTGTTGTAGTATGCATTCTGTAGCTTGAATTGTTTTGATAACATTGTCAAAATTTCCCTCTAATGTTGTCCCATTGACCCCATTTTCCCAATCTAGAATCTAGGCACTTGTCAAAATAAGTTTTTTTTCTTTCAAAAAATGAATTCAACCGAGAGTAAACCTTGTTGTGAATAGATATGGCATTAAGGTTCCCAAAGTTATGACTGTTTTGCGACCAAAATGATTACAAATAGAAAGATCCATCTACCAAAAAGAATCGAATAAGAGAGAAACTAATTAGCATAAAATGATCTACATAAAACTAAAAAAATCATGAAATGCGAGGAATTTTAATCTAAATTAAATATTGATTCATAATGATATTGTTCTATTATAAATTATCAAATTCTGTTATGAAATATTTACCAGATTCTTACTAAATTTAAATTGCAAATAGCCATATTTCAAAAAAATTATCAACTTAATCATTTGAAAACTTTACATTTCCAAAGTTGTTAAGTACATTTAGTTTCTTCATCGAATTGGGAGTTCATTTAATTTGTAGGACCTTCATAGAATTGGGGATTAACAAAGCTAGTGATTTAAAACAAAATTAGGTTTAAAAGATTTATCGGACCTAGATATGTTAGTTAAATTTCTCTCTTGTCGAAATGAGAAGATTATGTGACGAAGAAGAACAGTCCAAAATTCTCACCCAGTTTTGTTCCGTTAGATACTTGGCAATTTTTCTTAACGAAGGATAACTCTGAGTAGACTAGATCTTAATTGAAATAGGGGAGAGTTCAATTTAGCGTGTAGGAGGTAAAAAGAAAAGGAAACTCTATATATATGTCAACTAACACTTTAGGTGCAAAAGCATTGGTCTGAATCAAAAATTTTAGCCAATTATATGAGATAAATAAGCAGTCCAACTAACAACATCATATGGGTTGTAAAATTTTGACCGAAACAATGAAACGGATATAGTATGAAAATTGATAATAATTGGTGCAGGGATCAGAAATAATTGGAACCAGTCAATTATTGTAACTATACTTAGGCCTACATTCTTATCTGCATGCACATGAATATAGGAGATCCTTGCAGATCGACTGCCATAAGGTTGTAAACTGTTTTTTCCTATAACAGAGAATATTTATGTAAATTTGTCAAAAATTTAGTTGCGTTGAGCATTTTTTTAAGGCTTCATCTTCCTCCATGCACATCCTTCTTCCCTTATTGTTGGCCCATTCTTCCACTCAGAGAGAGTGTGACTAACATCATTCTTCTGATAAGAGCGCAACTGTTGCAATTCCAGGAATAACCGAATTACAGATCTATACAACAGATTCACCCCAATATCTATATGAAATTATACATATTTCGCTTTATGTCGCGGATCTACACCATACATCCCAGAAAGCTAGAAACTCAATTCATAAAATAGATCCACATTCATAGCTTAATGTGACTCAATGCTTTCTGAAGTAAATAGTACAAATCTACATACAAAATTTGTACTTTAAACTTCATGAATCTTCAGAACTAATAGATTAAGATTCTTAGCTTTCTTAAAACAACCTTATAATAATGACAACTCCCCAAAAATTGCAAGAATGGAATATTGGAAGCATGTAAGAAGGGTATACAAACAATCTAATGCACTCCTACGTTGTAGGAATGAAATAACAATTTGCAAGAATGATATAAAGCAGTTACATATAAACCAACCAACCTATCCTTCATCCCTGTGGTACCACACGGGATCCACCTTGAAACTTTCCCTAATCAACTCCATCAAACTTTGAAACTCCACATTTCCAGTATATGTTGGATCCAATACATTCCCTATCTTAGCAATATCTTTCTCGACCTTGAATCCATCATGGATCAGAAGGGAAATGTCTCCTCCATCGCCGAGGATCAGACCAGAGGCATCATGCTGGCACATCCCAGAGCCGGCTTCATGGAGTAGCCAAAGCAAAGGGAGGTTTCCAAACTTTTTAGGTTATTGTGGCACCAAAACCTTACAAACACGGAGGCGTAGTCCGTAGAAGATCTAACAAAAGGAAGAAACGAAGGAAACCATATCCAAATTTGCAGAGTTGTTGGGCAACGAAAAAACAATTTACAAGAAGAGATGCTTCTACAACGAACGAAGAGTTAAGTTGATCCTCTTCCTTGCAAAGGAAGGAAGGACGCAGAATGGAGGGAAAAATGAAGTGAATTCCAATTTGAAGCAAGAAGAGAAGTTTTTTCGAGCAGAACGCGGAAGATTGATAACAGTACGTATCCATACATAAATTTATTTATGTATTACAATATCCTTCTTATGGTTTTGAATGCGGCCATGAGCTTCAAGGTGGGTTTTAATATGAAACAAAAACCCACATAAAATGAGTTAGTACAGGCCGGTGTAGATAAAAACAAACCATTAAAAAAAGCATCCAACCCATAAAAGAAAACAATACTGCCTGATCACATGATTAGATAGATCAGGAGTTGGTGCAGTATACTATACACAAGCCCTATGTTCTCCGGATAATTCTAATGTCATATCCTTTGTCTAAAACAGGTAGGAAATTGTATACCGTAAGAACCTTAAAATTCAGTGAACTTGCAAAAAAAAAAGCAATCTTAACAGACGACAGTAGTCTTTGGAAAATAAGACAAAAACTACTGACTAAAGAGAGCTTCAAAGAAAATGGAAAGGCATGAGATGATTGTCTGTTAGGCTGTGGAGAAATTAGAACTTGGTCTCCTCACAGTACATTCCTTTGAAAGTGTGTAGGCAGGACAAACATATGGAAATTTTGACAGTAATATACAAGGAAAACTGCCTTCAAAGAATGTCTACGAAACTACCAATCTAATCTCTAACAAAAATTAAAAAGATATAAGTATAAACTTGACAGACATATGGAAATTTGGAAATTTTGACAGTAATATACCAGGACAACCGCCTTCAAAGAATGTCTACGAAACTACCGATCTGATCTCTAACATATATGACTAAGAAAATTCATTTCTGGACAAAAATTTAAAAAGATAGTTATATAAACCTTAGTAGCAAGATTGTCGATGGCCTCCCTGGAGGCAGGAGATTAGGAGATCTTGGTCAACTGACTGCAAATAGAGAGATCTTGGCCAGCTGATTGTAAATAGAGATGGATCGATAAAAGTCTTAGCGATCTCCTATGAAAAATTTCACCTCCCACGCATCCTGCAATATACCCAATTCGGCACTCTTCTACAACTCCAAAAATATTGACAGAGGCAGACACTGTAGGCCGTAGCTTGAAGCATTAACTGATTTATGATTTCGGCTATCATAGAGTAGGTGAGCCATTGAATATGCAGAAACGGGCCGGCAACACGGGTTAATGGTTGACGAAGGACGTGGCCCACGAGGAAGGTTGACAATTAATGAACGTCTAACTAAAGACATTTCCTTTTAAGACATTTTAAAAGGAGGATATATATTTAAGACAAAACGGTAGTTTCGTCTTAAATATATGCCTTAAAGGACCCCTTGGTGTAGTAGTGAGTCCCTAGATTCCCTTAAAATTTGCATAGATGTTACTCCTTTTCCGATGGCTAGTTGACATTCTTGGCAGAGAGCTAAGGGTTCTTCTTGCTTATTCCTTTTGGTGCTAAGTCCTCATTGAAAGTCATTTTGGGTTGTCTCCCATAGTTATAAGAACTCCCCATGCACCTGTTGCCCCTCAAATTTCTTAATTTTCTTTACTCACATTTTGTTTACACAAATTTTGTAAACATCGTTATCATTATTCAAATTTAATTAAAAATATAAAACAATATAAGTTTATATTAATTAAAAAATCTAAAAATAAAATTAAAAATAAAAAAACATATATATTTATTTTAATGGAAAAATCTAAAATTAAACTTTAAAACTTTAAAAATTCAAACCAAGTATCAATTCACAACTACCCATGAACCATAGTAATGGATCCTAACCATAACCAACTTCTATCACTTAATAATTGTACTCCGACATCTTCAAATATCACCGTGCTTAAACCCTTCCTCTTTCTATGCGTGGATAGCCTATTTCTCCTTTGCTTTATCATTGACATAATCATTAGTGAATAATCTCATCTAGCAATCGCTTAGAAGGTACAAAGGAATGTTGATAAGAACAACAAACAAAGTACCTCGCAACTATGAACATTCTCCAAACAAAACTGCGAGGCAATTATGATCCGCATGCTCATTAAAAACAAAAAAAATCCTATGTTTGAGTCAAATTAATAATATTCTCAATTAAAAGCGATACTCACAAATTATGAAAAGCACTAAGACTTTGGGCTATATGTAATTCATCATTTCCCTTTTAATTATTAAGTGAGCAAGGGCATGGTGGCACATTCATTCTTCCTTGTATCTCAACGCATGAAAAAGCTAGAAGATCAGGGAGGTGGGGCCTTCAAGGGGCAACACGTTACGCTTTAATAAAGTGCTATATCTCAATAGGGATAAGGATAGGGAAGGATGCCAATGCAGGTAGATCTAATGTTGAATTAATAATTTGCTTCATTACTAGATATGCTAGGGGTGGTTAACTACAGATACTGCGGAACGACACCCTTATTGTTAGGAAAGAGCATTGATGCTTGATGAATGTATCGTGTTGGCATTTCATTTGCTGTAATTTATCTCCTGAGGGGTTTTTGTAACTAACATTCTTCGCCTGGTGAGGTAGTCGTTTACTCAATAAGGTGAATGTGAGATAGCTCCGATCCTCAGGGTGGCTTGCAAAGCTCAATGAACATCCTGCCCAGTTGACCTCCATTTGCTGACTGATCAATTGGGTTCAAAGTGTGTTTCTTTTTATTGGTTTAAAGTGTGTTTTTCTCTTGTCTCAACTCATACGAATTATGTATCTTTCTCCTCGTGGTGTGGCATTACACATAGTTCAGTTTCTGGGTGGCTCGTTTTAGTTCAGCGGAATTCCATCCATATCCAAATGACAAACTGCGGTGGTGTGATAGACAGTAAAATGCATGTTTATCTCCATAAAAGTGGCTGATGCACTATGCCCTCAATGCTTTCACCAAAACAACAATCAAATTGTGGCTCGTCTATGCCAATGAATGGAACATAAATGAATTAATAAAAATCCCTATTTCCATTACGCCTAGCTTTCAATATGCAAATACCTTTATGTGCTTGATATTACTTTGGGATTAAAAATAAGAAGAGGGTAGGCTTAAGAATATAGAATTAGCAAACTAATGAGCGTCAGCTTCATAATTCTATCTGGGACATCGTGCAACTATATAATATTTAAGTTTAAATTTTGTCACTTGTAAACCAGATGTCTATGTAGGGAATTAATTTTATTTTTGTTACTGGGCATTGAATTGGTACAATCTGGTTACACGCGCTACAATATTATGACATCAGGGGCAGAAATAATTAGGTTGTTGTAAATTCCCGAAATGGCTGGCATAATATAGGACCTGTATGTAACCTACTTCATAGCTGTAAGAACGTTTGAAGCATATCCCTTCTCCTTACGATGGGCATATCCCTATGTTGGGATTTCAATTCAGATCAACACTCCTCTCTTGGATGAGAAGATCATGATTTCATTATCTACTAGGTCAGGCACGCAACTGTGAAGGAAACGACAAGAACTATATGACAATTACCTGAGTGTACTTTTCCAGAGCATCTATTGCATTCAATTTTTCTCCTTTGTAATTTTTTTTTTCTACTTTCTATTCAAGTGATTCCTGCACTCATTATGTGTTGAATATAAGGACGTAATAATAGCTCCATGAATCAGGATGGCTGGACCAATACCGATTGTGAGGCAGAATCTCAAAAAACCAAACAGGAAAAACACATATACATGATTGTGTATATTGAATTTATTGCTTTCAAAGAAGTGAGGTACAAGTGGGATGCTTCTGGTTAGATCTGGCTAAATATTTATCAAAACATATATCAGTTTTGGGTAGTGGGTTTTGATGGAAATTGTGGTTCTTTTATAGTTTCATTAAGGTTTTTGCTATTAGTTTAACCACTTAGATAGATGGCATAGAATTTTTATTCTCCCCTTTACTGATCCGTGAGGTGATCTGGTAGTTCAAGTTAAGTGGGGCATTATTCTCGTCTTGAAGTGAACTTTAACTTCATATCTAAGTTTAATGCTTTTAAACAGAGCTGGAATATAACCTAATCTCCAGATTTAGCAGAGCTCAACCTACATGTTTACGATTTAGCATAGCTATGATAAACTTCAATCTCCATATTGAATTTACCAACGGATTGACAGAGTATGGGTAAGCTTTAATCTCCAGACCGAACTTATCAAAGTAGCAAATCCTTGTCGAATGGATCAGCCTTACGTGGACATGGGACCCCGTTTCTGAGATTAATTTTTTTGTTGCATAAAAAAAAATATAAATCGAAGCTTCAAAACAAGACTCAGAGATCGCGGTATAGTTGACATAGGGTATCTTAGCTCGACTTGAAGGGAAAAAAGAGAAAAAAAAAATTAAGCTCAAGGAATGGACAAGCGAAGATTGGTCCTACGGACTGGGGAAGAAGGCGTAATCTAATAATCCTCTTGAACCCTACAAGATTGATACCTCCATTAACAGTCAACTCCATCCATTGGCCAGGCGTTTTCATCAAGTGGACTCCATGGGGACACTAGACCTTCTTTCCATCATGGTGGTCAGATCTCACGGTGGGGATAGGGGTGCACTTAGATGCTGCTAAGTGTGGAAGCATTTGAAATTGACGAGGTCGACTCGTTCCACCTTAATGTAGAGGGTTATTATGCATATTAAATGCACCATCATCTTCTTTCTTTTACCAAGCTGGGATTTACATCTAGCTCCATCTAGCTAATCATATCGGTGCTTAAGGTTGTACCACATCACAAATCCTTAAATATATACACCCACAAAGCAAATGCAGTGAAAGGGGAGTTGCATCCTCTCAAGAGGAGCACCCTCGTAACTTTTGCAAGCAAAACAACCCAATGTCTGGGAATCAATAAAGAGGCATGAATATCAAGGATCCAGGGGTCTGCACCCTCCCCTTTTCTCCAAACAAATTGCAGAAAGCCAGAATTCAAATAAGAGAAAAAAGGGTTCGGCTCTCTTGAAGGAGACTGGCCATCCCCAAAAAAAAATAGCGTTGAAACCAACACGTGTACAATAATCTTGTTACGAAGAAAATTAGAATGGTCAAATATAAATACATACACATCAAAACAATACACAGGCAGATTCAAACTGGAGAAACCCATTTTGGGTACAAAAAGTATGAAAGGTTAGGGAACATGAAGTAAAATTGGTTTACGACATTTCCAAATTGAGAAGCAAATATGCCTGTGATAACCAAAAGATGCCTATGATAACCAAAAGATGCCTGTGATAACCAAAACCAAAATATGGCAGAGAGACTGCAAAAACACCTTTCCTCTAATGGGGCAATACATACAGCAACACCTAGCAAGCCTAGGTTGGAATTGGTTTTTGCCTCTTCCAACAGCAAAGAAGACCAAGAACAATCCCCATCCCAATATCCAATCTTGACAGACAGAAAGAAACTTCCCGGTAAATAATGTCGCGTCCCTGCTTAAACGTGAGCGCTTAACTGATAAGGCTCGTGGAGTTACCCTATGGTTTTTGGAAAACCCATACAAACTTCAAACATAAACAAAATTTAAGATTGAGGGCTAAGTAATATGCAGAGTACTCAGAGATTTGCATCTACATACCTTTCCTTTGCGCACAAGGTGAAGAATAGGGCTAACGCCTTCAAATTGAGACAGAGTTTGCTGTAAATAAAAAACATAACAATGGTAATTACCATTCTTTGTTATTATTTAAACAATAAATGATTATACACAAAATGAAAATCATGCTATAGTGTAACTTACTAAGATATGCATTGAAATAACTCTAATTAAGATCACTCTGGCAATTGGGTGGATCGTGGGGATTCATGCTTCTTAGCAGAAATCATGGTGGCCGCTGTGTGGCATTTACAACCTAGAACGTGCTTTAGGAACTTAATGTTGAAGCCTGGTAAGGTTAATGGACCTCAACCAAGGAGGAAGTATGATTAAGACCAAGAGCAGAAGGAAGGAGCATTAAACTAGCCTGCAAACACATGAAGTAAGGAATGCCAATTTCAATTCCAGCGAGCCTTATCACTCTACTAATTACAGCAGGAAACAATATTATTTTTTCCTCTCCCGCCATCTCCCGCCATAACCTCGAAAATATTGACAGCTATTCCAGTTGATAAATGCAGTCGATCGGTTGGTAGATAGGTGAATCAATGCGGCCAGATGGTTTTGCGAAGAAAGAGGACAAGCACGGTTGATGGTTGATGAAGGTGAAGGTTGACAATTAATGAAGGAGACTTTTTTTTTTACTTTTAACTAAAGACGTTTATTTTTAAGACATTTTAAAAGTAAGATATATATTTAAGACAAAATGGTAGTTTCGTCTTAAATATATGTCTTAACAGACCCCTTGGTGTAGTAGTGAGATATAGGTCATCCTACACATTAATAAGTTCAATTCCACATATTAATAAGTTCAATTCTGGGCTTAGATTTGGTAATCCTATCAGAAGCAATACATTATTTTTTTAATTACTTTTGTTTTTAATAACGTTTGCATAATATTAATGAGTTACAAATAAATAAGGTAGGGTTGAGTGACTTTCACTATGGCCACCATGATTATGCTATTTAAAAGTATATAAATATAGTGCTGGTTATAAAGTGCACCTTAAGATGTGTTTAGGTATTGTTTAAGCATTCATGTAGGTCATGATGAAGGGCATTTATGTGGATATTTCCAGCCCATATACATGCATTTTGTGATAGTAATGAGGGGTTCACACAACCACAAATGTATGCCCACTTGTGACCATTCATGAAGATACATAGGCAACAATTAAGGGCATGTTTGGGACATGTTATAACCTTGAAAAAGTATAGTTATGATATGGTTGGGACAGCTTGAAGAAGAGGTATATTTGGCACATTTTGAGGGAAGCCCTTGGGGCATATTTGTTTCAATTCATCATTGGAAGTCCTATAGAAATCCCTAATATATATCGGCAATTTGAACAACCTTAATGCATCATTCATGTAGTGGCTCGTGCACATCACAAGGAGAAGCAGTTAAGGAAGTTATTCAATAGTATAATGGTAGCTCTATGATGATTTGTCTGTGATCTGGTTAGGGTTTTCTAAGGCTCACTAAGGCAGCAAGACCTTAGAGTAGTATTGTAGCAGATCTATGGTACTACTTACCTTAGATATGTGTGGCAGTCAATGAAGGCATAGTATAAAGGCATAATATAGATCAGGATGCTTGACCAACACCTAGGGGTACCTCAAACCCTCATGCTGTAGTATATCTTTGGAGCATACTTTAATTAAGGCAAGAGTCATTTGCCTTATATTTTTTTATATAGCACACATGTTATGAAAAAGGATTGAGGGTGTCCCTTGTTTGATGTTTGGGTGGTTTTCTTTTGAATTAAGGAGAGTATGTTCACACATGGAATACTATGGGCTTAATATGGAGGGTTTGCTTGATGATGGGGCACATACTACATATGTTTATGAGTAGACACGTTGCATGATTTGATTAGTAGAGTGATAAGCAAGATATTTGATCCCTATTTTGAATCTTTATAAAGTGGACACTAATGTCTTATTAAAGTGGACATTAATACTTTGATCACTTTGATTTTCTTTGGATGTTTTGACCAAATGACTAGTGCACCCTAGTTGAGAGATTGTTTAGAGCAAGTTACATGTTTCCCAGTAATTGGCATGTGGCACCTATCCCTAGATAGGAGGAGGTCACCTTCCTTAGCCTGTTCTTATCATTATTTTTAATTCTATTTTGAGGCGGTGTGCACAATAATCATTCTATAATTTCTCCCTACTAATTTAAAACAAAAATATTATATATACTGTAAAAAATTGGTGCCTCTTTCCAACTAGTGTGTGTATGGGGTTGCACTCCTTTATTCTATCTACAGTGAATGAAATCCTTAGGCTGACCTCAGCATGGCCTCAACACTGTAAGTTTCCCCACTTGGAATCCAAGGTGAGCACAGAGAGGGACGATTTGAGTCTTGAACTCCACTTCATCGTCAAGGGAAGCAAATGGAATATATGATACAGGGCATGGAAAGGGTGAAAATACTATAGGACGTCAAAGTGTCCTAATCAAACTAACTAGCCAACTAATCCTAAGTGTTGTGCTTGTTGGTCAATGTCTCAACTAGGCATACATTTCATTATAGGACATCAAAGTGTACTAATCAAACTAACTATCCAACTAGTCAAACTAACTAGCCAACTAATCCTAAGTGTTGTGCTTGTTGGTCAATGTCTCAACTAGGCATACATTTCATTTAAAAAACTTCAACTTTAGAAACAGTAACTACCTCTGGCTTTTGTCAGTTGTATTTTTAGAAGTAAAGCTAAGTTTAGTTAAAGCCTGCATAAAACATAAAGCTTAAGGCATAAAACATAAGCTAGGTTAAGGCTTTAGTATGTAGAAGTGTTTAAATAGAGGCCTCGAGATCCAACTAGCCAAACTAACTAGCCAACTAATCCTAAGTGTTGTGCTTGTTGGTCAATGTCTCAACTAGGCATACATTTCATTTAAAAAACTTCAACTTTAGAAACAGTAATTACCTCTCGCTTTTGTGAGTTGTATTTTTAGAAGTAAAGCTAAGTTTAGTTAAAGCCTGCATAAAACATAAAGCTTAAAGCATAAAACATAAGCTAGGTTAAGGCTTTAGTATGTAGAAGTGTTTAAATAGAGGCCTCGAGATCCATTGTAATTATGAAGTTTTATGTGGATAGAAAAGAAACAGCTTGTTCCATAAAATTCATCACGGTATCGCAGCTTGATTAAGTCTCTTGGAGAGCATATTAACCCAACAGCATATCCAATCCTGTTGTATTCTTCCATAGCGAAGAAGGCAGAGATGGTTCGATCCAAACCAAGATCTTTCACCAATCAAGTGAGAGAATTGATCCAAGAAATTGGACAAAGATCTGGGTTCGAGTCTGAAGCACAAGACGGAAATCGCATGAGGAAGCTTTTAGGTCCACAGATCTGAAGCAAATTCTTGAAGAAAATCCAACCTCCATTGGAGAGTGTGAAAAAGGAAGCCAATCCACATAATTTGTGTGTTGAAGGAGGTGATGTCAAGTTGTTCATTGAAGAAGAGCATATCCTCTTGCAAATTCTGAAGCGGTTGCGACCAGATCTGGATTGCTCGCAGGTAAGAAATCTGCGTGAAGTGAATCCAGTCTACATGAAATATCAGTCGTTGAAGATTGCCTCAGTCTGAATTGTAATCAATCCGAATCCAAAAAGAAAATGTAAAGAACTCTGTTCACCCGTCCACAGGAGTCCGCAGACACAACTGAAATTTGATCGCACGAGAGAATCTGATATGCTTTTTTTGGAAATCGCATGAGAAATCAGCTGCAGGTTGAACAGTCTGTGAGAAGAAGGGGCACATGCAATTCGCGTGAAAAAGGAAGATCGTAAAGAGGATCCATGAGCGAATTTGCCATCATTGATCAAACTGTCCAAGCCATGAAGTCAACGTGAGAAGACCACTATTTTGGAATACACGAGAAGGAAAAACTGTAAGTTAATTCATGGTAAATGCAAAAGTGTTTCAAAAGATTAAAAAAAATATTCTTTGCAAAGTAATTGCATCATAAGTCATGATAAAGGAAAGGTAGTTTGGTTTATTTCCACTTCGACTCATAAGAAAGGAGATTTTTTTATTAGAGATTATTTATGAGTATTTTAAAATGTTAAGAGTAAAGAAAGTGAGTGGTTTGAAGCTTTATTTAAAATAAGAAACCCCAGTTTAAGTTGAAGAAAAAGAATAAATCTCTTAGAGATCTTGCATTAAAGGGGCTCAAAGAAATCCTATATTTTTTTTAGGGGGCAATAAGGAAGAAGGTATGTGGACCCAAGAGGAGTCCATAGTCCTCATAAGCCTCAACAGAAGGTTGAAGTCTAGAGCCCAAAGAAGAAGAAAAGCATTGAAAGCCTCAAAGTTTGGAGCAGAAAGTATGAGAAGAAGCTTCATTAGCACATAGCAGCAAAGAAGGTCAAGATGAAAATGTTTTGTAAGCCTAGCTGAGACATAGACAAGTAGGCATTTTGTTTTGATGAAATCCCTTGCAGGAAACATATTTTAGCAAGAATTAGATCGTATGTTTAGTGGTCGTAATTAAGGGGGAGTGTTAGAAATAGTAATTAACACTCCCTTTTGTCAGTTGTATTATTAGAAGTAAAGCTAAGTTTAGTTAAAGCCTGCATGAAGCATAAAGCTTAAGGCATAAAGCATGAGCTAGGTTAAGGTTTTAGTATGTAGAAGTGTTTAAATAGAGGCCTTCAGGTCCATTGTAATTATGAAGTTTTATGTGAATAGAAAAGCAACATCCTGTTCCATAAAATTCATCACTTTCTTCCGTTGATGTGTACTCGGGACTACTTCTTCTTTGTCTTATTGATCTTGATGCTAAGTAGGTCTTCTTCACTGTATTCTTTAGCTTATGCACAATAGACAGTTTTATTGCTTTTAATTAATACTGGAACATAGTGCAAGTCTTCTTCTTCTTTTGTTTCAACATATTTTATATTGTTGTCCACTTTACCTGCACACTGATATTTTTTGTGAGATTCATTAAAAACATGAATATTTTTCAGATCTTCTTGGAGAGTAATTACATATTCATGTTCCTCATCTTCCTCTTCTCGTGTTTCAATGATTTGCAACTCTTCTTGGAGAGAATTCACATCTTCATGTTCATCATCTTCCTCTTCCCTTATTTCAATGATTTTCAACTCTTCTTGGAGAGCATTCACATCTTCCTCTTCTCTTCCTTCAATGGTTGCTACTTCATCATTCTCATTAACCCATCATGCATCATTTACTGCTTTCTCAAAAAATGTGGGTTGACATGGAAATAGAGCATACATAGTTGCTCATCAATAATAGGAGTCTGCTCATATAGCTCCCTCAAACTTCTAATTTTCTGGTTCTGTGATGAACTATCTGTTGGTGCAACTTCTATGATGTTATCAACTGTTTCTTTCTCTGAGAGACTATCACTCACGTCACTAGGGACTGCTACATTGATAGGTTTGTTTTCACTGTCATCAACAAACAGAGCTAGATCAACAAACTTTGCCGGGCTTACTTGATCACTAGTTGCATCATAAACACAGTCTTCTTCACTATCTTCCACTTCACTGTGGGATTCTTGGTGTTTTGCATGGCTTGCAAAGTCATCTACTTCTACAACGGTTCCTCTTCACTAAACTCGGCTTTCAATATATCCCATGCTTTTGTTGGTGTAAAAACTTCAGCACATGGTATTTTTTAAGGATTATAAAAGTATGCTTAAGTGTAGTATTCTAGGCGATTAATTTGGAAAGAAAAAAACATAAATATATATTGGTAGGAGAATATTAAATATGAATAATACAATTTACTATTGAAACTTGTAAACTTTGGAGAATATTATGATAAAAAAAATATTTTATGTAAATATAGGCGATATTAGAGACTAAAAATGACCAAATAGCAAATTTATTTTTTGAAAAAAGGTCCCAAAAATAGCCAATTGGCGAAATTTCGCCCCTAAAAATTTCTCTGCTTTGGCAATGCTATGAAAAATGGAATATTCTATACTATTTTGTATGAGACTTAAGGAAACAACTTGTATTCTTTCTTTCTGGAATTTTGTCAAGGTCTCAAATGCTTCTAGATCAAAAGGATTCTTTTCAACTACAAAATACCACAAATCTTGTGACCTTAACAAATTTCTTATTTTTAATTCCCATAGATCATAATTTTCTCTATCAAAGGACTACCATGATCCTACTGATGTTAACATATTTCTCACTTCTTCAATCTCTTCTTGTAGCTCTTCTAGTAGCCCCATCTTCAAGATTCAATCTTCTTGGTTGTTTCTTCTTCAATACCAATGGTCCTTCAGACTTCAAATCCTTGGAAACTTGATGGAACTAGACTCATGAAAACTTTAGATCTTCTCTGCCCTTTTCTACATCGGCTCTTCTTGGATTGATCTGTGCAAGACTCGATCTTCTTCAATCTGATATGAGTAATGCTAGAACGTTGTCCAATCTTTTGGCTCATTGTCAACAATACTGGTTTTTGATATTTGATAAAGAATTCAAATCCTTTAACACAATGTCACATACTGTATATCTAGCACATTGCATTACAAAGCGCGTCAAGCAAAAATGCTCTAAGTGAACAGTGATTGACGCACTTGGGCTTAACAACAGATGTGTCAGTGTCATGCTGAACCTATGAATAGAGAGTGCATCAGCGACGTGCTTCCTCTGAGCAAAGAGTGCGCTAGTGGCGCGTTCTTTCCATTCAACAAGTGCGTCGATCAAATATTGTCGTAGTTCCCTATAGGGACAGGTGCGTCGACATCTATAGAGGAAAAATTAAAAAAAAATATTGATAAGGTCCCAATGCTGTGAAGGATCGTCATGCCTCCACGCCGATGTGTTCCAGTCTTGATCTATGTGTGTCCTGTCCACTTTGTGAAAAGACTTACCCAAAACAACAGGTATGGATCAGGACATGCACTACGATACCATGTTAAATTTTTAACACATAAACAAATAAAGGCCAGAACACAAGTGGGTAGATTGGTTGCCTTCTTAGTATTAAGCATAAGCATTTATAGGATTACATCACAGCAATACTATGGGCCAAAACTATGGGCCAGAATATAATATGGGACATCAAAGTGTCATATTCAAACTAACTAACCAACTAATCACTAAACTAATTAATGCACTAATGACGAGTGAGATTACAATTCTTAATAGAAAATACAATTAGATAGAAAGAGATGAGTTGTTGCTCAACATTTTATTTTGCAGAAGAAATTACATCAACAAGTTTTCCCTATGCAGCTCTGAGTTGATATATATATATATATATTACAAGCATGGTTCTACTCTTCTCTTGAATGTTGAACGATAGAGTTTAATGGTTGGAAAACTAGGTAGTTGTGAACGGCTGGGCGGTTGATTGCAGGATGGTGGTTGTCGGTTGGTTGTTGAACTACGACTGCACGACTCTATCAAGTTTACTTTTTCAACACTCCCCCTTAAGATTGACTTTCTGATGATGCCCAAACATTTTCTGAGGTGTTCAAATCTTTCCTTTGTTAATGGCTTTGTGAAGATATCTACAAATTTCTCTTCACACGTGCAAAATTCAAGATATATTTCATCATTGTTGATAATCTCTCTCATGAAATGATATCTAGTATCAATGTGCTTGATCCTTTTGTGAAAAACATGATTTTTTGATAGTTCTATTGTTGAATTATTTTTGCTCCTTCTCAATCTTGCATCAAATATGACATAATTCTTCTTATCCACACTACTTGACATGCTGTTGATGTTGCCTCTACATATTTTACTTTTGTAGTTGAAAGAGTAATAGTGGGTTGTTTTTGGGAAGCCGGTGAGATTTCTCCTAAACCAACATGAAAAATATATCCATATGTGCTTTTTCTATCATCAATGCTACCTACAAAATCATTGTCTGTGTAGCCAACTAGAATGAAATTATCTGACCTCGAATATAAAATGCCATAATCGCTTGTTCCACTAACATATCTCAAAATCTTTTTCCCTGTTTTCCAATGTGACTCCTTTGGTGTCTCCATGAACCTTGAAATCAAACTGACTGCATACATAATTTCAGGCCTTATTGCTGTCAAATACATCAAGTTGCCTACTAATATTTCTAACAAACTTGGATCTACCTTTGTGCCCTTGTATTCTTTGCCCAATTCAATCGTATTGCCACATGTTTAGATTTTAGCTTGCAATTCAACATCTTGAACCTCTTCAACACATCATTTGCATATTTTGTTTGACAAATGAAAATTCCTTCATCTGTTTGACTTGCTTCTATGCCCAGAAAATACTTCATTAATCCCAAATCTGTCATCTCAAATTCTTTTTTCATTGTTGATTTAAAAACAACTCAATATCTAATAACCTTGTGGTTGCTGCACATACATGTCTTCTTGTAATATGGACCATTAAAAAATGATGATTTGACATTCATTTGATAAAATTTCCATTTATGATGCCCTGCTATTGCTAACATTGTTCTCACTGTATCTAAACTAGCTATTGGAGCAAAAGTCTCATTGTAATCAATCCCGGGATGTTGTGAAAACCCTTTGCAACTAGCCTTGCTTTATTCTTCACAACATTTCCACCATCATTAAACTTTGTCTTATAGACCCATTTCACTCCTATTGCATCTTTTCCTTCTGGAAGATTCATTAATTTCCAAGTTTGATTTTTCTCTATTGCTTTAATTTCTCCATCCATTTCCTTTTTACAAATTTCATACTTAATTGCTTCTTCAAAACATATTGGATCAGCAATAGTAAATAAAGCAAAATCAGAAATTAAATCATCATCATCATTACCTTGAGTTACCTCATATATTTTCCTTAGACTTCTTAGCTTCACTGAAGTGTCATCTGACCCTGAGCTATCACTTGAGTGATATATAGGTGTTAAATGAGATCTTGAAGTTGTTTGAGGTGTTGTTGTTGTATTATGTGAACTGAATCCATTGTTGGGAGCATGATCTTCACCAAAATATTTCATCTCAAATTGTTGTTGATGTAGATTTTCATTCGAAATCCATTCTTCATCTTCAAGAAACTTAACATCTCTGCTGATTATAGTCCTTTTTGTGATGGTGTTATACAACTTGTATGCTTTGATTGCTCACTATAACCCACAAAATACATCTTTATCCTTTATTATCCAACTTCTTCCTCTTTTCATCAGGAACATGTGCATATGCAATACACCCAAAGCCTTTCAAATATGAAACATTATGTTTCTTAATACTCCATGCTTCTGGTGGTACTCTATCTTTCACACTCTTTGTGGGGGATTGATTCAAAATATATACTGCACAAGCTACAGATTCAACCCAATACTCATTTGGTAGATGTTTAGATTTCATCATGCTTCTTTCCATTTCCATTATTGTTCTATTTTTTCTTTCTGCAATACCATTTTGTTGTGGTGTATAGCTAGTTGTAAGTTGCATTTTAATCCCATTTGCTTTGAAAAAACTCAAGAAATCATTGGACACAAATTCTCCACCTCTATCTGTTCTTAGAATTTTAATGTAGTACTCACTTTGCTTCTCAACAATGGCTTTAAGCTACTTAAAAATTTCAAAAGCTTTTGATTTGTGTTTCAAAAAATATACTCAAGTTTTCATAGAATAATCATCTATGAAAGTTATGAAATGCATGCTATTTCCAATAGAAGGTGTATGCATATACCCACACAAATTTGAATGCACAATTTCAAGTGGATCTCTTGCTCTATATGACTTGCCAATAGGAAATAGTTTTCTATGTTGCTTACCAAGAATGAAACCTTCACAAACTTTGTTTGGTTGTTCAATCAATGGAAAACCATTCACCATGTTTTTCCTATGCAACAAATTTAGAACAATGAAGCTTAAATGACCAAATCTTAAGTGCCATAACCAAGACTAATCTGGGAGGACTGCTTTGAAAGCAAAAGACAAATAATTTTGCAACCTTAAAGGGAACATATTTTTTTATGTCATTTGGACCTTTTCAATTACTGTTCCATGTGTATCAAGAATTTCATACGCATTATCTTCAAAATATAATTTATATCCATTTTGTAGTAGTTTCCCAATGTTAATTAGATTGTGTTTAAGATTAGAGACATAATACACATTTGGAATGTGTTTCTTTTTTCCTTGCTTAGTTTTAAAATTCCTGCTACCTTTACACATGACAGCTACTTCGTTATCATCTACCAATTTTACTTATGACTGCACAGATTCATCTATGTTTGCAAACATATATTTGCTTCACTCATGTGGTTACTACAACCACTATCTAAAAACCATTCTTCTTTTGAGATTTCTTGTGCACTATTACAAGTAATAAATATTGAATCATTATTTTTAGAGTGAATTTCTCTTGAAAAAATTGCATTCTGCCTATTCATATCAAAGTGCTTCTTTCTACACTCAGGTGCATAATGTCCAAATTGTTTACAATAATGAAATTAGATATGTGATTTGTCATACCTTTGTCCTTGGCCATGATATTCAAGAGAATGAATACCACCTCCGCCTCTTGTGCTTGCAAAGAAAATAGAATTTGCTCTTTCTTCATGACAGTTGGCTAGTCTACCACCTTCATTGCGATTGAGCTAGTTCTTCCTCTTCCAAATCCTCTTGCACCTTTATTAGTGATTCTTCCTCCTCTTGTGCCTCTGCTGCTAACTTGAACTTGTGATTTGAATGCATTTTCCATGGAGGAACCAATTGATCTATTGAGTATTTGGTCATGGTTTTGTAAAGACCCCATAAGTCCATCAATAGAAACTTGAGACAAATCTTTTGATTCTTCAATAACTACAACTATTTGGTCAAATATAATGGGAAGACTTCTCAAAATATTTTCTAAAACTTTTTGATCATCCAAATTATCTGCATGATACTTTATTTGATTTACTATACTCAAGGAACGAGTGAAAAAATCATTTATTGTCTTATAATTTTTCATTTTCAAATTTTCAAAATATCTTCTGAGCATTTGCAATCTTAGGGAGTAATTATGAAGATGGGTGTCTATTTCATGAGAATCGGGTACCCAAAAAACATAGCAGAAGCTATTCAGCCAAATAAAAATATTTATTCAACTGGATAATCATATTTATTCGGCCGAATAAATATGATTATTCGGCCGAATAAATATGATTATTCAACTGAATAACCTTTAATGGTTCACCATTAGAAATAACGTAGACCTCGATGTGTGTGCGAGGAATTGTCGGCCGTGAAAAATGTCTGGTGTTTTTATTTATTTATTCGGCCGAATAATTATTCAGCCGAATAATTATTCTGCATAAAATCTCGGTTGCAGCCATCGTTTGTCATTTTCGGCCAATAGCTTTCTAGACCCCACCTGCAACTGCTGGACCCCGCTCTCGTTGTCCCCGCCTGCAACACTGTTTATTTATGTAAATATTTAACAAATTAACTTCATTACTGGGAAATGATTATAAGACTCATCGACACAATGAGAATACATGGTTTGTAAAATTTGTTTATGATTCACTGTTCGATTAAATTGAATGTGGTCGCCTTCTATTTTATGGTTCTGCGGAAATGATGTAATGGCATGGTATACAAATGAACCTCAAATGATTAATATTTTAGTCTGATCGATCAATTTAGTACTTGTAGAAAGCTCAAGGGTCTTTATGTCTGCATCTTGATTATAGTCTAAATGTGTGTATGCTTTTGAATTCCTAAAGTGTTGAAATCCTTATGTTTATTAGTTCAGGATTTATGGACTTTATGAAGAGAGTAAGAATAATTTGAAGTTTAAGTTGGGTAGTTGAGTTACTGGCGAGGCTGTCGAGAGGCGAGAGGAGGTGATGATTTACGCTGGGCTTACTTAGCAAAATTGCGAAAGCATCATTCGAATATTTGTTTTGCAGGTGTAGTAAATGAAGATCCTACTTAAATTCTTAAGCTTTGCTACCTAACAAAAACCTAACCTTATGAAATAGAATGGATAAAAGGAAACTTTAGATTAAAATGATATGTACTAAATGAGTGGAAGCTTGTAACATATCGTGACCCTAACTATAGGGAAAGGTAAAGTACTACAACGCTAGTGGGGGTTGTTGTAGAATTGAATGCTACCCATGTGATATTCACATGTTTTCTTTCCAGCTGGAGGAGGGTTATACCCTTGGCCCTAGAGAACAATTTGATCATTTTCGTGGTTTGGGAAGGCAGCCTCACGCTGTGCTCTTCATGGTTTTGGGAAGGCAGCCTCACGTTGTGCTCTTCGTGGTTTTGGGAAGGCAGCCTCACACTGTGCTCTGGTTTCAAAGGAGTTCTATGATTTGACTTGAGCTACGCTCATGGTCAGCGTAATCACTGAAATCCTGTGAAGATGTGGAGAACACCTGGTTTCATGATAAGGTAAGCTTCTCTTTCAAAATCGTGACTTTCAGTAATGCTTTTCGTTGTAGGTTGTATTCGTCATTATTTAACTCATTGTTCTTGTGACTCTTACTGGCAGGGTTTGCATGTAAGGATAGTCTCTGTGTTTTGGAATGGTGTTAATAGGGAAGAGAAGGAATGGATTTAGCATAAACCTGGTAAGCCCAGGACTTGTCATGGTTCATTCTCTCCCTGTCGCAGCAAAGGAAAATATGTTTGAATGCTCTACAGTTTTGGGTTTTAACTCTGTAATTAAGATTCCCTTTCATCTTTTAGTTTCGGGGTGAAGCTTTGGTCAAGCTCAGTCTTGGTTAGCATAGATAATGGTGACTGTGGGTTTTAAGCTCTGGAGGTATTCATCCTATGGGCAAGTTAGACTTTTAGCTTTACTGTAAATATAGAAAAGGGATAAACCCTGGTCTTTAGAAGAACTTGTGGTTTCGCTTAACCTGTAGCGTGTGTTTTCTACTGGGTTTTGAATGTAATAAAATTGGAATGTTTTTAAAGTTGTACCTAACTCTTTCAGTTTTAACGTTAATAAAGTATCGATTTCTAGGTGAATGTATTCATTTATTTTAAAGAAGAAAATCTCAGTCCTACGTTTTGGCCTTCTGGTTTCTTTACGAGCATAAACTGTATTGTTGATGCGATTCTTACTTGGCAATGCCTCTGTCTATATTTCTTTAATTTATAGTTTTCAAGTATGGGGTTTAGACAGACAAATGTAGCTCTGTCTAGAAAGATTCTCAAATGGAATAAAAAAAAATTTGTCTTTAAATTGCACTTCGCTGTTTTTAAAATGGAAGTGCAGATGGCTATGAGATTTTAAAGTTTAGGCAATCTTTTTGGTTAAGAGAGTGATGGCTCTATGCTTTTGCTTCAGTGTTGTTGGTAGCTCTTTTAATGCTTATGTAATTTGAGGGCTGAGAGCATTAGCTCTACCATTGCGTGCGTTTATGGTCTTGGGTAAACTCTGCCTAGTTTATAAAAGAAAAATACTCCTGTAGGATTGGTGAGGGCATAAAATGCCTCTGTCATTTATGCTGGGTCTTATTTTAGTGTTGTGGCTAAGGTGGAACGAAACGATTCTTTTACAAGGATAAAAAAAGAATTTAATGAAATAATTTTTACGCAAGCCCTAACTCTATTTCTTTACTTCATTTCCTCGTGTTGATTAATGTGGTCTGAGTTTGTTTCCATGCTGTATCGTTTTGATTTCCTTGTTCAAATAAAACATGTGCACGGACTATCGTTTAAAAGTTTGTTTTAGTTGATGGATACTTTCAATGCTGGTCTAAGTGTTAGTCTTTTAAATGCTGAGTTAAAATGCATTTTGGTAGGGTTTCGTGGATCCCTGGGAGGTCTCTGTTTGCAGTTTTAAATACTAAATAATTAATTTGAAAGTTTACATTCTTTTTTAGAAACAAGCCCTAAACTCCCAATGTTAAAGATTTAAATTATAATACGAAGATTATTTGAACTAAAGTGACTCTGTGTAAAATAAGCAGCATAAGATAAGTTCTGTAAAAGAAATCTAGGGGAGATTTAAAGCTAGACTTGGTTTACATGGAGAGCTAGCACAAGCTAGCACAGCTAGCTCTGCTAGATCATTGCACTCAAATTTAAGACAGGGTTTAATATTGAATAAAGTCTTTAACAGAAACATAGAAACAGACTAAGTAAATTTAATGTTTTACCCTAGGGAGTCCATGCCATTTAGCCCTTTCTCCATAAAATATAACTAGATCATATCTACAGAAATGAAAGTGATTTATAACATTCTCAAATTTAAATCCTACTTTATTTAACTTTAAAATAAAGTACAGTTTCATACCTGGATCCTGTAGCTTGCCTTTCCTTTAAAGAACCTCCACACTCAAACACTAGTTAATGTCACAAAATTCTTTTTGGCTGACCTGTAACTGTGAACCAAATAACTTTGGAACTACGATGTTCCTCCCAACCATGATCCAGAACCGTTCCTGGTTCAAATCGGGATCCCCTCGAGCTGGCTCCAACATGCAAGATGAAACTAGAGGACCTAGGGCAGACTGTGGATTGTACTTCAATCTTGGAATAATTATCACTTGTAGACCCGTGGGACAATTTTCTCGCTTCTTACCATAAAGGAATGATGAAAGGAAAAGATGCCTCCTCTATGAGAATTGTCCCAGTTTTATAGGTGAACTTTTCTATATAGTAGTTGGAACTATTAGTTTTCTTTAAATATTAGCTCAAGTTAATTTTTCAGTTTGAACTAATATATATATATATATATATATATATAGTTTGAAAAGTTTATTTCGGATTTATTTAATTGTTCCTTTATAAATAATAACTTTATTTATTACTTAATATTTTTACTTCATAGATAATACCTTTACATTATAAATACTATTTATTTATAATAATCTCTTTACTTTATAAATACTATTTATTTATAAATAATCACTTCACTTTATAAACACTATCCATTTATAAATAACATCTTTACTTTATACTAGATACCTTTCATACTTACATATATACTTTATATGCACCATTTTCATATGAGTGGCTCTTTATACTTAGTCACTTTTAATTAATTCAAATAGGTATAGGATATTATAACTTTGATGTTTTCTTTAAGGACTAGGGTCTAGTTTATTGACATGGCTAAAGGTAGTTTTAGAAGGTCTACTAGGCTAGGTAGCTCTAGAGTCCGCTTGCATGTTGGACTACCTCGTTTTCTGTGGTAGTTCTTCCGTGCGTGATGAGACGAGTAATGAATCAATTAACCAGGATGAATTAATTATGATGATTGGTGCTATTCAGAGCCTTCTTTGACTAACACCCTTAAGATCAAGTAACCTCGAGTTCTCTTCAGAGCTTTGGCTCAACACTCTCACATGGGCATTACGCTAGTGCTATTCCAAAGCATCCCGCTCAACACTAGTACTAGGATGTGTTTGTGAAGTACATCTAGAAATACAAATGGCCTCGAATCCGATATTTTATTATCAAGCTTGGAGTGCTCCAGGGCTTATGCCCAACACTCTATGTACATTGGGGCTTACGCCCAGTACATAATAAAATCCTCTATGTACATCGGGGCTTATGCCAAGTACATAGGTCATCCATGTGCTCCAAAGTCCACGCTCAACACATCATAGAAGTCAATCATAGTATATCATAACTTTGCAGAGTATGTAACAAAGATCATCTCAGTATATTAGGGTTTTGTACCCAATTTCATAATAAAACATCATTCCAATACATTGGGGCTTTCCGCCCAGTATATAGCAATAACCTGCATCTGTTAAGGTCCATGCCTAAATATGTGTAACTACAACAAAAATACGTCATGTGCATCGGGGCTTACGCCCATCATATAATAAAAGTAAAACATGTGCATTGGGGCTTACGTCCAGTATATAAAAAATAAATCATATGCATCGCGGCTTTACGCCCAATATATAACATCAATAACATCTACAAAATTTGGGATATTACATCCCTCTCCGCTTAGAACAACATCGTCCCGGTGTTCTAGGGACTAGAAATGAAGTCATGAAATCAGGCGGGGTAAGCCTCTTTCATGGTGGTTTCATTTTCCCAAGTATCCTCCTCTGATCCGAAGTGCCTCCACTGCACTTTCAATTGGATGATGGTTCGTCTTCTAAGCTGTACCTCTCTCTTGTCCAAAATTTGTAGGGGATTCGACATGAATTCCCCCTCGGGTTCTACCTGTAATAAGGACCAATCGATCACATGCTTAGTATCATAGACATATTTCTTTAATAGAGATGCATGAAAAACATTATGAACTTTTACATGAGCTGGTAAAGCTAACTCATAGGCTACTGGCCCCTTCTTGGCCAGTATCTCAAAGGGTCCACATAATCTGGGGGCTAACTTTTCGCATCGCCCCAAGCTCAAAGAGCTTCTCTTTGCCTTCACTTTTAAGAAGACATGTTCGCCAACTTGGTAACCTTTGTCCTTCCCTTTTTTTTATCCGCATAAATCTTCTAGCGGTCTTGTGCCTCTTTTAAGTTTTGTTGTACTTTGGTAACTAGTTGTTCCAAGTCCTTTAATAAATATGGACCTAGCATAAGTCTATCTACCAGACTATCTGTCACCTACCCAAATTCTAAGAACATTATTTTATTTGCAAAATACTTTATGTTAAATTTTAATTACAAAGTTTTGTAATTATGACCAAGTTTGGTCAAGGATGATTGTAATTACCAATTATTATTATTTAATAAATTAAAGTAGGAGACAAACACCCAAGGGAACTGTTAAATCAGTGTTCATTGACCCACTAGGAGGAATGGAAGCTGTTAGAAGGTATGGCACAGATGGCAGCATTTTCACTTCACCACTAGTTGTTGGTTATGGGACAAATACCCCTAAAAATGTGGCATTATCCCCTAGGTGGGTGGGAGTGAGTAGGCAGCTCATTAAATGACCAGTTAACCACTAAAAGGTCTAGGCAGCCTACATAAGGCAATTTGAATTAAGCAGGAAGCTCCATTATAATATTTTCTGCAAAAATATTCCTCAAGTGCATCAGGTGATCACTGAGAGATTCGAATAGGGAGGCTATGTGAGAGTGCAACTGTAAGTCTGCTAATTTTACTGAGAAGGAAAACCAGAGTTGCTGGTGCAGGTCTTTTTGACTGCTGAGTCTTAAGGACTGGATAATCTATATTCTATTGCAAGTTGATGTACTAAGACTTATACAGAATCTTCCTCTTGGTGGTTCAGTGAACAAGCTCGGCGGTCCTAAGGAGAGTAACTTGGTTGTCTTCAGGAATTGGTTCGGTGGAACAGGTTCCATGGGCTGTTTGTTTCCCTACAGTCAAGTAGGTTTTACTGTTCCTACTTTTGTGTACATTTAAATGTCTCTGCATTATAGAATTATTAAACTCAATCATGCAAAAGAAATTATTTTATGTTTTGATCTAAGTATGATTCTGAATGAAAAATCTTTGTGAAATATTTGATTTGATAACCATCTCTATATTTTTCCCCATGTTGTTCTCTGCATAGTACTCTAGTATAGAGAAGCAAATTAAGAAAGATAAGTGATAGGCAGAATGCCATTGATTGGAATAATGATTTCAGTAGTGATTCTTGTTAAGATTTTGTCCTATAATTAAACATAGTAATCATTACAGTATAACATCAATAGCAGTATAGCATTCATTTAATTAACATATGAAAGAAAAACACAGTATGTTTCTGCATAGTTCTATATATTTCTCTTACCTCTATTGATTTCAGATAGTAAGCAAATGCAAATCAATATTATACATTTCATGTTTCTTTAAAGCAATTGTATTTCCAAGAATTATAGCAGCTGCAAGAATTAATCTCAGTATAGATTTCTTACAATTATACATATTTCATTTCTTCACTAAACATTCACTTTTTGAATATCTACATAGTTGTATCAAACCTAAGATACTACAGACCCTAGTTCTGTTTACATAGTTTTCTTACCAATCATTTTAAAAACATAACTGTCCATTGCAAAGAAACGAGCCGTTGTTTTAAGCGCAAAAGAACCCTCGGTTATTGGTTTCCATTTAAAGTATATAACAGAGAAATTACATTACGGCCTTACAAGGTTCCCAACAGTACACAGAGTTACCCTCATCATCTTTAAACATTAAGCTGAGACCCTGGAACAACCAAACTACAAAGGGTTTTATCCTGGACTTTAACAACACGACAACGAGAACCAAGTTCTCATCAACAACCTAGCCAGGCATCAAATAGCCAAGTGGCAACTTAAAAGACTGAGAGGTTACCGTCTGTATAGTTTGAGTCAAAACAAGACAAACTCAAAACTTCGCATTCGGCCATCACTGAAACAAGTCGAATGTTTCCAACTCTCGGCATACAAAAAACACCATCAAAGGCACCTATGAGGTTTTCGAGAACCACCGGAGCTTACCAGGAAGTCATAGCAACATTCCATTCTCCAAACCTTTCATTTACAAGTCTCATACGAAGTGGGTACCTCCCAAAACACATGGTGAAAGGTTAAAACAAGGAATTGCAAGATTGAAAACAAACATTGCAGTATCAATTCACTGTCACGAAAACACTTACCTCTAAAACAAAATGATACTTTGAAGTATTGACGCACTACACCAGTAAACGACAAAGCATTTTGATATGTGACAGCAACCCTAAGTTAACACAGAAGACCATTCTCATCCATAGGAGAATCAAACCTAGTCTGAAATCACATTCAATACACTGGTAGGAGAAACCCCATCATTATTTTGGCATCATGGGTTAAGTGAAGAAATCTTAATGCCTGCAACTATTAAAAACTACCTCTCACAGGTCACAAGATCGAAACCCCTGAGAGAAACTCTCTCCAACACTACATTTTGGCAGCCTTTCGGCCTCAACTCTAACGTAACAATGAAGACCGGGAAACTCGCTACCATTACATACAACGAGGTTTAGGGTTCCATAATCAACGATCAAGATTTGGTGAGATCGATGAGCAAGGAGATGCCAACAAGCTACGTTGAAAGCTGAGCAAACATTGCATTGATATCTCATTAATTACAACAACCACCACATTGCCAACACTGCCTGCTAAGGGACATTACCGTGTATAGCTCGAAGGAGACGCGTTATGGAAACCATGCACAACTAGGATTCCTAGTTGTATCATCAACCAAAGTTTATGTGGATGGACTACGCGGATTGACAACAATACTTTCCACTATGGAGTTTGGTTAGAACCTTTGATATCTGATCGGGACACTGTCAACCTGCAGTTAGCAATTTAATACCCGTCAACTCATCACTTCATTAACGAGATTATTGTGAATGCAATAACATATGTTAATAATACTTAGGACAAGAGCTAGGTCATATAGCATAGTTCAATCTATTGCTTAAGTCTTAACCTTTCAAAGGTTTGTTTACATCGTATTCATTGTTTAGTTAGGATAATATCTGATAGCGCTAAAGTATAGCTAGGGTTGTATATCGTAAACCATATCATTTGCATATTGTAAATCATAGTATTGCAATATTAGTGCACATTGTATATAGTACAAAGTTTGAACTTAGGCATCGTAATAATTGAAACACATATCAATGTATTATTTTAGATGCACAATAACTTTAAAATGTTACTATTTCATTTCTATAGTTTTGCACAAGAAATAGGGTGAAGTTTTATAATGCTAGTTCATAGCATAATTACCATAGTCACAATAAAATTTAATATGATAGCCATGTAGGGAAAAGACTATTTTATCAACATAAGTATAGTTAAGTGTTGACGAGATACACTCAAGGAGCTAAGTTCTTAGTACAAGCATTAGTCACTATACCTTACTTATATTCAAATGATAAATACATGACTTAGAATAGCCTAAGTTTAGTTGACGCAAATTATAATGATAGTTTGAAGGTGTAAATACTATTTCTACAAGCTTCATAATAGCATACTCAATAGATATTTGTATCGCTGTTTTAATGAGAATGACAGTAATCATATAATAATTTATGTAGCATTATATCAGAACACACAGATGACATGAAAGTATAATACTGAAGAGCTTGATTGACAGTACATAAACTAGAATTAGAACCAAGTATCCATACCTCCAGTAACTCGTTTTGCAAGGAAGTACTTAGCATTCTAATTTTACATTGACGATGAATTGAAATACACATGTACTCTTAACACATGCTATAGTAGAATATCTTACCTATGGTCTGCACATGGAAACAGGATTCAAATGCCTTAGCTAAACATAGCTAAGTAAGCTCCAGGGTACCTCGTAGGACCGCTTCGTCAACATACAAACAAACTGTCAACACTTCGTCAAGAACAACATAATAGTACAAACTATGTACAGCATGTAATCATATTTAGAACTTAAGCATAATTATAAATTGTATTATTATGCATCATCATAAAAGATCTTTCGTTAAGGAGATTAACATCCACTTAAATTTGAAATAGCAAATACAAATATATGTTATTTATTTGGGAAGTATGACGTGTCATCATCATTAATTATCTTTGTTAAGAAATCAAATTACTTTATATGTTCTGCATTAATAACTTTGATAATTATTGCTATTACAAAAAATTTTAAATTTTGGTATTTTTCGAGATGTTACATGTGGTATCAGAGCTCATGTTCAAACTCTAGGCCTGAAAAAGGTCCAAGAACACGCAACATAAATATTACTAATTCAAAAATTTAAACCATTTGTGTTACACATAAATTATTTTAAGTTACAGGTATGGAAGGATCAGCTGAGCAGTTAGAAGACATGTTTCGACCCAACAGTCATAGCACAGGACAACATTATGAAGAAGATGTCCATGGCGAATTAAATGAAAACTCATTAGAATTGTTACAAGCATTTCAAGAATTAAAAGCATAAATCAGATCTTTAAAACAAGACAATTAGAAAATTCTGAAGGCACAAGAAGAACTAAATCAAGTATTGTTCGAACAATGCCGAACGGATGAACATAATAGAGAAGTTGAAAATACCTCAAAGATTGAAAACTTACCTCATCGAGACAGAATTAAAAAGATGAAACTGATGATGCAAACGACATTTCAACATCATCAGAAGCTGCCCATGAAAAACATAAAAAGAAACGAAATTATTCAAGTAACAACAGCGAAGGAGACTACAAACCCAAAATGAAAAGTCACAAACAATATGAGCAAAATTCTGGGGAGTTCAAGAAAATCAAACCCGCAACCTTCAATGGTGAAACTGAAAAAGGAGAAACAGTAGAAGCTTGGTTGTCTGACATGAAAAAGTATTTCGAAATATATGATTATTCTGAAGCATTGAAGGCAAAGATGGCAATCTACAACTTGATCGGCAAGGCAGATATTTGGTGGTAGAACATCAAAAGAGTAAAGGGCATCAAAGGCAAAGATGTGAAGTGGAGTACTTTCAAATGATACTTCAAAAATAAGTTCTTATCGGAACAATACTATGAAAAAAAATCAAAGGAGTTCTATGACTTAAAGCTGGGAGGTATGAACATGAAGGAGATGAACAGTAAATTTCTGAATTTACTGAGATATGTGCCATACCTCGTGGAAGAAAAACTGAAGATCCAAAGATACCTGAGTTGTCTACCTTTCAACATCAAGGATAGAATCGAGTATGAAAATCCAAAGACCTTAGAAGAGGCCATGAGGAAAGCAACTTTATGTTATGACACCAATCAAAAAAGAGAAGGAATATCAAAATGGAAAAGTCATAAACCCAACAATTTTGAGCTGAAAAAGAAAAATTTCAGGTTTAGTGGGAATTCTGGTTTCCAAAAGAAAAAATTTCAAAATCAAAATTTTCAAGGAAACAATCCCAGAAACAGTCAGCAACAGAATTTTACAGCTCCTAGAAACACTCCCAATGCTACCAGGACTAATGATCAAAAGGCACCTATCAAATGTTTTGAGTGTCAAGGTCCTCATTATGCATCAGAATGCCCCAAGAGGAAGCGGACAACTAACAACATTCATTCTATTCAGACTGAACCTACTGTTGGAGACTTAGAAAGGGAGATGCCCAGAATTAATGCAGCACTCGACAACAGACAAACAAATCATCAAATCTCTATGGTTGAGATTAAAGATATGCTACAAAATCATTATGTTACTATTTTGATTGATCCAGGTGCTAGCTTAAGTTATATATCACCAGATATTGCAGAAAGTTTTAAATTGAAAACAAAAAAGTTCAATAAATCTTGGTTAGTTAGACTAGCAATAGGAACAAAAAGGAAAGTATCAGATTTTATTGAAAGTTGTGCTTTATCCATGAATCAGTTAAAGACACAAACCAAATTGAATGTTATACCTTTAGGATCCTATGATATTATAATCAAAATGGACTGGTTAGAAGCCCATCATGTCATTCTGAACTATTATGAGAAAAATTTTACATGTTTAAATGATGAAGGAGAAACTGTAGAAGTAAAAGGTATTCCAAGAAAGACAACCCTTAGACAAATTTCAGCCATGCAAGTGAAGAGGGTAGTTAGAAAAGAGTGTCAATTGTTTGCAGTAAATGTAGTAAATGATGAGTTTATTTGTAAAGAGGACAAACTGAAACTAGAAGACATACCTGTCCTAAAGGATTTCAAAGATGTTTTTCCTGAGGAGATTCCAGGATTACCTCCTAAAAGAGATTTAGACTTTACCATCGAGTTAATACCAGGAGCAGTACCGAATTCTAAGTCTCCATATAGGATTTATATACTAGAATTAAATGAGTTGAAATCATAGTTGAAGGAGCTGATTGATAAAAACTATATAAGACCCAGCGTGTCTCCTTGGGGAGCACCTGTCATATTTTTTAAGAAGAAAGATAGTACCCTAAGAGTGTGCATAGATTATCGCCGGCTGAATAAGATGACAATCAAGAATCGATATCCGTTGCTCCGCATAGACAATCTATTTGATCAGTTGCGTGGAGCAACGATATTTTCAAAGATTGATCTAAGTTCAAGATATCATCAAGTGTGGGTGAAGGATGAGGATATTTTCAAAACAACCTTTAGAACTCGATATGGACATTATGAGTTCGTAGTCATGCCATTTGGCTTGACTAATGCCTCGGTTGTATTTATGTGTTTGATGAACAATATTCTGCACAAATACTTAGATAAGTTTGTTGTTGTGTTCATAGACGACATTTTAGTGTATTCTAAAAGTAAAGAAGAGCATGACGAACATCTACGGATTATTTTACAAGTTCTGAGAGATCATCAACTATACGCCAAGTTTAGTAAGTGTGACTTCCACAAGGACAAAATTCAGTATTTAGGACACATAATTTCTAAGGAAGGAATATCGGTTGACCCCGATAAGATAAAATCCATTAATGATTCCTAAGGATGTATCGGATGTAAGATCATTTATGGGTATTATTGGGTATTACAAAAAATTTATAGAGGGTTTTTCAAATATTGCAAATCCCATAACCTCCTTGCAGAAGAAAGGGAAGAAATTTGTGTGGGATCATAAATGTTTAGATAGTTTTAAGAAGTTAAAGGAGTTACTAACTACAACGCCTATTCTGAGGATAGAAGATCCTAATAAGGATTTTATAGTATGTACTGATGCATGTAATGATGGACTCAGAGGAGTCCTAACACAAGAAGGGCATGTTTTGGCATACAAATCTAGAAAGTTGAAAATACATGAGAAGAACTACTCTACTTATGATTTAGACTTATTAGCAGTAATTCATGCTTTAAAAATGTGGAGTCACCACCTTATTGGCAGAAAATTTACCTTGTTGACAAATAACATGGGTCTGAAATATTTATTAGATCAGAAAATCTGAACGCTAGACAAGCTAGATGGTTAACTTTTCTAAGTGAGTATGATTTCGAAATTCAACATATTAAAGGGAAGGAGAACAAGGTTGTTGATGCATTAAGTCGTAAAGAAAAACTAAATTTTATTGTAGCCATCAGTACTTACTCAACAGATTTAGAAAATCAGATCCTTGAAAAGAGTGAAATGGATGAAGAATACAGAAAATTACAAGAAAGGACAGCAAATAACAATTCTGAAAAGTCTATGGCAGATTATAGTTTAAAGGAAAATGGACTGTTATTATACAAAAACGGATTGTATGTACCCAACATACCATAAGTAAAAATTCTGATTTATAATGAGATGCACAAAAGCCATTACTCTGGTCATCCAGGTTATCAGAAAAATATTACTATGCTACAGAAAGAGTACTACTAGAGTACATAGCTAAGTGTTTGGACTGTCAAAAAGTGAAGGTTGAACATCAACATCCGGCTGGATTATTGCAACCATTTCCTATACCTAGCTGGAAATGGGAAGTGATAAGCATAGATTTTATTACTAGACTACCCAAAAATCAGAAACAAAATGACTCTATCATGGTGGTAGTGGATAAACTCAGTAAGTCAGCACACTTTATACTTGTAAAGACTACTCATAAGGCTCCAGACATTGCAGAAATCTTCATGAAATAGATTTTTTGACTACATGGTATACCGAAAGTGATAATTTCAGATCGTGACTCTAAGTTTACTGGAAACTTTTGGAGGTCTTTGTTTAAAGGGTTGAATTTAACCTTAAACTTCAGTACAACATTTCATCCACAAATGGATGGACATACAGAAAGAGTGAATCAAGTTTTGGAAGACTTGCTGAGAATGTATGTTAAAGACTGGCCTGGTAAGTGGGAAGACTACTTGCATTTAGCAGAATTTGCATATAATAACCATCATCATGCATAAGCCAGACTTAGCCCTTTTGAAATTCTTTATGGTAGGAAATGTGATACACCTATTTCTTGGAATGACCCAGTAAATAGAGTTGTTTTAGTACCTAAATTGTTGCAGGAGTTAGAACTAATTGTGAAATAGGTACAAAGAAATCTAGAAGCTTCCCAAGATAGGCAAAAGAGCCAAGCAGATCTTAAAAGGACTCATAAAGAGTTCTAGGTTGGTGAACATGTTTTCCTCAAGGTAAGACCGAAAAATATTTCATTGAAATTGGGAAGTTGTGACATATTGGCACCCAGGTATTGTGGTCCTTTCGAAATATTGTCAAGAGTTGGACCAGTGGCACACCAACTGGCTTTGCCACCAAATTTAAAGATACATAATGTTTTCCATATATCATTTTTAAAGAAGTATGTACACGATGCTACTCATGTTGTAAACTGGAATGATGTATAGGTAGGACAAGACGACGATTTTCAGGTGGAACCGGACTGTATCCTCGAAAGGAGGGAAACTATACTCTAGAATCGCACCATTGGGAAGGTAAAGGTGCAATGGAAGCACCTTAGCCTAGAAGAGGCAACCTGGGAGTTGGAGAGTAGTATGTAGGCAGCATACCAAACTCTGTTTTAGGAACACTTAGAGAGCGATTAACCAACATCGAGGACAATGTTGAGACTTAGCAAATACTTTATGTTAAATTTTAATTACAAAGTTTTGTAATTATGACCAAGTTTGGTCAAGGATGATTGTAATTACTGATTATTATTATTTAATAAATTAAAGTAGGAGACAAACACCCAAGGGAACTATTAAATGAGTGTTCACTGACCCACTAGGAGGAATGAAAGCTGTTAGAAGGTATGGGACAAATGGAAGCATTTGCACTTCACCACTAGCTGTTGGTTATGGGACAACCACCCCTAAAAATGTGGCATTATCCCCTAGGTGGGTGGGAGTGAGTAGGCAGCTCATTAAATGACCAGTTAACCACTAAAAGGCCTAGGCAGCCTACATAAGGCAATTCGAATTGAGCAGGCAGCTCCATTATAATATTTTCTGTAGAAATATTCCTCAAGTGCATCAGGTGATCACTGAGAGATTCGAATAGGGAGGCTATGTGAGAGTGAAATTGTAAGTCTGCTAATTTTACTAAGAAGCAAAACTAGAGGTGCTGGTGCAGGTCTTTTTGACTGTTGAGTCTTAAGGACTGGATAATCTATATTCTATTGCAAGTTGATGTACTAAGGCTTCTACAGAATCTTCCTCCTTGTGGTTCAATGAACAGGCTCGGGGGTCCTAAGGAAAGTAACTTGGATGTCTTCAGGAATTGGTTGGGTGGAACAGGTTCCTTAGGCTATTTGTTTACCTACAGTCAACCAGGTTTTACTATTCCTACTTTTGTTTACATTTAAATGTCTCTGCATTATAGAATTATTAAACTCAGTCATGCAAAAGAAATTATTTTATGTTCTGATAGAAGTATGATTCTGAATGAAAAAGCTTTGTGAAATATTTGATTTGATAACCATCTCTATATTTTTCCCCATGCTTTTCTCTACATAGTACTCTAGTATAGAGAAGCAAATTAAGAAAGATAAGTGATAGGAAGAATGCCATTGATTGGAATAATGATTTCAGTAGTGATTCTTGTTAAGATTTTGTCCTATAATTAAACACAGTAATCATTACAGTATAACATCAACAACAGTATAACATTCATTTAATTAACATATGAAAGAAAAACACAGTATGTTTCTGCATAGTTCTATATATTTCTCTTAACTTTATTGATTTAAGATAGTAAGCAAATGCACATCAATATTAAACATTTCATGTTTCTTTAAAGCAATTGCATTTCCAAGAATTATAGCAGCTGCAAGAATTAATCTCAGTATAGATTTCTTACAATTATACATATTTCATTTCTTCACTAAACATTCACCTTTTGAATATCTACACAGTTGTATCAAACCTAAGATACTACAGACCCTACTTCTGTTTACACAGTTTTCTTACCCATCATTTTAAAAACATAACTGTCCATTGCTAAGAAACAAGCCATTGTTTTAAGCGCAAAAGAACCCTCGGTTCTTGGTTTCCATTTAAAGTATATAACAGAGAAATTACATTACGGCCTTACAAGGTTCCCAACAGTACACAGAGTTACCCTCATCATCTTTAAACATTAAGCCGAGACCGTGGAACAACCAAACTACACAGGGTTTTACCCTGGACTTTAACAACACGACAACGAGAACCAAGTTCTCATCAACAACCCAACTAGGAATCAAATAGCCAAGTGGCAACTTAAAAGACTGAGAGGTTACCCTCTGTACAGTTTGAATCAGAACAAGACAAACTCAAAACTTCGCATTCGGCCATCAATGAAACAAGTCGAATGTTTCCAACTCTCGGCATACAGAAAACACCATCAAAGGAACCTACGAGGTTTTCGAGAACCACCGGAGCTTACGAGGAAGTCATAGAAACATTCCATTCTCCAAACATTTTGTTTACAAGTCCCATACGAAGCAGGTACCTGCCAAAACACATGGTGAAAGGTTAAAACAAGGAATTGCAAGATTGAAAACAAACATTGCAGTATCAATTCACTTTCACGAAAACACTTACCTCTGAAACAAAATGATACTTCAAAGTATTGACACACTACACCAACAAACGATGAAGCATTTTGATATGTGACAGCAACCCTAAGTTAACACAGAAGACCATTCTCATCCACAGGAGAATCAAACCCAGTCCGAAATCACATTCAATACACTGGTAGGAGAAACCCCATCATTATTTTGGCATTGTGGGTTAAGTGCAGAAAGCTTAATGCCTGCAACTATTAAAAAATACCTCTCACAGGTCACAGCATCGAAACCCCTGAGAGAAACTCTCTCCAACACTACATTTTGGCATCCTGTCGGCCTCAACTCTAACGTAACAATGAAGACCGAGAAACTCGCTACCATTACATACAATGAGGTTTAGGGTTCCATAATCAATGATCATGATCTGGTGAGATCGATGAGCAAGGAGATGCCAACAAGCTACGTTGAAAGCCGAGCAAACATTGCATTGATATCTCATTAATTACAACAACCACCACATTGCCAACACTGCCTGCTAAGGGACATTACCGTGTACAGCTCGGAGGAGATATGTTATGGGAACCATGCACAGCTAGGATTCCTAGTTGTATCATCAACCAAAGTTCACATGGATGGACTACGTCGGTTGAAAACAATACTTTCCACTATGGAGTTTGGTCAGAACCTCTAATATCTGATCGGGACACTGTTAACCAACAGCTAGCAATTTAATCCCCGTCAACTCATCACTTCATTAATGAGATTATTGTGAATGCAATAACATACGTTAATAATAGTTAGGACAAGAGCTAGGTCATATAGCATAGTTCAATCTATTGCTTAAGTCTTAACCTTTCAAAGGTTTGTTTACATCGTATTCATTGTTTACTTAGGATAATATCTGATAGCGCTAAAGTATAGCTAGGGTTGTATATCGTAAACCATATCATTTGCATATTGTAAATCATAGTATTGCAATATTAGTGCACATTGTATATAGTACAAAGTTTGAACTTAGGCATCGTAATAATTGAAATACATATCAATGTATTATTTTAGATGCATAGTAACTTTAAAATGTTACTATTTCATTTCTATAGTTTTGCACAAGAAATAGGGTGAAGTTTTATAATGCTAGTTCATAGCATAATTACCATAGTCACAATAAAATTTAATATGATAGCCATGTAGGGCAAATACTATTGTATCATCATAAGTATAGTTTAAGTGTTGATGAGATACACTCAAAGAGATAAGTTCTTAGTACAAGCACTAGTCACTATACCTTACTTATATTCAAATGATAAATACATGACTTAGAGTAGTCTAAGTTCTGTTGACACAAATTATAATGATAGTTTGAAGGTGTAAACACTATTTCTACAAGCTTCATAATAGCATACTCAATAGATATAGTATCATTGTTTTAATGAGAATGACAGTTGTCATATAATAATATATGTAGCATTATATCATAACACACGGACGACATGAAAGTATAATACTGAAGAGCTTGATTGACAGTACATAAACTAGAATTAGAACCAAGTATCCATACCTCCAGTAACTCGTGTCGCAAGGAAGTACTTAGCATTCTAATTTTACAATGACGATGAATTGAAATACACATGTACTCTTATCACATGTTGTAGTAGAATATGTTACCTATGGTCTGCACATGGAAACATGATTCAAATGCCTTAGATAAACGTAGCTAAGTAAACTCCAGGGTACCTCGTAGGACCCCTTTGTCAACATATAAACAAAATGTCAGCACTTCATCAAGAACATCATAATAGTACAAACTATGTACATCATGTAATCATATTTAGAACTTAAGAAGAATTATAAATTGTATTCTTATGCACCATCATAAAAGATCTTTCATTAAGGAGATTAACATCCACTTAAATCTGAAATAGTAAATACAATTAGATGTTATTTATTTTAGAAGTATGATGTGTCATCGTCATTAATTATCTTAGTTAAGAAATCAAATTACTTTATATGTTTCGCATTAATAACTTTGATAATTATTGCTATTATAAAAAAATTTAAATTTTGGTATTTTTCGGGATGTTACACTATCCCATGTCACCGATGTCCTACACTTTCTGCCTTAGAGTACCTCGAAGGGACTCATCTTGGCAGAGGTCTGGTATCCGTTGTTGTAAGCAAACTCTGTGATGTGTAGAGAATCCTCCCATTTCATGGGGTTGTTCATAACATACATCCTAAGCATATCCTCAAGGATTTGGTTCACCCGTTCCATCTCTCCGTCGATTTGCAGATGGTATGCGGTACTGAACTGTAGTTGTGTCTCAAAACCGAAGAATAATGACCTCCAGAAGTTACTAGTGAACTTCGTGTCTCGATCTGAAATGATTGCCTTGGTTATTCCATGCAATCAAAAGATCTCTTTTGGGAAGATGTCCACGATGTGGACTGCTTTGTAAGTAGACTTCACCGGTATAAAATGTGTTGCTTTTGATAACTTGTCTACTACTACAAAGATGGAGTCATTCTGTCTCTTACTCTTGGGTAAACCCATGATGAAATCCATACTGATGACCTCCCACTTCCACTCTGGGATGGGTAATGGTTGTAGTAATCCTGAAGGGTGTTGGTGCTTCGCTTTAACTAGTTGGCACTCCTGGCACTTAGCGATGAATATGGCTATGTCGCCTTTCAACTTAGTCTAGAAAAAGTATTTCTTTATTGCCGATATCATCTTTTGATATCCTGGATGTCCTGAGTAGGGCTTCTGATGGAACTCTATGAGAATGCTAGGTCTAATGTTTCCGCTCTACGGAACATAAAATCTCCCTTTCGACCATAGCAGCCCTGACTCGTCTATCTTATATTCCTTTTGTTGTTGGAATAACCTATCCTCTTGAATCTTTTTGTGGATTCTGACATAGAATCGGTGATTCCTACAAGTCGTTCTAATCTTGCCGTGCAAGTCTGAGTCAGATTGACTTACTGTCACTTCATATAACATATGATCCCGTCGACTTAAAGCAACAACGATCTTGTTCTCCTTTCCTTTTATGTGTTTTAACTCAAAGTGGTACTCACTAAGGAAAGCTAACCACTTGGCTTGCCTAGCATCCAGGTTAGGTTGGTCAAATAAGTACTTCAAACTCATGTTGTCCATCTTCAATAGGAACTTCTTTCCAATAAGGTAATGCCTCCACAACTTTAAGGCGTGGATGATGGCGTCTAGTTCAAGATCGTGCATGGGGTAGTTCTGTTCGTGCTCCTTCAACTTCCTTGACTCATAGCAGATGGTGAAGTCATTCTCCATAAGGACTTCACCGAGCCCTTCCTTGCTTGCATCTGTGCAAACAATGAAGTCCCCATCGGGATAAACAATCCGTAAAATGGGTGTGCTAGTCAAAAGTTGCTTTAACTTTTGGAAAAAAATTTCACACTTGGTCGTCCAAAGGAACTTGTTTTCCTTTTTCTACAAGGCAGTCATAGGACAGACAATCCATGAGAAGTTCTCAATGAACTTCTGGTAGTATCCGGCTAACCCTAAGAATGATCTTATGTTGGTCACACAAGTGGGTGTAGGCCATTCCTCTATGGATTTAATCTTGTCGTGGTCGACTGCTATCCCCTTCTCAGAAATGATGTGACCTAGGTACTATATCTGTGGTTTGTAGAAATCACACTTGCTAAACTTAGCATAAAAATGGTGTTCTCGTAGTACTCGTAACACTATTCGGAGGTGTTCTTCGTCACTTTTGGAGTAGATCAAAATGTCGTCAATGAAGAATAGAAAGAATTTGTCTAGGAATTTACTAAAGATGTTGTTCATCGTGCACATAAAGTTTGTGGGTGCATTCATTTTAGGGAGTGTGAGAGAGAGAGAGAGGGTGTTAGTTGTAGGGAGGGAGAAAGAGAGATGGGAGGTGTGGTTAGAGGTAGGTTGACCGACGATACTGGTAAGCGGTAACTAGAGGATTGACTAGCGATACTCGTAAGGGGTAACCAGAGGTAGACCGGCAACACTAGTACGAATCCCTAGTGAGACGGATAGCAAGTCGACTCCATCCAAAACAGCCGCATCCATCGCCGCAAGAAGATCGGAGTTGGTCGAACCCAGTGGCCAGTAGACTTTATAGATGACCAATCTAGATTTGGTGGCGATGCCTCTAGTCATTCCTCTAGCGAAGCCAAGCAGAATCGAATCAGGAACCTCCAACCAAGCCGCAGTAGACGAAGTATGCGTACCATGGTCATTGGCATCTTTAGGAGATATATATTCCTCGTTTTCGTCGATATGACTGTGCTCAGCTTCATATCCTTTGAGAAAATAACGTGCTCCAATGAGTTTGTTGTTGTAGACGTAGGAAGCATTGAATTCCGTACACACTTCACATTCTCCCTTCCATCTACTAGGCACCAGCGTAAGGCCATGATCACTGAATCTCTTGCTCTCTAGCCATATTCATGAGAGGGTGCATTCATTGTAGCATAAAGTTGGGGGGAGGAGAGAGAGAGAGAGAGAGAGAGAGAGAGAGGAGAGGGTGTTAGTTGTAGGGAGTGAGAAAGAGAGATGGGAGGTGTGGTTAGAGGTAGGTGGAGGTGTAGGGAAGAGAGAGAGAGAGACAGAGAGATCCTGGGTTAGTAAGGGCTAGGGAGAGGAGGGGAGAGAGATAGAGAGGAGGGGTTTTGGGCTAGGCGGAGTAGCAAAGAGATAGACAGAGTAGGATGGTTAGGGATGGGGGAGAGATTAGGGAGAGGGAGAGGGGGTTTACAGAGAGAGAGAGAGAAAGAGAGACAGAGAGAGAGAGGTGTAGAACTAGGGAAGAAAGAGTGATGCCAATGATAATGAAGACAATGATGACGATGATGATGATGATGATGATGATGATGATGATGATGAATATCATGATGAAGATTATGATGATGATGATGAATATGGTGACGATGATGATGATGATGATGATGATGATGATGACGACGAAGACGATGATGTTGATGATGACGATGAAGATGATGGTGATGATGAAGACGATGAAGATGATGGTGATGATGACGACAACAACAACAATGATGATCATGATCATGATCATGATGATGATGAATGATGATTATGATGATGATGATGATGATAATGATGATGATGATGATGATGATGATGATGATGATGAGGAAGATGGAGATGATGATGATGATGATGATGAAGATGGTGATGAGGATGATGATGATGATGAAGATGATGATGAATATGATGAAGGTGATGATGATGATGATGATGATGACGACGATGATGATGGTGATGATAAAGAAGAGGATGATGATGATGGTGATGATAAAGAAGAGGATGATGATGATCAATCATCATCATCATTATGTAGTGGTAGGGGAAGGGGGATTAGGAGAGAGAGAGAGAGAGAGGTGTAGAAGCAAGGAAGAGAGAGTGAGAGAAGGGGGGTTGGTTAGGGTCAAGGGGATATCAGGGGGGTTAGCGAGGGGGAGAGAGAGAGAGAGAGAGATTGAGAGAGGGGGTTAGTAATGGTTGGGGGGGGGGAGGAGAGAGAGAGAGAGAGAGAGAGAGAGGATAGGGTGTTAGTTGTAGGGAGTGAGAAAGAGAGATGGGAGGTGTGGTTAGAGTTAGGTGGAGGTGTAGGGAAGAGAGAGAGATTGAGAGAGCCCGGGTTAGTAAGGGCTAGGGAGAGGAGGGGGTTTTGGGCTAGGTGGACTAGTAGAGAGATAGAAAGAGTAGGATGGTTAGGTATGGAGGAGAGGTTAAGGAGAGGGAGAGGGGGTTTACATAGAGAGAGAGAGAGAGAGAAGTGTAAAACCAGGGAAGAGAGAGTGATGTCGATGATGATGAAGACGAATATGATGATGATGATGATGATGAATATCATGATGAAGATGATGATGATGATGATGATGGTGATGATGATGATGAAGATGATGAAGATGATGATGATGATGATGATGATGATGATGATGATGAAGATGATGATGATGATGATGATGATCATGGTGATGATGACGATGAAGATTATGGTGATGATGAAGATGATGGTGATGATGACCACAACGACGACGACGACGGCGATGATGATGATGATGAGGAAGATGGAGATGATGATGATGATGATGAAGATGGTGATGAGGATGATGATGCTGAAGATGATGATGAATATGACTGTTAGCACTCAAATGGTGCTGATATTTTGAAGAAGATCTTGGGATAGAGAAGGAAAACGCTGTGACTATGAAGAAACTTCTAAAGGGAGCCTAGCTTTGACATGGGTACAGTGTTAATAAATGGGCCTACGCCTAAAGCAATCAACGTGAAAGATATGAAGGAGCGAAGATCTACGGTAGGGATGCTATAGAGCTAATATGGCATGAAAGATATGAAGGAGTAAAGATCTATGGTAGGGATGCTATAGTTCTAATCTAACATGCGCGGGAGAGGGGCTGCACTCTAAATCACCGCGATTGGATTAAACATTGTGCCCTTTGCAACGACTCAGATCTACCAAGAATGGATCAAGGGCCTAGGATAGTGGCGGTGATTTTTATCGCCCGCAGGTTAACCAAGCCCAAAATCACCGCATTCGGCAAAGACGTTCCATCCAATAGTAAATTCGGAGCTATATGCGACAAAATGGGAAGCCAGAGAAGCAGAAAAGCGGCGGTCCTGATCCGATCACCAGTTGCCACATGAGAAAGGGACATCTCCTCCATAGATTAATGATGGCCACATGGGATAAGCCACCTCACCGTCGTCGAGGGTCTTATCTGTGTGATCCGAAATGCACGGTTGTACGTGCATTGCATCAGTTCTATCCTCAATCATCATGACAAATCATTTGGAGGGTCTAAGTCAAAGAATCATGACAAATCATTTGGAGGGTCTACGTCAAAGAATCATGACAACATAATTCACATGGTGACACCGTCACTATTGGTCATTATAAGCCTGACTCTCTGGGCCTGTAGCTTACGTCGAATTCCAAAGGGTGGTGAGTTCATCTGTTTGGTTATTTTTGCAGGCAGTATCACAGAAATGGAGAAAGAGCGAGGGACCGAGATAGTATTTGCACCAGAACATGTGATATCCGAGATAGTGGAGGAGTATACTCTCCCACCTCTTATGTTTTCCACCCAAGTAGAGGATTATACTCTCCCACCTCTTATGCCTTCCGACCGAGTGAAGGACGGGTTTTCTAGAGAGTCAAAAGAGCCCGAGACACAACAGGGGTGTTGGAATTTGCTGCAACAGAAAGGAGGAACAACCTACAAGGAAGAGGAGCAGAAAATACCCTCTCATGAAGATATAATCTAGGACTGGATCCTCCCCACCAAAGAAGTGCCCCCTATTTCTCCACCCAAGGAAACCTGAATAGATGTTCTCTCCGACGCGGGTGATTTCCTCAATTGGTATGATCAAGTGGAAGCTCATAAATAGGGTGGCGGCACTCTTACGTCCTTTGCATCCCACTATCCAGCAAGTCAATTTTCTTGGCTATACAAATATACTCCTGATTTCCAAGTTTTGAAAGAGACTCAGATGGCCTGCAAAACCCATTTTTGTAATGACAGCATGGAAAATGGAAGATTAAAAGCTCGAAGACGTCAGCTATGGGAATAGCGAGCGATGGAGGCCGCAAAGCTGGAGCAGTTAATTTTCTGTTTTGTTTTCGTTGAAGTAGTTAGTCATATAGTAAAATAGGCCAGTAAATGTAATAAAGCAGTTAGGCCTATACCGCCTGTGTTTGTTTTTAAGTTGTAACGGTGAAATGCCTCAGTTAGCGGTCAAGTAATTACAACTATTTTCTGTTCAGAAGAGAGCCGAACCTAGAGCTCTAGAGGCCTCTATAAATTCATTGTAATTAAAGACAAAATGGTTGAAAAATCTTGTTAAAACCTTTATGGGAATTTTGTAGTGTTTTGTAAGACATTTCCGAGTTATATTTTGAATAGAAATTGCAGAGCCGAGCTAATGTTTATAGGGATTCTTGTGTAGTAGGTCTTGTAGTCCATTTTTTCTCTTCGATGTTAATTTGTATTCCTCATTGTTATTTCCATTTTGTAACATTCTTCAATGCTTGGAGCAGTGTGATAGTTAAGTAGAATTCATGAAATTATGCTCTACTTATCTTTTCCAAGTATTTCACCATTATCTTTCTCTGCTAAAGTTGATGTAGGATCCATTCACTACAACAAAATAGCCCTTTAGGGGCAGTTTTGTCTTGCGGGGATCTTGGTAAAACCCCCCCTAAAAGGTTTTTCAGACATTTGGAGGCGGTCTTCTAAAACCGCCCCTAAAAGTCATGCAAATTGGACTTTTGGGGGTGGTTTTGGGAAACCCCCCCTTAAAATCCCAATTCTCATAACTTTTGGGGGCGGTTTGTCAAAACCCCCCCTAAAAGTCATGAGAATTGAACTTTTGGAGGCTTTTTTTTTGGAACCCCCCCTTAAAAGTCCTGAAATTTGACTTTTGGGGGTGGTTTTGGGAAACCCCCCCCTAAAATTCCAATTCGCATAACTTTTGGGGGCGGTTTGTCAAAACCCCCCCCTAAAAGTCATGAGAATTGAACTTTTGGAGGCGGTTTTTTTGGAACCCCCCTTAAAAGTCATGAGAATTGAACTTTTGGAGGCAGTTGTTTGAAAAAACCCCCCTTAAAGCCCAATTCTCATAACTTTTGGTGGCGGTTTGTCAAAACCCCCCCTAAAAGTCATGAGAATTGTACTTTGGGAGGTGGCCTTTTTGTAACCCCCCTTAAAAATCATGATTGAATTGAACTCTTGAGTGATGATTAGGGCCTTGCGACATCACATAATCTCTAAATAGTGAATCCAATTTCAACTACAAGTGGGATATATTGGTAATTTTTAGATCTGTAACACCAAAAATGAAAATTTTCCTGCCAATATCAACATGCTAGTAATTTTCATTCTGCCATTACCCTTTCTTCTCATTGTTTTCCCCTTTTTGTGAAGGGTGACTCAAGTGGATTCCAATGGACAACAATGGAAACAAGAGAGCATAACATAACACACACATGCCCTATCCAAGGCCTAGAATATATTTTAAACTAATGAGTTGAGTGAATTCAAGATGCAATTATTACAATAATTATTAGACAAAGCGTTCATATGACCAAGTGCATCACCTTGGATAGAACACATATTGGTAGTCAATAACAAGGATGGAACCTTTTGGATGTGCATTGGTTATTCAATGTTAAATAAGGTGACAATTAATTAAGAACAAGTACTTCCTACCCAAATTGATGATCCTCTTTATTCACTTAGATGGGAAAAGGTTTTTTCAAAGTTGGACTCAAGTTTTGGGTATCATCATATGAGAGAAAACACTCGCGGTTTGCATTATTTAAGATGTGCCACCACCTGTCGCCTTGCTGTAGACACATGCCGCCTTGCTGTAGACACATGTTAGTGCATACCAATACCGACTCAATTAACTGCGTGAAGAATGAGCTCTCCACCATCGTCATCAATGCCTATGATCGATGATAGTCAAGGAAGAACTTTAGGTTAAACATGCCCGATAATGGCATGGTTCCGAACTTTACATGTATTGTTCTCAAGGAGTTGTTGTTAACACGAAGCTTTGGACCCAGTCTAATAAAATACGAGGAGACAGAATTTTAAAGTTAACCAAAATTTAAATACATTGGTCAGAGTCGATGCTATATTCAACTTCATCAGTTGCCATGTGTGCCTTAAAACAGTGAGTGGAGGTGTCTTTCACCAAAATCCCGATTCCCATTTGATCCTTATTTGTTGCGCCATCAAAGAATCCCATGGGTGAATTACCAAATAAAATTGGTCGATTTATCAAAAATTTAACTTTGTCCGTAGTTGGATCTATGACGAATTCTGCTGATGCTTTAATAATCCTTCTCCCAACCTCCTCTAGGTTATTTCTGTAGCCTTAAAAAAGAATGGCATTAATTAAAATGCATAAGCCCCGTGTGACAATAAAGGGAATTGATTTTACCTTGGGATTTGTTAAAAACCAAAGCTTTAAATTTTCTTAAAGGGGCTGCAGATGCCAATTATTTTTTACTTGAAGAATGTTACAAATCAAAGTCCAAAGCTCCTGAGTAATGCTGCAATCTATTGCAAGATGTTGTATGGTCTCCTCACTGCTCAAACATAATGGATTGGCTGAAGGTCCAATTCCACCCCTTTCTTTGTAAATCTCCCCTGTTAAGACTTTATTTCATAAGCATAACCACATAAATAGAATTGATTTTGGAGGAGCTTTGATTTTCCATATCACTGTATACCACCACTTCAAATCATCATTCTCATAAAGATATATAAATGCATTATAGGCCTCTTTTACTATCTGCACAATCCCTTCTATTTTTTTCCAAGTCCAAGCCCACCTATCTGGTTCTGTAGACAGAGTGATCCCATTTTGGTAAATTCCTTGTATGTATGTGTTCCATTCACCGACTAGAGTTCCTGTGAGTCCGAGATCTTATGCAGAGAGCCAAATACTAGAACCTGTCAAGTTGGAGATATTTGTCTTATGTATATATGCAAGATAATAAAGGCTCCGACTGTGTAGGTGTGGTAACAGTTCTTTTGATAGTATAAAGCTAGATCCTCCACCCAGAAAAGGATCCAAGCCTAAAAGAACTCTCATACCTGTACTAATTTTCCAAGCAATCCACCTCTTAACCACAAGTAGTGTAGTCAATATATTTTTCCAGATAATGGAGGCTATTGGGAAAGCAAAGTGTTTCTTCCTCAGTCATGATACAACATCAACTCCTTTCAAATATTTCCTTCTCATAGTGACACTCCAAATACCATCATGAAAAAGTGCCCTCCATAGTGATTTGGCAGCTAGGGCCTTGTTAAAGAGATTGAGATCTCTTACTCCCCAACCTCCCTTATTTTTTGGCTTTTCTATCAAACTCCATCTTGCCAAATTGTAACCCCCCTGAAAGTCCAACTGGTTGTCGCAACACAGTTCCATGCATGTCGGACAAACTTTTAGAAAAAAATCTTTAGCTCTAACATGATCCACCATAGTCTCTTGAAGAAACACAACATCAGGTTTAACTGTATGCAAAAGCTCCTTGAGTTCTAGCATCTTGGACTAGGAACCCACAATCCCCCTAATGTTAAGAGAGATTAAGACTAGCATTAAGGAACCCTCATATCAGGGTTCAATGCTCCAAGTTGCCCAGAAGGAGAAGGAACAGAAACAGGGTAATTTGAAGAAACCATTATGGGGTATGTTGCCAACCCTCCCTCAACAATCCCCATATCTTTTTTCTTGTTAGTGGAATTGTTTTTAGGCTTCTTCCTGATGGTGACATTTACAATATCCACAAGGCCAGCTCCGTCTACAAAGGAGTTATAGGTCTGAAGAGGCGCTTTATTAATAAGAACTTCTTTGTATGAGTGTTACGAGGGTTTGGTAAACAAATTTGTATCCAATGGAGGGGGAGAAGCCAAGGTGCATTCACTGTGTAAATGAGGGGTAGTGTGAGGTCCCTGAGGAGAGGTCTCAGTCAAAATAGGGCTTTTGGGATCTGTAACAACCAACAAATCTTTCGATGAGGGGGAAATCAAAGGAGGGTTTTATGAGATGACATGGTTCAAATGAGAAGTAAAGAGATGGGAATTGTTAAAATTTTCCAAGAAAATTTCCCAGAAACCCTAAAAAATATCAACCAACCACTCCTCATTACTACTTAGCAAAAGAATGTCTTATTCAGTTAAAGAAGTAGTAAAGAAATTTGGAAAGAAAATCTTTAACTTACCAATGAAAGATTCAGTAGAGGGGAATTGACTGGTCACCTCCATCTGAGCATTCCGAGTCCTCCCATTTAAGTCTTATTCTCCCGCTTCTGAAACCAACTCCAGCGACTGAGACTCTCCAATCACTGAAGGACAATTTGTTTTTATATGGCCAGTGGATATCATACATGACACCGAAAGGGTTCTCTCTAATACTCTAGGGTTTGAATGAAGGACCCCTTTTCAGTGGCAATCTCAACTTCTTCTAGCAGTCCCAGGTCCATGTTGAACTCCACTAAAATCCAGGCCATGCATTTGTTATTCCACCTTAGGTCCCTTTCATCAAAGAAAACAAATCTGCCAACAACATCTCCTATCCCTCTCAAAACCGCTAGATCCCAATATTCAATGGGGAGGTCGGGCATTAGTATCCATAAGCATCTCTTTTGGAAGAACACTGTAAAAGGGTTGAAATTACCCGAAGACCAACGCTTAACCATAATCACCCCTCTGTCTATAATCCAGGTTTTTTCTGCAACTTTTTCCAAATCCTCCACTGACAAGAAGTGGAAATTAATCCAATAGTTGGACAGTAAATTGAACCACGACTAGTAGCCCAAAACTTGTTTCCATTCATTGTATTGTTGGACATTCCAATCATCTAATTGTCAAAGTTGCAATCGACATGCGAACATGGCATATTTCTATGCAAGTGGGTAGAATTGATTTCAATAACAACTTTGAAATTGTTCACCTATATTAACGGGGTTATGGTCACTATGGTCATTATATAGGTGAGCAATTTTTTCTATTTTGTTGGTCAACAACCAAGCATCAAACTCCCACCAAGTAATCTCTTGGTAATCCATATGCACTCAACCGCCATTATCTCGTGGGGATTGGTTAGAGGAGAGAGATTTACAACATATATTCATAGATTTACAATAGAGGAGATAGATTTACTAAAGGGTAGGAAAAAATACATTGTAAATCTATCCTCTGTAAATCTATCTCCTCTGTTGAAAAAATCCCCAATAGAGGAAATAGATTTACTAAAGGGTAGGAAAAAATACTTTGTATAATAGGCTAGCTATAATATGCATTGCAAATTTGAGATACGAAACCGTTGATTGATAGTGAACACCACTAGATGGGCTAAGTTGTGCATCTATGGTATTTTTTTATTCTCTCCCACTACCTATAGACACTGTAATCTTCCATTTTTTCCAATTCCATTTAACATGGGTGTAATACATAATTATGAATTTTACAAAACATAAACACGGTTTCATAAAAAATCCTTGATAATCAAGCTAACTAGGAGATATTACTATGCTTGGTGAAACAAAAGTTCATTGTTACTCAATCCAAGGAAAATCAACTGCATTTGTGTCATTTTTCTCCTTGAGCATCATGGTTTTCCCTAAGGGTTGTCAGGTCCGTGCTCACACTCTACCTACATAATATTATATTTTTAACATTTTATTCCACAAGAAGAATCAATAATGATTGGTATCCTTAAAATAATAATTTAGTAGTTCTAGCTTATGCAAGATTTTTGTAATTACTTTTTTATATAATCCAAAATAGAATGTTTGGTGTTTAATTTGAATGTTTGACATTGTTATAACAACATGGATCCTCTTTTCTATGATACATTTATATAAATTTCTTTCGAATTCTATATAATTTTGACCTTGTAATCTTTTTGTGAATGATATAACAATAAAAATTAGTTAAGAAGGGGTATTCAAATAGTTGACAATGGCTCTTGAAAACCAAGTCTAGAACAATTCACTTCATAAAAAGTAACAATATTTTATGATTGAATTTGTTCCATTCTCCAGCAAAATTTAGTATAGTTAAAAATATATAACTAAATCACTAATACTACCATTGAATTTAGTACAATGTTACAAATATGGATATTTTCCCACCTAAATCTAGTTATATTGAAGTCGGCTTAATGTTTTTAGTTCACTATGTCCATCTTTGCATGCACTCTACACTCCAAAGCAGATTGGTTAAGAGGAGGGAAAACTAAAATATTAATTTTGAAATATTTTGAATTTGGGACTTTCTCTAATAGGCGGCTTTCTGAAAGGCTTGCATTAGCAGGTGTGAGGTGACCATTGATCTTGGAGGAGTAAGCAAAGGAGTAGGAGGGCAGCAAGCACTCTACACTCCAAAGCAGATTGGTTAAGAGGAGGGAAAACTAAAATATTAATTTCGAAATATTTTGAATTTGGGACTTTCTCCAATAGGCGGCTTTCCGAAAGGCTTGCATTAGCAGGTGTGAGGTGACCATTGATCTGGGAGGAGTAAGCAAAGGAGGAGGAGGGCAGCGAATCATCTCTGGTGTTGTTTTTCTGTGTCATATTTATTGGTAGGGTCAGCATTGATTGATTATAATGGAGACATTATCAACAAAGGCGATAGATTTACAATGTATATTCAACCTCAAGAATGAAGTAGCTCTCGAGTTCAAATCCCATCAGTGATTTTTTGATGAAGTATTGCTGTCCAATGTCTTTTTCAAGGGTTTGGACCCTCTTCCCTGGTTGTCTATCAATGGGAACAGAGGAGAAATACCCATTTTTCTCAGCATGTGGCCTTCTCTTGGCGTTTTTAGAATTGGGTCAGAGGAAGAAGGTTCTTCGCCAGGATTCTATCAACATAGGTATGTGAATTCAAATTCAAATGAATTTCAAATTGCATTATATTCTTTGGAGTTCTGTTGTTTGGTTTGTAATTTTTTATGGTGGCTAGTGGGTTTTTCCATTGCTCATAGTCATGACCTTCAGCCTCTGAAACGTTTTATGTCAATCAGAACCCTATGACTGTATACTATTGTTGATGGATCATCTCTTCGAATCTTAATACAAATTCATTGTGTATTTAATAAAGGATATACAAATAAATTCCTCTATTCCTATCCATACAAACTCTGAGAACACATAAACTGGTGGCACAACCATTTCTCGTTCGGATGAAACAAATCCTAAATAAAACAAAGCACAGAGATCAAATTATGGGAAACAACCATTCATTATTGCATGAAAGGGATAAGAAATTGTGGCGATTTTACGATTTATACAAGTAGTTCCATCCTCGCCTCACTATTTTATTAAGAGATCAGGAGATGGTTGAGCCATCCTTTCTCAGACCTTGTTTTAGCCACAAGCAGAGAAGCCTTGGGTAGCAGGTGTTGATAGTGAACAAGGATGACAATGCAGGTAAAATCCTTTGGCTCGACGGGGCCAATAGTTAAAACCCAAAACACACTATATTAGTGCAAAATATAGGAAAACACTCTATCATGATCATGAAAAGCATAAACTATATTTTGATCTGCACTTGTAACTGGATTTGCTATGGATCTTCAATGTGTTGATCCTTCTCTTGATAATCTTCTGCTGCCAGATATCTTGTTATTCAACTGACTTTGCACTTTGATGTGCTGGAAACGGTTCAATCAACTGCTAATATTATGCCTGGAAATATGGATCTGACTCTGTTTTGACCAACTGCTGATAAGCTTTGATGATGACTTGACATGATGGAAGCTAGAAAATAGAGTAAACTGTTATAAAACTATGATTTGGATGAAAGTGATTTGACCGTCCGAAAACTTGGGGTTAATCTTTCAATTTCTGCTTGATATATACCCTAATGTAATCAGCACCTCCAAGCATCTCGCATCTTTGACAAGAACTCAAAGGATGTATATCAAGGAGTATTCCCATCTGTGAATAAGCTTCTGCAATAGGATTAAATGACAAGACCAACATTTGCAGGATGATAGTCTCCGATAGATCCATGTATTTTCCATCCAAAGTCTTAGTCACACTTTGCTTTTTGACGTGCAAATATTCATACTTTGCCTAACTTATGAATTGAAAGCACCAACAAAAATGGTGGGCACAATCTTCACCGAGCATCCCTGGAACATTTGTGAGGAATGATAAGCGCACTTCCATGCTATATTCTACCTCATGGATTTGAAGATCCATAACTTTAAATTTCCCAGATGCTCTCTGCTCATGATCTGCATTCTTCAAAATAAGAAGGAATTACAATCATTGTATAATCTCATAATGCTCTGTATTTCCAATTTGCTAAATAAATGAGCATGCAAAACTGATGGACATCTCATTTTGAGATTGGAACCTACGACCAAGATTTTCTCCTTCGCACACCTGTGGATACATTCAATAATTGTTATTGAATTCCTTAACATTTTGACACAACGTCACCTGGGCATGCACCGCTCCAATTTCCTTTGGCACTTGATTAGTGAGCATTTTTTTGAAGAGTTCGATGATGACTGGCATTTGATCCTTGGACGCTTGTCTCGGCACTTGTTCACTCAGGCTCGTGACATGCGAGAACACTTTTTAACCATGAGAAATTAACCAATTCATCATTGATAAATGTGTAGATGCATCGCCAAACCCTGTGGCTCTGCCATCTCTGTCTGAGGCGATCCACTTCCTGGCTGTCGAATTTACATTTGCACTTTGATGATTTTCCTGATCCAAGGAGAGAATCTCACTCTGACGAGACCTTAGTTGACAGGTCGATCTCATACAAGACTCCAGGATCTGCACACGAATTTACCCATGGCGTTGATATGTATGATGAATACCCCAAATTGGCACCTGTTCAAATGTGTTCAACAATTTGCAAAAGCTTGCATCTAACACATGGAACGTTTAAAGTTCAAACATCTGTTTGCTGGCGCTTTGTTTTAAGATTTCTGTTCTATAGGATATATCCCATATTGATTGGGAGAAACAAATATAATACATTTACATATGGAAATGCCTCCCATATTGTTTGAAGAGTTGCATGGAATGGTAGTTCTTGGGGGCTTTGTCTCGACTTTGTGTTGTAAAGCTAGTGCGATGTGCTTGGATCGATGGCTGGTGGACATCTACCTTGATGCCTCGGGCCAATACTTTTATAAAAACAAGAGCCACGAGGTGGCAATGTCCTGCGCTATTGCAAATTAGATTTTTTTGAAATTTGCAAAATCAACATGTGAACCATAAATTAATTAGATTATCATTGTTGAGTATAGTGTACTGAGCCACCTCGAAAAGCCGAGGAACAAGGAATATAGTTATTGTTGGAGCGCCCGAAACTCTACAAAATACATTAACAACTGCTTACGACATATTGCCGCCACCTCTTGGGGTACCAAATTCAATAGTTACGTCATCATTCTGAACCAATTACATTGAAGATAAATATTTTTTTATTAAAATGAGTTTAATAAATAAAATTGTTACTATATAAAAATTTATAGATAAAAACAAGGTGTATTCTACAGCTATGTGTGATACTATTAAAAATACTCACCTTGTTGTCTGAACAAAACATCCATACGACCAAAGCTTTTGACAAGACCTGTGTCAAAACCTGAACACAGAGCATAATGAATGTAGTTATATCCGAAAGCATAAATATTGCTAGCAACGTAAATGCAAACATCAAACCAAAGGACAAACCGCCAATGCCCCATTAATTCGAGATTATAGCATACAGACTCATGCACAGAATGGCCAGGACGGGCCGGGACACGTGGAGGACCAAACCTCGGCGACAAATTACGAGGAATGAATATAACCAAAACATTACAAAACTTGGTAACATAAAAAATTTGGTGTCGGGGTGGCAGGGTAATTCAAATGTAAAATTAGGTTCTGGGGTGTTCTCCATCCACCTTGGACTAGACACCCCCTGTTTTCAGAAGTGACATCCCCATAGGTATCCTTGTGAACCACCAAACCAACTCTGAAACAGTCCTAATTCATATTATCAAGTGAATAAATAAAACTGGGGTAATATCATGCCATATGTATGTATCCACCAAAAAGAGTGTCATATACTTACTTATGAATGCTGATGCATCGAATACCATATGAATATTTTGACTGGTGAATAACATTTAATTGTAACCTGGGACAGCTGCTTCCACATCTTTTTTTCACCTTGCATTTCAGTTTAAGGTTACAATTTTAACAGGCAACCTAATCGTTTTTGTCACTAGCACAAGTTTAGACTTCATGAAACAAACAAATAATTTTGGTTCACAAAAAATGTATTTTTCCTAATTCACCTCACATTTCAGTTTAAGGTTACATTTTTAAAAATCAACCTAGTAGTTTCTGTCACCAACACAAGCTTAAAGTTCATGAAACAAGCAATGATTTGGGTCCATGAAAAGTGTATTTTTCCTAATTACCCACCTGAAATTGCTCATGCAATACTTTGTATTTTATATTGTTTTGTTGATTTGTTTTCGCCTGTTTCATGAATAGCAAAAGTTGAGACTGGGCATTCATTTTTGTATTTTTCATATCATGGATAATTGTGAATTTCCACATTTTCAATATTTTATTAACCAATATATGCTTTATATTTTTCCTACATGATTATCCTCAAAATTTATGATTGAGTCTGTGGTTTACGTATTAACTCAGCCACTAACTGGCATTGGATCAGTGGGTATTCATTTTAAAAGATAATAGACACCACAGGTAAATCTAATGGCAAAAGCAGATGAGAAGCAGTCAAAGCCCTGGCCATTTTGCTTTCATATTGCGTCCATGTGGATTTTTTCATCCAAAACTATAACTCAACAAGCCAAAATGCTTTTACATATCAGTCTATCTCATTGCCCACAAGTTGAGGTAATGTTCTCAGTATAATACATCAGATAAGGCAATAGCAAGTACTCTAAACAAGATAAACCAAAAGACAAAATATAGTCACAACATCTGCTGGATCAGATACATAAGCATCATCACTAAAATCTGTACTTGAAAACACCTTCAATCTAATTCACACTGTTTCTTTCAAAATAAATGCATTACTGGTCTCTCAAACCAAATATGTTATGCTATCATACAGAATCTGACTATAAATTTACCATTTCAAATAAATTTCCACTAGTCAAACTAACATTGAACAGATCAGATTGTTAAAGGCTTTAGATAATATAGATTTCTTAATTTTGTGACGGTTTTCAGTTCTGATCATTATTCACTGGTATGCTATCCATGCAATTTGATTTAATCCATGATTCAATATTTACATACGACAGTCTGTGTGCTCATACCAAGTTATGTCGAACAATTTGCAGTTGTTATAAGTAAAGCTATCATACCTCTGAAATAAATGCCATCATAAAAGGCCTTTAATGCAACAGCAGAAGATAACCAAACCAAGCTATTTGTGAATCATAATGAGGACAGATAAATGACAAAGTTTGCATCTTGCACAGAATGCAAATGTGTTGTGGCAAATAAACACACCAAAAATATTAATCCAATATTCATAATAAATAAGCAATAAGATAGTAATATTTAATCCACTAAGATATTTATCAACCAATCAATATAAGTGCTATTAGCAAAAGATCTGATGTCAGTAATATGACATAAAATCAAATTTCAATTTGCCATTTCATATTTTCTGATTCAGTTTCTACATACCAGTTAATAGATGACATAATTTTTATGCCTTATACAAATACATGAAACCTTTGATTCAGTCCTTATTTTCCTCTAACTTGATTTTTAAATTATTAAAAACTTTAACCAGAATTCAAGAATAAAAAATAGTATAACATAAACTGGGAGTAGCTATTAGTGGCTGCAAATCTATCAGCGCTTTCAAGCATTATTGGCCGCTTTTTTAATGGACCCAAACAATAAATTGCGGTGACATAAACTCAAAAATGGCACAAAGTATCTAGCATCCTTCTCAGTGTACAGCTATTTTCAAAAGAAGAGGAAACAGGAATTAATATATAAACTCATTTCAGATATGCATAAAGTATATTAATAAAAGAACCAAATATTGCAATAAAAAATCAGATCTCAATTTTCTGGTGCAATTATTCTTTCAATATATAATAGTTTTGTAACAAATTTTTTTTTTTCTCACACTATATATATTTGAATCCATTCAAATTTCAAAGATGGAATAAAAAATTGCAAGGGTTTAATATCCATGAAATGTCATCTTATGGACGGCTAAAATATTATCCAGGATCAAATATCTTGATGCCCTGTGGTGACATAGTCTTAAAGCTTCCAACTCCTATAGAATCAATAAGTAGGAAAATACAAAGAACGATGCACTATAATTCTCTAAATGCATGGAATAAGACTATGCTTCGCCAAATAAGGAAGAAGAGGAGAAATATGTGAGTTCAGGTACAGATAATGTAAAAATATTTCAAATAGAAAATAGTTAGAAATTTTAAAATTCCAAAAAAGCAATAAATTTGAATACCTTGAAAAATAATAAATATTCACAGTCACAGATCCTGTCCTTGCATATTTACTTTTAATTCTCTTCCTCAATTTTTTAGATAAAAATGTTTTCAGTGAGGAACTAAAGTATCGTTTCAAAGATAGACTAGTGTCAACTGTTTACTAATTATGGGCCCTGAGGCTAACAGAGGCCATTTTATTGATAACAGTTATTAGAAATGCATGCTGCAAGACCACGGCTACTATATTAAATGTGACAGTTCAAGGGCAACTTGTAATTGCCTCACAACAGCGATTGCTGGATAGCTATATTAGGTGTGATCTAACCATGTATTTAGATAATAACCATGTAACATGGATAATTTTTTCTGTGTTTACTTTGGAAGTGCGGTCTAGAGGCAAACAACAAGGTTATGTGGCTTGTATTAATGCAGTGAACCCGCTTCAAAACCGCTTGAGTCGGTGCGGATGAGAGTGGGTGCAAGCTCTGGATGACTTTGACAGCATAGACATACCGGCCATAGTGCAGCAGCATAGGCAAAGAGATTCTATAAGACATATTTCTAGCAAACAAACAAAAACCAATATACTCCAAAGTCAACAACTTTGGAGTAGATAAAAATAAGAGTAAAATGTCACAAAGGAGACACTCATTTTAATCACCGATGTCTATATTGGGTGTCAGCTGCATAAAACTCTACTTAATCAACATCACGGAGCAATTCTTAAACTGAGTTTGACAATGTAGGAACATATTGCCATGTAGGAAATATTATACTGAGTTTGACAATGTAGGAACATATTGCCATGTAGAAAATATTATACTATATATGTAAATCTGTGGTATGTATTTTTTATATTGTCTAAAGGCATTACATAAGGAAAAAAAAAGTTCTTCGATACTTCTGTCAATAAAGCAGAAGACAAAAAAGGAATAAGTCCAACAAACTGAGTTTTGTTAATAAGCCAGAGGACCAAAAAAGGCAATAAGTCTAACATACTGCAATTGTGCTTTTGCATGAGCAAATGGGTCTTTGTACTTTTTTTGTTGCAACAATGTTATGCAATATGAACTTTTGTATTCGTTGTAGCCCTACTTCCATTGTGGTGGTTTTTGATTGTTGTTGCACCTGCCAATAGCATTCAAAATATGGTCAGAATAATTGGAAAAAAGTAGCAAGAATGGAAGTATTTGTAAAGACTAGATACTATTTCAAGTATAATATTGGAAGTACTCATAGTTTATGTCAATTTGCATAATTTCAAAGCAATGAATCTTTAGGAACAATATAGCAAGAGAGAAAATATTGCAAAGAATAACAAATTATTGTATCAGGTTGTGTAATAAATTATAGTAAATTATTTTCCAATACAGCTTTTATCAATAATTAGAGTATTAGGCTACTGAAATTAGCATTTCACCAAATGTTAGTATTTAAATCGCAACTATTTAAATCATGCCATTCTATGATCAGAGTTTCGAACTTTGCAACACATACTCGAAATCAAATGCGAATCAAAATTTTGTGAAAATTGTTTAAGCGAAAACTAACCAGGGAAAGTTTATAAATTGAAAAATGATTATAAGTTAAACTAGATATACACCAAATGTTTTGAAGCTGCAAACCATTAATGTAAACGGAGAAAATGGCAAAGTGTTTCTATTTGTAGCTAATGCAATTGAGTACAATTTTCAAAACATAGTTTGCAGAGGTCGGGAATATTGAACAAAAAACTTCAATTCTTTAGAACAAAAAATAGATTTGTGTACCTGAAACTCAGTTTCTTTTCAAGTTGATGATGTTGTTGTCCAAAGCCAATGTAAATAGCCCTTGCTAGGAAAACCTCCGCAGATTGAAAACTGTTGACGATATGTTTTTTGAGTATTGTTCAAATGAAATATTTGCTACTTCTGGACAATACTCTTTTAACTGTGGGTTGCGCAGTTTGCATTCTATCAATCCATCATTTGTGTCTAAATTGCATTCTAGACTATGCTCATATATAATTTCCATTTCTTTTTTGCAAAATGCATAGACCACACAGCTCTGCATGAGTGGTTGTTTACATTCAGCACAGATGCATCGATACGGAGGTGCAAATGAATTTCTTGGTTTCAGTATTCCGTGTATCTGTCAAAGTCAGAGAACAAATGACCATAGAAAATGCATATAATATCAGCATATTTTTAAATAGAACTATGTTTTTTTATTTGAATAATAATTGAACTTAGATTCAAACCACTATGACTAATTACAATGGTAATGGGCAAGGTAGCCATTGGCTAACTGTTGTTAGCCAAAGGGTCAAAGCAAAGAGACATTGCAAAAAGCAATCTTTGGAAACTGATGAATAAGAGTGTTGTGAATAGAGTTATAGCCTTCAATATAAAATTTGTTGCAATGCAAACAATGTTTTGAAGCACGCATAGAAAGAGAATAAATTGTACTTTGTCACCATAAAATAAATATTGTATGTGCAAAGAGGAGTGCCATTTAATGGATATGCAAAGGTTGCATTGTCATAATTTTGCTTCTCACATTGAGGGTACAGATACACAATGCACTTTTGCAAAATGCAGAATATCCAATTTGCAACATCGCTGCAAATGCAATTTTGATCAGTTAAGCAAATATAAAATCTGTCTCGTGGCACTTTAAGTGTTCTGCATCTATCTTCCGATCACAAAAATCTAATCATGCCATTGTCATCTTATCTAGCATGAATAATTTTAGATGATCTAGATAATGTGAATTAGTTGGATGCACTTTTGGTAGCTAAAAGCCTTCTTTGCAAAGAGAGCTTGATATTGATTACATCTCAAGATAAAGATGTTCTCAGAAGTTGGGGAGTGTAAACGTCATCAATTTATAATGCAACTGGCCTCAATACACAATACTCCCGAGAGCTCTTGTGCTTTGATTCCTTCAACCAGTCTTTTCCAATCGTAGTATTTGAATCTTTTCATAAATTCTTAGAAGCTTGTGATGGATTTCCTTTATGTTTAAAAGTATTTGGGGTGCTTGTCTATGGCAAAAATGAGACGTCTTATTGGGAAGACCAATTGGATAGAGGCTTAAATATATGATTCCAAATGACACTCAAAGAAGACTTAAAATTAGTTATGATGTGCTCAAATAAATCTAACAACTGGATTTTTTTTTGGAAAAACAAATACTTCTATCTGAATGTCTAAAAGAGCTTAAATTCCATAGCTTTAAGCAATATGTGCTCAGGAGATATAGTAGCGGAAAAGGAGATTTCTAATTGCAGAAACCAGATCTACAGATTTGTTTTTAAAACAGAGTTTTCAAAGTGGCCCTTTTGCAAATGGCTAAAACAACCTAAAAGCAATGACCTAGGCAAGCATGTGCTTGTTAGCCTTGAGGATAGAATTACAAATAGAAAAGATTCTTTATTATAGGAAAAATGTGTACTCAAGATCAGAAACAGTGATACAAGAGAGAAACCATGAGAACTCAAAGAGATATGAGAGGGTTTAGCAATTGGCAAGGGTCTAGTGACGAAATATTAACCCCATATTTCTTTGCACAAATCAAGGGCTAATATTTAGCTAAACTACCCAATGTTGATGTCAATACAAGCACATTCAAACTTTTCCAGTGATTAAAGCTTGTTTGAGAATCAGTTTGATGAGATTTTGAGAAACTTTTATCAAGTTGTTTTTAGCAATTTGGTTTTCTGCGACATGCACGTGAGATGTTTAAATATTCTTGGTCATTAGAAAGTGTATTATACATAACAAAGGAAATGGACTTAGACAATGAACAAGAGAAAAAAAAAACGACGAAAGGTCTTAAGCACTGAAACTAGTTTGCAGCAAACTACATTATGTTTGAGAAAGAAGCAATTTCTCAACAGACCTATGTCTTTGAGTCAATAATTGGCAGCAAATTTTGAATTGCATAATCATCATTAAGAGGGTCAATAAAAGTAGCTGCACAGGTCCGGAGCATGTGGCTTGTTTTCGTATCATTTCGAACAATGTTTTTAAACAAATAGAATGGGGGATTATCAGATGCAAGTTGTTCTTGAATTTGCAAGAACAGTTCTTTGTAGCCTTCATTGAGCTATAGCTGCAATAGTAGAAGACAACAGTTAATAAGCATAGATTGTAATTATAAATCGTTGAAGCTATTTGTGTTTGTTTTTTCCCTATTTTTTTGTTTATATAAAAAAGTGAAAATTTTATTTGCGTTTAAAAAACAGCAATTCCGAAAGAACACTAGCTATGCAAGTAAGCATATTTACTGTTGCATGGTTGTTTGCTGTTCCACCGTCTTTGATATACAAGTCAAATTGCTTGTTGTATTCACATGCAACAACAATTGTTGCAACAGAGCCAATAGAGTAGGAGTCATTGGATGACAACAGATCACCAATTGTCATATCTGGAGCTATCTTTCTGATTTTGCAAACTCGATCAATTGTCTCAATTATTGTATGGGCGAATATGACTATTGAGTACTTGGCATCATCTCTGTCGTATTGGCCTTTTTTTTTTAGCCCAAATCGAGTGATTCTTAGACTTTTGCTAGTTGAGAAATAGCTTCCAAAATGTTTGAGCAAATTGTCACTTATTCCAGCAGTGATTGTCATTAGCCCATCTCTATCAACAAAGTCTGCATGCAGTATTTGTGCCTTTACAGGAGAAGTTTGTATTTTGTACTATGCGGGCCCATATACGGCCAAGATGTCTCCTTTGAAAACAATTTTTGGTGTTGTTGTGCATAGCTCTATAATAGTAGCTGCTTCTGGAGGTGTTTGTCTGAACCTGCTATTGTTATAGTTAGAGAAAAAGCCAAAGAAAGAAATTATCAGCAATCAATAATAGGAATGTTGAAACTTAAATCAAGCTTGAGGAAATATTTGTCAATGCAATATTTATATTCTATTGTTTTCTGTGCTAGAAAATTGTAAAAGAAAACGTGGAAGTTTCAAGTGTTAAAAATGACGTAAAAAGCAATTAGGACGAAAATAATTGCATACCTTTTTGCAATTTCAGGAGTTGACACTACTTCCATTGTCGGGTTGTTTGGTGCTAATGTTGTTTTTGTTGTGTTGTGCATGGGCAATGAACCATTTTCCATTATTTTTCAATTTTCGATTTCAGTTTCAAAAGCTGTGCATGCGAAAAGTATTAAGCAAATCAGCTGTAGCTGAAATTGATAATTAGTGTAAAAAGTAGAAGAGATTTATAACAGATAGAAAATATGACAACAAACAAATATCATGAAAAGAAGAAAAGCAAAAGAAAACAAATGTCTATAATTCTTTGACTGGATTTTAACATTTGCATAGCGCAAAGTCTATGTAATGTTAAGAATTTCAATTAAACAAGTGCTGAAAACTATGTTATTTACAGCCAAATATTGAACAATTTTTCATGTACAATTATCTTGAACATAAGAATTTGTTATTAAAACATTTTATGTAGCTTACATATGGTCTGCATTTTTATAAAATGGAGACAACAGGTGAATACTTTTTGTAAAGAGTGTCTACATATGTTGTGGCATAATTGCTATTTTTTAGATCTGAACTGTGAAGAAAACAAAATGTAAACAACTTTTGACAATAAAAAAAAGCAAAAGTTGACATCACGAAATAGATTACAAGAATATGAGAAGGTTTGACAGAATTTAAACTCATAGCTATTACATCAATGTTGCAAATGCCCAAAGCTAATTTAAACCTAGCTTAGTGTGAGTAGGCAAAAATCAAATTGCTGTAGTTTAAAGTGCATGAAAGTTGCAGAAGAAAAAAAAGTACCTGCTTTTGATTTCGTGCAAATATGCTATCGTGGATCCGTCCATAGATAGCAAGACAATACAATTAGATAATGCAAAATTGAATAGACTACGCTTTTTTATCAAAGGATTGATTAGAAAGTTGAATAGTGATCAGTCCAATAAGCATCTGAAATATTGAAAACAATATCTATGTGTTTCAAATTTGTCCAGAAGTCATCAAGCATTGAACCGGTGTTTGTTGTTGCTTTTGTTGTTTTCAGTGTCAAGCCTTTCATTTGCATAAACATTTGCAATTTCCTTTTCGATGTTGTTTCTTGCAACATGTCAATGTTCAGGTCACCAGCTACTAGGATTTGAGTAGTTGGTGTGCAAGTTGACAAAATGCAACTCAGTATATGAAAGAGATCATCAAGCACACCACATGGTCTATTGTAAATGTTCACTACTTTCAATACATTGTACCCTAATTCAAGATCTATGCAAATTGCTTTGGTGGAGTTTCTTGTATAGTTTTTAAAATCGATGATGGCAATGTGTTTTTTAATCAATGTAAGGATTCCATGCATTGAAAATGCTGAAAAGAAATTGTATTTTTCTATCATTGTTGTTTCTTTGGCAAGTGTGTGTATGTGAGTTTCTTGCAAACATAAAATGTCTGCTTGCATAAGTTCATGATCATTCAGAACATCGTCATAGTGCAAAAGCAAGCTGCGTGTGTTCAATGATGAAATGAGTAATTGCCTAACATTTGGCATTGAATGCAAACCGTATTCAAATTGCAAACTCGCATGCGTTTTTAATCTATTTATTTCAGTCATGACTTTTGGACAAGTTATAAAATTTCTTTGTTCTAACTTGTTTAAAAGATAAAGACAATCAATATCTCTGACACGTGACAGCGCAGTGTAAACAAGGCCATGTCTCTTAATTCCTTTTGGGTCAAATGCTAATTTGTTCATTGTCAATCCTTGTGCTCTATGGATTGTCCTTGCACATGCTAACTGAATTGGGAATTGTGCTCGCATAACATTCATTTTATTTTCAAGTGTTGTTTGTATCACAATTCTTTTGATTGGTGTCCAACTGGACTTTACGGCAGGTGTATAAAGATGTTGCATAGTAGCACGTTGCTTGTCTCCAACTTTTGGATCTGCAAACTCAATCCAAACAATATCATGGCTTGTTTGTGTATAGTGTTTAAACACACCTTCTGCACCATTGACCAAGCCATCCTCAATTGAGTAGTTGCCTCCAACTAGTTCAATAAGCATATCCTTTTTTACTACTATCATAGAGGGAAGTCGCAATGTCTTTTGTCTATGGTCATTTTTTTCAATTGACTCAATTTTGCTATCATGTGCTACTAGTGTGAATGTTTCTGTTTGCATAGCTGATAACATTTTTGAGTTATGTTGTTGAACATCCTTATTACTATAGAAAAGATAAGGAAACGTTGCATCTACTGGTGGTTGTTTGTAGCAATGTTGGTTTAAGTAATCTATGTCATCCAGTGTTTGAGAGCATGTTCTAATTCTATTCAAAATTGATATGAATTTTTGATTTCTTTGACGTACGACTGTTGTAAGTTCATAGCATTTTATGGCATCAGACCAAAATGTGTAAGGAAATGTTTGTTGTTGGAATCTTGGCTGTTCAAAAATCCAACAATCCTGAACAGGTTGTGCTTGACACAAATCACCACAGAATATGACATCAAGGTTTCCAAATGCTTTTGTTGGTGTGTGCATGATTTCACGTAGTCGTTTGTCAATGTTGTGTAGCATTCGAGACCCTATTAAAGAGACTTCATCAATCAACAATACTCAAAGTTGTTCACAATATTTTGTCAAAAGATCTAGGGTGTTTGAATTTAGAGGAAGCATGTTTGAACTTAGCGGCAGTCTAAGAGCAGAGTGGACTGTAATGCCACCTGCATTATATGCTGCTTTTCCAGTAAATGCAAGTATAAGACCCTTTTTCTTTAAAGGATCACTACCAATTTCCTTGTCATAGTAATGCAAAAGACCATCATAGATTACTTTTGCAGTGTAAGTTTTACCTGTTCCTGCCCCTCCTGTCAGGAACAAGCGAATTGGAGTCAGCGGATTGTTTTTTTCCTTGCAATAACTTCTTTCACGGTTGATTGTTGTTCAGTATTTAGCTTTCTTCGAATTGCATGGTATTCATGCATGTTCAATAGAAATGGCTTTTCTGTCAAGATGCACCCACTTTCAGCTTTTGATCCATTGGACGTACTTTTTCGGATTAGATCATGTTGAATGTCATATTGTTCAAATGCAGAAGTAGTTGTTGTTTTGTCTGTTGTCAAAGGAGCCATAGTTGTGTCTTGCAATTCAATTGTTTCAATAGCATTATCAAGGTCACCCCACTTTGTTGTTGTTGGTGCGATAAAGTTTTGTTCAACAATGTCTATTTGTTCTTTGAATGCAACATATGCATCAGACCATGTTTTGAAATTGCTTTTTAGTAGGTTGCAGTTGTCTCTATGCGGCATAAAGAGGATGATCTTTTCTCTAAAGAAATTTTCAGGGTCTTTTTGTTTGTTATAGCAAATAAATCATAAGATACATGGTCTATTTCTTTTTCTTGTAATTGAGTGGATACAAGAATAGAAAGATGCATATTCTGCCAAGGAGATGTTTTCAAGCTCAATAGGACGTGCAATGTATTTGTCCAAAATTGATGGGCGAATAATATCGTCAGAGTCATCTAGTTCTTTTTCCAAAAGTGATGGCTTTTTCAAGACAACTATTTTTTTGTCGTCCGGAGCAGTGTTAATGAAAATATTCTTCCTGGGGGATGAATGTAGAGATAATGACAATATGACATGTACTGCTTGTCTAGTAGACATTTGTTGCATGTTCAGAAGCGCATTTCCAAGCTTACGTATTGTTTCGATCTTTCCATCATTCTCAAGAAGACATTGTTCTTTGATCTTTTTGAAAGCATTTGTCATCGATCTATCAAATTTGGTGATGTAAGAGCTTACATATGTTGCTGTAGCATAAGCATCTAAGATATATTGTGCATCTCTATTTTCCTGCCATAACTCTGGTATCGCTTTTGCAAACGAATTGATCCAAATGTCAGCAGGATCTCTTTTTAGTATTAAGGTAGATCGAGAAAGCAAAGACCGTAGTAGCAAAATGTATTCATCTCTGGTTAGTTCTATCTCTAGAAGTAATTGTGCAAATGACATGTTTTTAGAATATTCCTTATGTTCAATAAGAACAAATACCTTTTTTGCTCTTTGAATGAGATCATCTGGAGCATTTTCTAGTGGCTCTAGAATGATGGTCCTATCCATAGGAGGCAATGGGAAATTGAAACTACACGTGGAATGCCGATGTTTTCTACATGTTTTTGTGTGATGATGTGTTTGAATTTGAATAAGATTTTGATCAAGTAAAAACGAGTCTGTGGATATATAGCGATCAACAAAACTAATAATCTCCTTGTTTGAATTTTTTCCATAGACAGGTGCATTTTGAATCCAAATTAGTCCATGTTCATGCTCATTTCCTCTTTGTTGAAATTCGGTCGTAAAAAAAAAATCTTGTATTTTTCCAAACAATGTATTGTTTTTTAACATAAGAGACTTTAGTGCTGCTATTTTGTGTCTATAGTAGCGAGTACAAATCACCGGGTGTCTTCTTATTAACGTATCAATATTTTCTTCCAATGCATTGTCTTGTAAATCTGACAAATTTTTTTCCTCAATTTGTTTCAACGCATTGCATAAAGGTGCCCAAAGGTGTTCAGCACTTGTAAAGGTTAAAAATAATGTAGGAGGACCAAGCTGTCGAATCATTGCAAATAGATATTTTTTCATATTTTCAAAGTAGTCAGGTGATGTTCTAATCGCTTTCAACGTACGATACCCAATCGGAGATTGGAGTATTTTTACAAGATTGTCTTTTGACTTGACATCTCTTGCCAATATTTTTTTGTCCTTTAACTCTCCCATGCGAATTGATATCCAAGCAGTGTTTTTTACTTGTTTTATTATGACTTTAATTGCTTTAAAGAAAATATTCGTGCAATGTGTTTCAAAGTCTGTATTTTCATGTTGTAGCTCCCACTGTGATACTTGTTGATAAGAGAGGCGATCGAAAATTTCATTTGGTTGACTAAATCCGTAGAAAAGTGTAGGAAAATTTAGCTCTTCAGAGTATTTGTCTTGGAAAATGCTCAATGGTCGAAAGTTCTCGGAAGGTGCAATTTCTATGATTTTGTTGTCTAAGTCATCTATTAGATGTGTTTCTCCATATCCATGTATCAATGTTTCTGATATTGGTTCCATGTTTATTTCATTTTCATCATCATTTGTTTGTTCCGTTGTTTCTTGAGTATTTGACTGTTGTTTCGCTATTTCACTAAATATTTTTTCCCAATTAGTATCGATTACAATGCCTTCAATTTTATAAAGTTCGGTTTTGCATAAATCACTCACTCAGTCATAATGATCTTTGGCTGAATATTTCCAGACAGATATGCGTTTTTGTATTCCAATTTTCGCTTTAGCATAACTGCAACTGTCAAATTGTCATCTAGACTTCTAGGCAATGCTGTTTGAACTCTGTCCAAGTCTGCAGGGACATTGATAATTGAGCCAGTTAGCCCAATTTGTGCTCTTTTATAACCAAGTTGTCTTATCTGTGCAAAGGCTATTCTTGGTGACACCAATCGTTCTTCCAAAGGAGTCAATATAGTTACAGATGGCAATATGTTATTGCGGCAGATTCGTGTAGGCGATGTAAACATAGGCAATTTCCCATTAGCAATTGCTTTCTTGCAAGGTCTACAAATTTGAACAAGTAGCATTGCACATGACACATCTTCTGTATTTGCTAGAGCCTGGAAAGCTAATTTAATTGTGTTGTTCACACAACAAATGTCTTTTTTAAAATGCAGTTGTTTACACACAGAGCATGCATGAATAGGTGTGTCTTGAATAACTTTTAAGTATCTAAAAACTGCTTTCTTTGCCTTTGTACATTCCTTTTGCTTTTGATGAATGTGCATTCCTTGTCTACGCATACTGTGTTTCAACAAGTGTAAGTTTTTTTTGTGTATTATCATCAATGCATGTTTGCATGCTGGTTTTGCTTTTTGAAAATTGCTCAGCTATGCAAGAGTTTTTTTGTTCTATGTTTTCTATCTTTTGTTTTTGCCTTTTTACTTTAATTGCATTGATGTATATTGGTTTATTCAAGGATCCCTTGTCAATGTTCTTGTCTACAATGTTTTATTTTCCTATTGTCTGTTTGTTCTTTTCAGAATTATCTGTTGCAATTGCAGTAGGAGTATTTCTGTTGCAATTGGGCGGAAAGGGCATTTTATTTCCACAATGTTCTTGTAACAAAGGTTGGAAATGCGAATGCATTTTATCTATTATATGTTGCATTAGGCATAGAACTTTTGACGATCTAATTGTTGCATAGAATGTTGCAATATTTTCTTGCAAATTATTGCTCCATAGATGTATGTTAGTGCCTAGTAGCTCACATAACCATTGGAGAGCAAATCGATCTCCTTCTATATGACCAATGATATATGGCTCTACCAAATGCATAATATAGGTTTCCCATCCAGAAACAAGAGATGTATCTGCTAATGTGTTTTTATCAAGATATATGTCCAAGCATTTTATTGCTCTAATATCGTTTGAAGCAATAGAATTATAAAAGCTTTGCGCAACTACTTTTCTAACACTTTGTCCATCAGCGAAGAGTGTTAATTTGCAAATTGATTCAAACAAGGAGTCATGACAATTGCCAGGAAGTCGATATGACATTTCAACTTGGTTATATAGACATTGATTTACATCTACGCTATGAGGAAGCATATCAACGGCTTGTCTATTTGCTTCCATTTTTTTATATGACAACAACGGTTCGAAGTGGCCAGAAGCTGGTGTGTGGTCATGGAACAATATATTGTAGCAATATTCAAATTTCCCAGAATTGAAATGAAGGTATTTTGTTTCTTTTGTTAATGACCAAACAACGACTGGAACGTTCAACCATTTTAAAAACCACTTGATGCAAAATATATCACCCCATAGTCCATATACACTTTGATCATCTGGCTGCGAAGCAGATTGCGACATGCAATTGAGATATTTGTTGACATTTCCTATGTTATGCAATTCTAGCAAATAGTCAACTGTCAATTCTGTGCGCATCGATAACAATGCAGAGGGATCTTTCTGATCTAGACAAACATGAAAATGATTCACAATTCCTTCTTTTATCTCTATCGATGTATATCGGAAATGCAATAATACTGCAAGTGCGTCAAACAGGCAATTTCCTGGCTCATAGTGAAAATTGTCTAGTCGAAACAGATTGCTTGTAGCCAATGCGTGATCAATTTGTTGCCAGTTAGAATCTTTGATCCCAAGACCATCTCCCTTTAAAGCATAATTGCTTTTACTTTTGTCTTTTTGCATATTGCCTACAAAAACATTTGCAATAGCATATATTTCTTGCCTTTTTGGTTGTTCTTTTTTCTATGTCTCTGGTCGTTTGTCTAGGAAAACCTGCAGGCAAGTGAAGAGAAACATAACCTAAGGAAAAGAAAATAAGCAAAGGGTATGGAATTTTTTCAAGCCATGATGTTGTAAACATTGTAAATTGTTCTTGTCATTGCAAATAAGCAAAGCAAACGAAGGAACATATTGACGACAAACTTCTTTCAAATGAAGTGTATTTTGCCCTCTTAGTAGAATAGGAAAAAAATGGGATGTTAATTGCTAAGATGAAATTATTAAATATCCAAGATTTGGTATCAATGCAAAAAAAATGCTAATTAGAAAACAAGAAAATTCTATGTCTATGTGTTCAGTTTTTTTTTTTGAAACTATATTTGAGTTTGTTATCTTACAACCACCAAGATGAATTTTTGTAGGAAACTATCCAGCTACGGTTCTGGTTAGAGTGAAAGGTTTCAGCACTTAAAAGGTCGAAGCCACTTTATCAAGAAATATGGATATAATGTTTATCATCACACATCAGTACACACTTGATTTCCTATCCTGCTCGGGGAGAATCATTAGATTCAATGCAATATTAGATTCATTGGTGACCTGTAACAAAGGCAGTCAGACCAAATGCATTACATTGCCTATTTAATGTCGATGAATCATTATACATAATCTTGTACATATATCTTAAGCAGATATGATGATAAACATAAGCTCGATCTCATATATTAGCATAAAGATTTGGTCCTACCATTCATTAACACTATACACATATCTAAGGTTATGGAATTACATACATATAGATCGATGTGATTTACGTGACATCACATATGCTAGTTACCTATTATAAGGTATGGTCTTCCTTCTTAGCTTCCATATAATAACAATGTGATAAGCTTGTATGTGGTGCTGAGCTTAACCCATTAGCATAACCCTATGTGTTTGTCCATAATCAATTGCACACGTTATTAATAATTCTTATACTATTCTTAAGCTTAGAATCATAATAATTAATAAAAGCAACTAATGTCTACTAGTATGAACAACGTATATGTCTAATATGATCGTGATAAGCATTGCTTATTACGATAGCTTAGGTATGGTTATTGCTAGGGAGATTACACTCTTCTCTATCTTCCCTTTGCACCAACACTAAATAATTATAGCCAAAGGCATGTAAAACAATCTCCCCTATATGAATAATTACACATAATACATAAGGTTAAATAAATCACTTATAGCTTACATTGGTTACATATCAGTTATTTATGAGACAATTCACAACATACATACTATATTCGTTGATGAGGACTGCCAACAAACTAGATGTATGTTCACCAGCAGGAAACTCAATAAGTTCAGCTTCTTCTTAATGCAAATTTGGCGAACTTGCTGGGAATCCCCTAGATCCTAGTCAAACACACCTATCTCTATTAATATAGTTACATAGACTAACTTTCCTTTGACACACTACCGTTACAATATCAATTCGCTAGTGACCTATAACAAAGAGAATCAAAGGCAAGTCATTACATTGCCTACTTAATATGGATGAATCATTCTACATCAAAGCTCATTCGCTCTGAAATGATGACGTAAGTCTTGGAATCGGCAGGCCAAGAGCCGGCGGCGCAATGCCGTCAGCGTCTGTTCATTTGTTTAATGCATGACAGGATGTTGAAGCCACGTTGTAGAGGGCGTTCAAGCCACCTTGAGTGGTGACGTAAGTCTTGAAATGGGGGCGTTGCCGGTCTGGTCATTTGTTTATTGCATTGCAGGTTAACATGACAGAGAGCAGTAGATTGAAGCCACGTTGAAGCCAACATTTGAGGCATAAAGTCTTGAGCGGGTATGAAAGACACCTGTTAGCTCATAGTGTATTCTAGTTTGTGAGTATTGAAATGAATTGATAAGGTTTGGCTTGTGCCAAGCTGACGGTGCTCACATGCTTTCATCTTGGTTGTGCGAAGGAGAAGTCCAACGTCGCGGATCGCGTATTCGTCTGCGTTTGTTGCCTTGGTTGGGGTAGATTCAGGGTTTGTTAGCTGTTGTAGATAAGAAGATACATAGAAACTATGTAAAATTATCTTGTTCGTTAGTCATCAGCCAATCTGAACCCAACAAGACTAGGAAAGCCGAGTGAAGTCAATGCTTTCAACCAATTACTAAACTACAACCAATAAAAACAACCCTTCCTAGAATAGCACAAGCAATGCTTAACATCTCCTTCAAGTGGCAAAATGCATGAACATATGTGCAATAGAACCAGATGCAAAATAAAGGATTAGCAAAGTGACCCAACATATGTGTCACTATGCCAAGTTAATATAACCATCCCTCCACATGTGTGGCAAGAGAGGGAGCTCAAGCAAGATGATGTGCCAAATCAACAATACTCCTCGGAATCACCATCCTGCATAAAAATATGCATCAACATGGCGCTTAAAACCAAAATTGGACGCCCGACAACTTGTACATAAGATGTCAAATAAATCGGGAAATTGATACTAGCAGTACTATTGTGATATTTGTGTTATAATCTTATCTCAAGTGGATATAACAGACTATATAATGTATAAAGCAGGTATGCTTGTATGAATTTTTGACTTGACACTTGATTTGGAATAAGTAGGAACAAATGAATGTATTAACAAATGTTCCATAACATGGGAATATAAGTGATGGTTGAAATACATTGTATTTTTCTTTTATATAGTAGACCACTCGAGCACAAGGTCATAAGGTGACAAATCATTAATAACAAGTCAAACACATGAGAATCATTTACAAATAAATAAATGTAAATAAGTTGATCCTTGCAATGTAAATATATGTACAGGGCCCAAGACCTTGGCACAGAATTTATCCACAACAAAGTTATTACATAAATAGGCAGACGAAAAAGAACCATGTATGCACAGGGACAAAGCCTTTTCACATAGAATACGAAACTAAAAACATGTAAACAAAGCATAGACGTATACATATAGACAATGAGCATATATACACAAGTTTGTAGATAAATAAACCTTGAATCTACGTGAACTAAGGCAACAAAGGCAGAGGAATAGGCGATCACTGACCTTGGACTTCTCCTTCTGCTACTGTTGCTGCTGCTCCTCTCTCTGTGTCTGTGTGTTTTGTTTTGTGTTCTTTTCCCAACTGAGATGAAACCATGCGAGCACCAATACCCTGACACAAGCCAAACCTTATGAATTCGTTTGAAAATTCACAAAATAAAATATGCTATGAAACCATAAAACTGACTCACCAGGTGGCGCAGCAGCTGTCTTTCGTAGCCGATCAAGATTTTATGACTTGAATGTTGGCTTCAATGTGTCTATTCAAAGTGGCTTCAACGCCTTGTTCACTGTCATGTCAATTGTTACAAGTTCTATGATGCATTAAACAAATGAGCAGACCCTAACAGCATCGCACCACCGACGCTTGGGGTGCCTATTTCAAGACTCACGCCATCATTTCACAGCGAACGACGTTTGACATAAATCATTTTTTATAAAATTTAGTTTAATAAAAAACAGGCTATAACTATGTAAAACCATATAGATAAAAAAAATTTAAACTCAAGTGTGATGAAAATTAAGTAGATTAATTAATAGGGTACGAGCGATCCATATATTTTCTGCCACGCAGGATATAATAATAATAATAATAGCATGAGTATGATTGTAACTTCGCAATGATACACTAATTAAAACCTCATTGTTACAGACAAGCTGAAAAATGCTCTAGCATTGCTCGCAACCAGGTCTGGAATTTGACGGGCTAAAGAACGTTTTTAGGCCGAATTTTTTTTCAGTTCTTAAACCTATTTGACAGTAAAAAAAAATGCTGGCAGGTCAACAGCTGCATCCATTAACAATTTCAAACCGTTGATTCAACGTTTACAGTGTTAAGGCCCACGCCATAAATTTTAATAAGTGGCGATCACCGTTTGACAAGACAATTCAAGCAAACAGACTTGCAGTGACCCATTCCATGCACCAACACGATAGCAGCTACAGAGGTGAATGCACAACGATAATTGACATGCACCTGAATTTGGCAGGTGCATTGACATCCAAACATGTAGCAACAACATAGCAAGGAAAGAACAATAAGCACAAAAAACGCTAGCATATAGACAAACATAGAGCAGCACGACGAGCTGTTTTTCCTTCCACTTAGAGAGGCCTTGCAAAAAAGAAAACTAAATCAGACACTGCCATGAAATTAACACACAAACATAGTTCTATTGCGGCCACAACATAATGATAATAACATAGACAAAATGCATAATGCATAAAACCAGCAGGCACACAAAAGTAAAAAATGCTACTAATAGTAATCTTATGCATAAATCAAGAAAAAATCCTAGACTTGTGAAAGAAGCATTTTGGTGCATATCAATGTGTGAAAGAAGCATTTTGTTGCATATCAATGGCTTCCTGACGCAATGAAGATGCCTCTTCTTCCTTCAAGTTAGTGTTTGCAATTTAGAGCAATGTTGCTCTTGCTTCCACAAAGAGAGTCAACATTTCAATCTTGCTCTCCCTGTCTGTTAAATCTATAGAGGACATCTCCAAACTAGAAATTCCTTTGAGAAGTCCAAACCAAACAACATTGTTATTTGCTAAGAATATTTTGGTAAATTTATGAGATAGAGTCAAATTTCCAAAGCTTAAAATAGAACAACAAAAAACAATATTGAATTATGTATATACTGAAACTATGCATACATTGCAAGATAGATGAGCTGAAGTAATAGAACAGTGCAGGACAATAATGGACTCTAACAAAACAATTGTTAAAAGAATGGTGAAAATCCACGACAGCACTTGTCGAGGTACCTCTCATCTCCTCAAGACTTTCATTTAATTTAATTTTTATAAAATTACTGCGTTTTGTTAGTTTCTCCTCTCTAAGTTCATTGATGAAAGTTCATCAATTCGATCATTAGTGAATTACGTATGACAAAATCTCTAAAATGATATATCTCTGAAAATCAACCATACTCCGGCTTTAAAAATATGAAAAGTTTACACTTAGACCAGTGGAAGTTTACATAATATTTGGATTCTTTTTAGGTTTGGCTATGTATACATAAAGCTTCGACAGAGAACATCGAATAAAAGTCCAATGGTCGATAGGGTTTTAGCCTATTTTTTATTAATTTTATGGTATATTAATTTGACACTATTTAAATTTGTATAAAACGTAAACTGAAACGGATAGAAAATACAAGACTGTTGTCAAATTTCAGTTTGACACGCAAAATAAATTTGAATTTCCATCCCTGTTCACAACCTCCAAGGGGTTGTAAAGCGAAACCTTCAGGCAACAAAACGAAAATGATGAGTCTTGAGAGGCTTCTGCAAGGACAAAACCCTCATTGCATCTACCGAGGTTGAAGGACAATGTATTTAAATGGATATTAAGACCCATGAACTACCAACTTTTTCATACGCATTGAGTTATCAACCAGCTAGCTGGCTATATTAATGATCATCGTAAAGACGAGCTCTATGATCGACAATATCAACAATACATGCAGTTACAACGCGAGGTGGAAGCATAACTTATGGTTAAGCGAGATCATGCTAAGATATCCAGGTTCGAATCCATATCTTATGTAATCATTGAGTACCTGCAAAAAAAATTAATATGCTTTAGCTTAATGCTAAGCAAGCCACCCAACGTGTCATGATAGACAAGCTCAAAGGCACAGTGTATAACTCTCCATCATATTCCACTCCACAAGTACACTCGAACTACATAACTCTCCAAAGAAATTGTCGACACACGAATCAACCCCTGATCCGCACAAAAAATCCCTAAAATGATATATATGTGCAAATCAACCATGCTCCGACTTTAAAAACATCAAAAGTTTATACTCAGATCAGTGGAAGTTTACATAATATTTGCATGCTTTTTAGGTTTGGCTATATATACATAAAGCTTGCATAGAGAACATGGGATAAAATTCCAATGGTCGCTAGGGTTTTAGGCTATTTTTTATTAATTTTATGGTCTATTAATTTGACACTCTTTAAATTTGTATAAAACGTAAACTCAGAGCCGCATAAAATACAAGATCCCCGACCATGGACCAAGCCAAATGATGAATCTTGAGAGCCTTCTCCAACGACAAAACCCTCATTGCATCTACCGAGGTTGAAGTACAATGTATTTAAATGGATATTAAGACCCATGAACTACCAAATTTTTCATACGCATTGTGTTATCAACCAGGTAGTTCGCTATATTAATGATCATCGTAACCATAAGCTCCACGATGGACAATATCAACGATACATGTAGTTACAATGTGACGTGGAAGCATAACTTATGGTTAAGCAAGATCATGCTAAGATATCCAGGTTCAAATCCATAAATCATGTAATCATTGAGTAGCTGCAAAAAAATTTAATATGCTTCAGCTTAATGTTAAGCAAGCCACCCAACCTGGCATCATAAACAAGCTCAAAGGCACAGTGTATAACTCTCCATTATATTTCAGGCTCCAGAAGTACACTCGAACTACATAACCCTCCAAAGAAGTTGCCGACACAGGATTCAACCCCTGACCCGCACGAAAACACGGCACAGCAAGCTGAAATCAAAACCCCAAACCCAAATCCGAACGAAAGCGCTCAAAATCAAAACCGAGAAATCATTCTTCGTAAATTTTCCCTAGAAACGGTCCATGGAAGCTACAAAACCGGCGGCATTCCTTTATGCTGACATTCTTCTCGCTCTTAAGTAAACGGCGCACTGAACTCAAAAGTTTGCAACTCCATTTCTGCTATTCTCTTCGGCCCCGAGACCTTAGCAGAGAATTTATGCACAACAAAGTTATTGCATAAATAGACATACAAAAAAACAAACTATGTATGCACAGGGACAAAGCCTTTTCAGACAAAATACGAAACTAAAAATCTCTAAACAAAGCATAGACGCATACACAGAGAAAATGAGCATATATACATAGGTTCGTAGAGAATGAGCATAGACATTAACATTTTCTTCGGCGCCGAGACCTTGGCAAACAATTTATCCACAACAAAGTTATTACATAAATAGCCATACGAAGAAAACCTATATGTGCACAGGGACATAGCCTTTTCAGACAGAACATGAAACTAAAAACATGCAAACAAACCATAGACGTATATAGATAGAGAATAAGCATATATACACAGGTTCCTAAACAATGAGCATAGACGTAAGCCTTTTCTTCGGCCCCGAGACCTTCGCACAGGCAACAAACGCAGACGAATACGCCATCCGCGACCTTGCACTTCTCCTTCGCCCAACCAAGATGAAACCATGGGAGCACCGTCACCCTAGCACAAGCCAAATTTTATCAATTCGTTTCAACACTCACAAACTAAAATACGCTATGAACTAGCAGGTGTCTTTCATAACCACTGAAGACTTTATGGCTCGAATGTTGCCTTCAACGTGGCTTCACCTTGCTGCTCCCTGTCATGTCAACCTGCCATGCATTAAACAAATGACCAGACGCACAACGTCCCCATTTCAAGACCTACGTCACCAGTCAACGTGGCTTCAACGCCCTCTACAACGTGGCTTCAACATCATGTCATGCATTAAACAAATGAGCAGACGCTGACGGCATCGCACCGCCGGCTCTTGGCGTGCCGATTCCAAGACTTACGTCACCATTTCAGAGCGAATGAGCTTTGAAATAAATAATTTTTATAAAATTTAGTTTAATAAAAAACACATTGCAACTATGTAAAACCATATAGGTAAAAAAAAATTGAACTTGAGTACGAGCTAGACTAGGTAGACTAGATAGGTGATTATAGGGTCCGAGCGATCTACTTATATTCTGCTACGCATTGTTATGAAATTTAAACATTAGATTAAACTAAATTAAATATTCAATGCAACATACTTTATCTCATCCTAACAATCCCATACTTCGATTAAGTTGCAGCTAAAGTCTATAACATAATCCCATGTTCCGATAAAGCTATTGAACTAATGAATCTATTAGACTTTTGATTATGGCGAAGTCCAATCTAATAACCATTTCCAAAAAATGCTCCACAACCCCATCTTTCAATAAGGTTATAATTAAATAATTTTTTACACTTTAAAATTTTAAAATATAAAGTATAAGTGACTTGCAAATTAATAATTTTTTAAAGCTCTTTTCCGTTTCTCGAATTATGTAAAAAAATATCTGGAAAAATATTACAGAATAACAATTATTACACGTTTTTATTTAAAGATATTTTGCAGTTACTTTAAATGATATATGCCTTTGATTTTTTTGGTTTAACTAAGGAAGAGAATTGGTATTTTTGTTTGAATATTCTAGTGAAAATTATTTTAAATAAAGAAAGTTTAAATATCAGTTATCAACCAGGTAGTTCTCTATATTAATGATTATCGTAAACATAAGCTCCACGATGAACAACATCAACGATTCACGTAGTTACAATGCGACGTGGAAGCATAACTTATGGTTAAGCAAGATCATGCTAAGATATCCAGGTTCGAATCCATAACCCATGTAATCATTGAGTGTCTGCAAAAAAATTTAATACGCTTTAGCTTAATGATAAGGAAGCCACCGAGCCTGCCATCATAAACAAGCTCAAAGGCACAGTGTATAACTCTCCATTATATTCCAGGCTCCACAAATACACTCGAACTACATAACCCTCCAAAGAAATTGCCGACACACGAATCAACCTCTGACCCGCACGAAAACACGCCACAGCAAGCTGAAATCAAAAGCCCAAACCCAAATCCGAACGAAAGCACTCAAAATCAAAACCGAGAAATCGTTCTTCGTAAATTTCTCCTAAAAACAGTTCATGGAACCTACAAAACCGGCAGCATTCTTTTATGCTGACATCCTTCTCGCTCTTACGTAAACCGCACACTGAACTCAAAGGTTTGCAACTCCATTTCTGCTATTCTCTTCAGCCCCGAGACCTTAGCAGAGAATTTATCCACAACAAAGTTATTACATAAATAGCCATACGAGAACACGAAACTAAAAACATATAAACAAACCATAGACGCATACACACAGAGAATAAGCATATATACACAGGTTCATAAACAATGAGCATAGACGTAAGCCTTTTCTTCGGCCCCAAGACCTTAGCACAGAATTTATCCACAAGTTATTACAAAAATAGCCATACGAAAAAACCTATGTATGCACAGGGACAAAGCCTTTTCAAACAGAATACAAAACTAAAAACATGTAAACAAAGCATAGACGTATACACACAGACAATGAGCATATATGCATAGATTCGTAGATAAATAAACCTTGAATCTACCTGAACTAAGACAACAAACACAGACGAATAGACGAGCCGCGATGTTGGACTTCCCCTTCTGCTGCTGCTTCTCCTCTCTCCGTGCACAAACAGCTAACAAACCCTGAATATACCTGAACCAAGGCAACAAACGCAGATGAATACGCAATCCCCGACCTTGGACTTCTCCTTCGCCCAACCAAGATGAAACCATGGGAGGACCGTCACCCTGGCACAAGCCAAACGTTATCAATTCGTTTCAATACTCACAAACTAAAATACGCTATGAGCTAGCAGGTGTATTTCATACCCTCTCAAGACTTTATGCCTCGAATGTTGGCTTCAACATGGCTTCAACCTGCTGCTCCCTGTCATGTCAACTTGCCATGCATTAAACAAATGACCAGACCCGCACCCGCCCCATTTCAAGACTTACGTCAACACTCAACCTGGCTTCAACGCCCTCCACAACGTGGCTTCAACATCCTGTCATGCATTAAACAAATGAGCAGACGCTGACGACATACACTCGAACTACATAACCCTTCAAAGAAGTTTCCGACACACGAATCAATCCCTGACCCGCAGGAAAACACGCTACAGCAAGCTGAAATGAAAACCCCAAACCCAAATCCGAACGAAAGCACTCAAAATCAAAACCGACAAATCATTCTTCATAAATTTCTCCTAAGCATAGACGTAAGCCTTTTCTTCGGCCCCGAGACCTTAGCAAATAATTTATCCACAACAAATTTACTACACAAATAGCCAGACGAAGAAAACCTATGTGTGCACAGGGACAAAGCCTTTTCAGACAGAATACGAAACTAAAAACATGTAAACAAACCATAGACGTATACACACAAAGAATGAGCATATATACACAAGTTCTTAAACAATGAGCATAGATGTAATCCTTTTCTTCCACCCCGAGACCTTAGCACAGAATTTATCCACAATAAAGTTATTACATAAATAGCCATACGAAAAAAACACTATGTATGCACAGGGACAAAGCCTTTTCACACAGAGTACCAAAATAAAAACATATAAACAAAGCATACACGTATACAAATAGACAATGAGCATATATGCACAGGTTCATAGATAAATAAACCCTGAATCTACCTGAACTAAGGCAACAAACGCAGACGAATAGACGATCCTCGACATTCGACTTCTCCTTCTGCTGCTGCTGCTCCTCTCTCCATGCACAAACAGCTAACAAACCCTGAATCTACCTGAACCAACGCAACAAACGTAGAAGAATACCTCCTCCGCCCAACCAAGATGAAACTGTGGGAGGACCGTCACCCTGGCACAAGCCAAACCTTATCAATTCGTTTCAATACTCACAAACTAGAATACGCTATGAGCTAGTAGGTGTATTTCATACCCGCTCAAGACTTTATGCCTCGAATATTGGCTTCAACGTGGCTTCAACCTGCTGCTGCTCCTCTCTCCATGCACAAACAGCTAACAAACCCTGAATCTACCTGAACCAAGGCAACAAACGCAGATGAATACCTCCTCCGCCCAACCAAGATGAAACTGTGGGAGGACCGTCACCGTGGCACAAGCCAAACCTTATCAATTCGTTTCAATACTCACAAACTAGAATACGCTATGAGCTAGCAAGTGTATTTCATACCCGCTCAAGTCTTTATGCCTCGAATATTGGCTTCAACGTGGCTTCAACCTGCTGCTCCCTGTCATGTCAACCTGCCATGCATTAAACAAACGACCAAACCCGCACCGCCCCTATTTCAAGACTTACGTCACCACTCAACGTGGCTTCAACGCCCTCTACAACGTGGCTTCAACATCCTGTGATGCATTAAACAACCCAGGCTTCAACATCCCGTCATGCATTAAACAAACGAGCAGATGCTAACGGCATCGCGCCGCCGGCTCTTGGGATGCCGATTCCAAGACTTATGTCACCATTTCGGAACGAATCAGCTTTCAAATAAATAATTTTTATAAAATTTAGTTTAATAATTAAAACATTGCAACTATGTAAAACCATATAGCTAGAAAAAAATTGAACTCGAGTACGAGCTAGACTAGGTAGACTAGGTAGCTGATAATAGGGTCCTCGCGATCCATTTATATCCTGCTATGCAGGACATAATAAACATAAGCACTGTAAAAGAATGCCCCAAAGCCAAATTTGGCTTAATAAAACCAATCGATAAATAAACATAGGCACTGTAAAAGAAGGCCCCAAAGCCAAATTTGGCTTAGTAAAACCAATCGATAGCTAGTGGACTTCGACCTTGACGCCTCGGGCCAATACTTTTATAAAAATAAACATAAGCACCGTAAAAGAAGGCCCCAAAGCCAAATTTGGCTTAATAAAACAAATTTTATTTGCCCAAATTTATAAAATGCTATCCACAGGCATTATAAAATTTTGCCAAATTTAACTTTGAAATCTTGTCTTGAAAAGAACGGCATCCATCACTGGTTTTGACATAACCAAATCTGGTACCTACAAGTGGTGCTTGATTTGCTTCAACTACCCATGCTTCCGCTTGCTTGGAAGCTTCTCTCTTTGATACTAGTGCATCTGGATTTGGATCTCAATTTAGGTATGGATCTTAACCTGGACCATCTGTCTGCAGTCTTTCTAGCTGCAATTGATTTTAGTCTTAGTTTTTAATAAATTGGATCAACTGCTCACTATGAATATGTATCTGCTGTGTTGATAGCTAGCTTTATCTAATACTTTGTCCCATGCTAGCTTGGTTAGTCTTGCTTAGATGTTGAGCCAGTTATTTAGCCAATTACTTGCCTTGTGCAAGATCTTTAGCCAACCACTTCGCCTTGTGTAAGCCAGGTTCGATAGTTTTGATAGCGAGTAAAGTTGTATTTGGGTTATCTTACGTTACATAGCCCATTTTATCTAGCCTACCCGAGTTCCAAGCAATTTTTGAGCTCGTTGGTGAGGTATAAGTGATCTCATCTCCACCAATCTACGTAAGTACATGCTGGAAGTAGTCCTTTATTGGTGGTGTAACCTTTTTATAATAAATTATATCAGTTGGATTTTAAATATACTTGAGATAGGTCTTAAAATTATCTCTAACACTGCTATGTCCTGCTGGTCATAACCATGCCACAACACCCTTCAACAAGTGCACATTGTGCTTTGTTGAGGTTAGGGGGATTTATTAGTCCCATGAAATAAATTGTCCACTTCTCAAATGGTTCCAATTCCAAGACTGAAAAAGAGGTAGCTCATTTTTTCTTGAAGGTTTTCCCATGTGTTTACACACAACACACCTTTTACAATACTCCTTATCATTCTGGTACAACAAAAGCAACAAAAGCTTGGATACCGCATGAAATATACACACAACACCTTTCTAGTTGTTTCTTTATATGATTATGTCCCCCAATTGCTACCTTGTGTGCCTCATACAATAGTGAATTATGTTCATGTTCAAAGACACACCTGCATAGGATCTTGTCTACATCAAGTTTAAATATATGCCTTGCAATCAGTCAATCATTGACTATGCAGGTTACCAACTACCTTTGTTGTGATAAGTGTGATCAAAAGGTGCATGTTTAGTAGTCATAGACTAATTTGCAATCTATTTCAATTGATTTGGTACAACTTCAACTTGAAATAGGTGTGCATCAACTTCAACTTCAACTTGAAATAGGTGTGCATCAACTTCAACTTCAGTTTGCTACACAAAAAAATTCAAGAACAAGAAGAGTATGAGAGAGGCATTCTAGGCTAAAATGCAACCTCCAAGTTGAACTCACTGCCATTATTATTTTAGTCTTTAATAACTTCTTTCAGTAACATTGTCAGCAATTCCAAAAATGCATTACTTCAATTTTCTTATCTCTATAGCCCATTCAGTCTCTCAAACAATTGGTCAATGTTTTTTTTCCTTTCTATTGATTGAAAGACAAGCACTGATAATGCTAACCAAGATAAATCTGTTTGTTTCCAAAAGAAGAACAGCTTGCAGGGAAATTGTAACTTCAGGTTGTAAGTAGCCTCCATGTTGAATCCCAATTTTAGTACACCAATACAGCCTCACCACTGAACAACTGGAATTTTGCTAATTTTTCCCTAGTTTATAGGAGTTTTGTGAAGCTTCAGATAGAATATAATGACCCATGTTAACTTATGTAAATAAATAAAAATTGCGTGTCAGGCCTAGGTAAAAGTAATGCCCGTTGTATTCAAATATGTACGTAATGATTTTTTCCATAATGAATGAATATGCATCTTGTATTCTTCATTCTCTCTCTCCAATTATTTTGTAACCTTTGATCATTTTAGTCCTGTCTATAACTGAACCAATAATAAAACAACTTATAAATGTGAAAGAAGTGAACGTAGCTTGGGACAAGTTAGTAAATATTTTTGAAACAATGGATGAATTTAAGTTTTATACTTGAAAAACATGTTGTATGTTTACCAAGGAGGAAAGTAGCAAGGTTGAAGAACATTTCCAGAACCAGGACTTTGAGTGATAAAGTGGTTGTTGTAGGGAAGGAATAAATGAGAGAGAGTTGGTAACATTAACCCTTAGGGCATTTCCCATGTCCTACAAAACTTTTAATTTCCTTGAAACTGAGAAGTAGAGTGGCATAGATGTAATAGTTTGAGGGATTGATTGTCCTGCCATTGTAAAAAGAGATGGATCAATTAGAGGATGAAGGCACATTGAAGAGTGTTTACAAAGCTGACAAAGAAGTTAGGAAAATAACAAAATCCAGAGGATTGGAAAAGATGTAATTTTGATTTCTATTCTTCATATCAGAAAGCTCCGATAGCATTTTTATATGTCGAAAGTAGGCCATAGAAAGCAAGATTGTTGGAAGAATCAAGTAAGAGGTTAGAACTTTAGAAATCATAATTCTAAGAATCAAAAGTCTAGCTTTGTTGGTGAAAGTAGAAAGGTAGAGGAGGAAAAGAGAGACTACTTGTTTGTTTTTGAACAAACAAGTGAGATGAAAATATAAGGATACTGGTTCTTAAATTCTAGTCCTACACAACACATGGTCGTTGTAGATAGTTGGTGGTTGATTTGGAGGCAAAGTCTTGTAATGGTTGTAGATGATGCCACCTAGGAGGTTGTAGAATTTTATTCAATTAATGAGAATTTGGAATTGAGTGTGTTGCCCAATAGTATTGTGTGTATAGTTATGTATGAAAGTTTATATGTTGTGTGAATTATGTAAGTAATTCGATTGTGCCATAAATTTTGTGCTTGCATATGTTAAGTTGAGCCAGTCACAACTTGCACTGGGGTTGCAACTTGTACTAATTCAATCAGTGCACTCTGTTTGGATCAAATTGGCATCAAGTTATCATTTCACATGTAATTGTTACATAGTTTATGGTAGAAACTCACTCTTATACAAAGAAAGAGATGGAGAACAACTTGAATAGGATTGGTTGATTATTATAACATTTTTCCTCCTGCATACAGAAATAGGTTAGAAGAAAATAATGTGGACTATTTGGGGTTAGTCTTGTAAACATGCTTATAGTTTGAAGAGAACAACATTAGAATTGGTTCTAAGATGCCCAAAACTAGTTCTAACCTTTAACCTAGAAGTCCTATAACTCCTTGGAGAATCCTTTTCTAATGCACTCTGTTATGCAACTTTAGAGTCCAAAACTGTCATTGCAATTACAATCTTGTCATTGCACTAGTAATTTCAAATAAAACCATTTATTTAGATCATTACCTGTTAGTTGTACTATAACCATCCTTGGAACACCATGAAAAGCCTGCATACTCTTCAGGATAACACCATGACTGCATCATATGGTGTGTCTTGTTCTTCCTCTTACTAATGCTTCCAAAAATAATGATCATGAGTTCATCAAAAGTATTTTACAAGCTTTCACCTAACTCTTACTATTCCTCTTACTATGTGTTGCTACAAACTGCCCAATACTAATTATGTCCAACCGCCATACTTCATCCCAAGCCTGTATATGTAGAAGCTCAAATGCTGGAGGCCAACTTGCCTTAGTTGCTAGAGAAAGCAGGAAAGAAAGGCTGCTAATTTGGACAATTTCTGCATGGCCTACAATTGAGTAAATTCGTTGTTTTGGTGGCTTTTATTTGTTGTTTTAAAAGCCATTTTTTCCGTTCACTTTCTATTCTAAACAACTCTCTTTCCTTCCAAATTGAGTCACCTCTAGCACTCTAAATTGCCTAATTAAAAATCGGACTTCATTGCCAATTGTGGCCTAATCATGTTTCCTTTACTAGATTTCTATTTAAAGTAGGAACTTCAACCATCCTTCCTCTTCTTTGAAAGTGAACTTTATGAGAGGTATACTATTCCCTTGTAGCATGGATGTAAAGACAAATTACTCCATCTTTCTTGCCAATATATGGGCACCCATCATCTATAAGTCACAAACTCTAATTCAGCATTGATGTTTCACTATAAATCCCCTTTAAACCAAAGGAATCCCTTTAAAATTGATGGGAAAGTGTTGTTGTCCTAAGTGTTCCATGCACAAAGAACTACAAATATAATCCTCTAATTATAACTGTGTAACGTTCTGTAGTTGCATGTTTTACTCAGATGATCATCATGCAACACTTCTCATTTAGTGAAGATCACTGTTCTTGTAGTAAGCAACCAAGGGGCGGATCTATCTTGAATGAAAGACTACCAAATATAGTCTTCCTCATCGTTGATTCCTGGGCATCATCTTATGTATCTTCGATGTGTTGTTTACCTGACTGTTCACCCCATTAAACCTTGTACAGTGGCTACTATTAATGATCCACTCCAGCATATCCCTACTTAAAAAATTATATTAGACCTGTTTTACATTGCATTCAATTTAGAACAGCAGACTAGAAATTTCCACTAACTCTGCAAACAAAAATGATGAAGCCGACGTCTTTTTTGCTAGAACTAAGCAGATGGTAATTGTGAAGGTAAGGCGAATTGTGTCTATGTCCAGTGAATTATCATGAGACATATAAATTCTTGATCAGTTCCCATAACTCGACCATTCCATCCTGCTTGACAAAATAAGCATGGGATTCTATAAAACAAGGTATACTTAGCCATGTAGGTTCATCCCATCAGCCATTAAAGAGGACCCCAATAAAAGGAGGAGAAGAGGATTCCTGTGAACTAAAGTCTCAAGCTCATATATATGCAAAGTGAATCCCATTTTAAGTTGTTGGTCTTTATTATAAAATTCCACAAAAAAGCCCCGCTTTAAAGGAGGCTTGGATTTGGCAATATTTGGCATATCCACGCATTCCAACTAACAAGGCAAATTTAGTGAGTTTTCTTATTAAATTACAAATTTACAACACAACAAAGTAAAAAATATTAGGCAACCCTCTAATCCTATGATTCTAAATATTAGTGTGCCCTCTAATCCTATGATTCTAAATATTAGTGTGCCCTTTTCATGAAAATAAAATGTGTCCGTTAACCCAAGGAAACTTTTGGGCACTAATATTTCCTTTCTCACCAACAAAAACCTTAATTTTTTTGCATTTTTAACCTTCTTTGTATTCTAGAAATCTCATTGTAATTTCTATTTCAAATGTTTTCTATTTTCAATGTCATATTTAAATAAGAAATTTGAATTCCATCAATACATGTTAGTCTAGGAACATTATTCTAAATCACTAACTCGACTAACTTCTCACTTTATGCTTGCTGGAAATTCAATTTTAAATTTCTGGTTTAAGTTTTGTGCAAATTTCAGCACTGTCGTTATTTCAGGAATTTTATTTCTAGCAGTGCATTTTTGCCTATAATTTTTTCTTTACACCTTAAACCGGACAATTATTTTCTGCATTATGAAATATTTATTTATTTGCTGTATTAACTTTTCTGCAAGTTCCAGCAATTAGTTTATTACAAAATTGTAATTTTGGGAATTGAATTTAAGCCTCAATAAATCATTTCTACATCTAAATTAGATCTTTTAGTTTAGATTAGCATTCTGGAAAATAATTTTTATTTTTATTTTGAGTTTTCTGAGTTCAATTCAAAATTTATAATTTCCAGATTTTATTAGTCCAAATACCTCATTTTCATATCTTAAATTAGACTTTGTTCATCATATTTGCTTTCTGAAAATTTAAATTTTAAATTTCTGCATTTCCAGCAAGTAATTTAGTTGAAAAATTTTAATTTTCAAATTTGCATTTGGGCATTTTACTTTCATTTCATATCTCAAACATGCTCAAACACTTCACTTCAATAAATTTGAATACTCTAGCCATAATTGAAATCAAGCAAATCATATTTATTATTTATACTAAGTCTGTACACTTTTAATCACACTCAGCTATACTAGACTTGCATATTGGTTTGTAATCTTGAACTTTATCTTTACCAAACACATACGCCAAATTTCAAACCAGACTTGATCCAAGTCCAAAAACTCTTCATCTCACACCTTAAATCTTGAACTTAGGCTTACCTAAGGGATACTCCCCTTGTGCTAGATAAGAGCTAGCCTTAAGTGAGAGGAAGAGCTACTAAGATGGCAGAGGAAGAGATACCTTGGTGCTTGGGGCTTTACACTTTTGTGGGTGCTAGATTTTGTTGTGACAGTTCTCACAACACACAGACTCAGCACAGTCATCAAGCACAACTAAATTTCAGGAAGAACGGGAGCAATTGTTCCATTGTCAAATGAGGGTTCATCAATAACCATTGTACTTTATTATTGTCAACAATTCGATCATCAAGCATTCATAACATTGTCATGCCCAGATGGCATAAACAACAGGACTGAACTGCTTGCTTTGTGGATTCTTCTCAAAACAGTTGCAAACAAAGAGCGATTAGGAAAATTCAAGTGTTGGGAGACTCCAAGATGATTATTGATTGGGCAAACAACAAAAGTCAGATTTTCCAACATTGCTTTGGCACCTAGAATTCATAGAATCCTGGAGGTAACAACTCAGTTTGATTTAATATCCTTCACTCAAATCTATAGGATTTTCAACTCCAAAGTTGACTATTTCAAAATTTGCTCTCTCTTTGGAGGAGGGATCAATGTTGACTCAAGAATACAGGGATGTGGACCTCCTGTTTGAAAAGCTAGCTACAGTTCTTTGAGTCTCTTTGATCCCTGTTTTGGTGGCAGTTCCTGATAGCCCCTATGTCCTGGTCTTTCTCCAGTTTAAACTAGAATTTTTGGATGAATGTAGTCTGTTTGAAACTGTTGGGAACCTTTATGTAGTCCTTGATAGGGTATAAGTCTGTCTATGGAGGCTTAATAGTATTTTTTATTGAATAGAACAGTGGCAGGTTTTTAAGTCAAGAAACATAGACAGAAAAAAAAACTGGATTTTCTTTGACCCCTCTTTTGGTAGCGGTTCCTGATAGCCCCTATCTCCTGGTCTTTCTTCAGTTTAAACTGGAATTTCTGGATGAATTTATTAGGTCCAAGTCTAGTCTGTTGGAAACTGTGGGGAACCTTTATGTAGTCCCTGAGAGGGTATAATTCTGTCTATGGATGTTTATTGGTAGTTTTTATTGAAGAGAACAGTGGTAGGTTTTTAAGTCAAGAAACATTGAAAGTTGATCATGCTTAGTCTATATATATTTTGATTTCTCACCGAAATGTCAAATATAAAGCTTTTTTCCTTTGGAAAAAAGCATTGTCAACCCCATCCAAGTAGGGAAAGTTGGTTAGCAGAAGGGGATGAGGACACAAAATTCCTTCAGAACTATGCAAAGCACCTAAAAAATATCAATAATATATGGGTGCGGATGGAATTAAGATCAAAAGGTTTCTAGAGATTATGGAACTTGGCGTAACCCACTTTTAGAAGATCTACCAAGAACCATCAAGTGCAAACATTGAAGAAATAATTAAAATCACAACCTACTTTCCGAGGTTCATTAATGATGATGAACGCGCAAGTTATATGGAACATTTGTACATTTGAGAGAGAGATGACTGGTTGTACCTTCCCCACCTTGGTTGATTTACTTTTGGTCCTTACACCATGTTGTTTATTGATCTTGTGGTATCCTTGTCTTTGACTCGTGGTTAGTGGGGTCTTCTACCCACTTTAAGTTGTTTCTTGACTTATACCTTGATGTTTTTGGTCCTATGAGTCCTATGGTTATTTGACCACCTTGTGGTAAACCCTTGGTCCTAAGGGTCATGGGTCATGTACCCTCACTTATGTTATTTTGGGTCATTGTACCCTCACCTAATTGACCCTAGAACCCTACTTATGATTTATTTTTATTTTTTTAATTTTTTTATTAAGTGCTTCCTTCCTAACTTAATGTAACCCTAAATTAACTAAGTTGGACCTTTCTAGAAGATCTTGCTTCTATATATATTGAATACTTATCTTTATCATCTATTATCTTTATATCAAGGTCTACTCCTTCCTATGCTTGACGTCAAAGTTATTTCAGCTGCTCTTTTTGAGTCTGTCTGCCGCCCACCTGCTGGTCAAGTTCAGATTTAATTTTTTTTTTATGTTTGTGAGCTTTCAATGTTTGTTCTATGTTAAGTCATGTTCTATTAACCTGACTAAAGGAGGCCATGACAGTTGTGAGCCTGTTAGCTTCTTGTCCTGCTCACCTTGGATTTTGTGGAAGTTTGATCTACTTTGATCTACCTTTAGAGAACCCGATCTGCTAGTTGTGGGTTTGATCCATTGATATTTTAGCTCGGATCTCCTTTACTTCTGCTATACCTTCATTTCATGACCTTAAGACTCAGTCTTAAGCCCTAGATCCATTTGTTCGTGGAGGCCGTAAGGTTTTTTAATTTATTCTCAGTTTGTTGGTTGTATTTCTGTGGAGGCCGTGAGGCCTGAAAACTTAATTTGGTGAAGGTAGTGAGCCTTGGGATCTGATCTAATTTTTGTAATGATCATCCAACTTGTTCTATAATAGATCTGAGTATCTCTTTGGAGGCCACAACTGTTGGGTTCTGCTCTTTGTTTCTTAAAGTGCCCTAAACCCGATCTAATTTGCCGAGACCTGTTTCTTGGTTTGGTTTTTATACTAAGACCTTATTGAGGTGTGATCCTCTGTGATTAAGACTTATTTAAAATCAGGTATGTTGTGTTGTGACTTTGTTGGAAGACATTTGGATTTTATACACAGGAATCAGTAAGTTCATGGCTACCTTCTCAAGAACATTTGATTGAATCATACTGCACTGTATGGAGAGGTCAAATACAACTACTAGTAAAAAACAACTAGTTTATATCCATCTTTACCCCAGTATAAGTACTAAATGAAGGTGAGTTCATTAACAATTTTATGATTTCTTGCATTTCCTTTCATTTTCATTGGATTAGTATAATCTTGTAATGCTTTTATGGTTATGGTGTTTAGCAATTTTGAAGTATACCCTATGGATCTAGTATATGATCAATGTTAATTATCTGTAAACAATGGACTTAAATCCCAGTTTCTTTACCAACATAGATCCTATGTGAAATTTATTATGTACATTTTTGTGGTTAGACATCTTTGGGGTCTCTTCAAACAGTTCCAAAAGTTAGAGGGAGCTCTAGGCTTCTTATGGTAGATTTTTGTGCTTATGAATGTGTTTTGAAAAATAAATTGGATTTTAAGCATGGTTGTCTTTGACTATTATTGTCTTTTCTTAGAATTACAAATGATGCAATCTGGGTGTTCATATTCTCCTCTCCCCAATTCTGAAAGGGTTCTAGCTCAATGGATGAGCGCCTGCCTTACAAGTAGGAGGTTGGTGGTTCGATTCCTCCATGCCGTATTGATATTGCAATATTGGTATTTTTAATAAAATATATTTTATTATGATTTATTATGGCTATAGGGGGGGTTTCAAACCGTCTTTGTATGTTTCTACGAGGGGGGTTCTAAACCTCCTTCATATGTAACTATAAGGGGGGTTCTAAGCCACCTTCATATGTCACTACGAGGGGGGTTTGAAATTGCCCTTGTATGTTACAACGAGGGGGGTTTAGAACCACCCTTGTAGTTACCTATGAGGGGGGGTTCCAAACCGCCCCTATAGGCATCTACGAGGGGGGTTACAAACCACCCCTATAGGCCTCTACGAGGGGGTTTCAAACTGCCTCTATAGGCCTCTACGAGGGGGGTTCAAAACCACCCCTATAAGCCCTACGAGGGGGGTTCTAAACTACCTCTATAGGCCTCTACAAGGGGGGTTCCAAACTGCCCCTATAGGACTATATGAGGGGGGTTCACAACCACCCCTAAAGGCATCTATGAGGGGGGTTTGAAACCGCCCCTATAGTCCTCTACGAGGGGGGTTCCAAACCACCCCTGTAGGTTTGTATGAGGGGGCTTATGAAGGGGGTTCACAACTGCCCTCGTAGGTCTCTATGTAGGGGGTTCAAAACCACCCCTGTAGGTCCCTATGAAGGGGTCTACGAGGGGGGTTTAAAACCGCCTCTGTAGACCTCTACGAGGGGGGTCACAAACTGCCCCCAAAAGTGACTTTTGGGGGCGGTTCCAATCTTGTCAAAAACCGCCCTTAAAGGGCAAAAATTTTAACATCGATGCCTTTAGGGGCGGTTTTTCCAAAACCGCCCCCAAAGCCAAACCCCCCCCCCCCCCCCCCCCCCCCGTAGGTCACTTTTGGGGGCAGAAGACAACCCCCCCTAAAGGCCAAAATGTAGTAGTGATTATTATATGCCTTATGTCAATGGGTTGTTTCTTTCTCCTCTGTTCCATCAATTAAATTCACTTCGACTATGAGTTGTTTATTATCT